>CM024757.1:31853837-31974423 GCA_014218235.1 Colocasia esculenta | reverse complement strand
ATTATGGCACCATCTCTTTATAGGTGTACTAAAATCTATATCGATTGTGTTTAATGCATATCGATTACTGACTAAGTCCCACATCGATTGAGAACAAAGATTCCATCGATTACTGATGAATGATGATCATCTGTCTCCATGTAATTTTAATTAATTACATATGTATTTTGGTGATTAACAAAACTAAACTATTTTTATCAATAATATCTAATGATATTTCATAAGTCTTAAAGTACAGGAAAATACCAAGGTCAAACAAGCCAATAAAGGTATGCATTACTTCTCTGAAGCTTTAATCTTTTCAACATGATATTTCTCAAGTCCATATCGATTTCTGTTGAAGATCGTAACGATTTCCTTGTAAGACTGAAAAGTCATGTTGTTTCAAACAAGTCGATCCATAACGATTCTATAAGTTATCGCAACGATTTCTTTAGAGCTCGTAACGACTTGCCTGTCATAACGATTCTATAAGTTATCGCAACGATTTCTTTAGAGCTCGTAACGACTTGCCTGTCATAATGATTCTATAAGTCATCGTAACGATTTCTTTAGAGCTCGTAATGACTTGTCTGTCATAACGATTCTATAAGTTATCGCAACGATTTCTTTAGAGCTCGTAACGACTTGCCTGTCATAACGATTCTATAAGTTATCGCAACGATTTCTTTAGAACTCGCAACGACTTGCTCGCCGTAACGATTTCGTAAGTTACCGTAACGATTTCTTTAGAACTCGCAACGACTTGCTCGCCGTAACGATTTCATAAGTTACCGTAACGATTTCTTTAGAACTCGCAACGACTTGCTCGCCGTAACGATTTCATAAGTTACCGTAACGATTTCTTTAGAACTCGCAACGACTTGCTCGCCGTAACGATTTGCTTTGCACAAAGATTTCTTTAAGCGCTCATAACGATTTGTTTTGCACAAAGATTTCTTTAAGCGCTCATAACGATTTGCTTTGCACAAAGATTTCTTTAAGCGCTCATACGATTTGCTTTGCACCAAGATTTCTTTAAGCGCTCACATGATTTCTTTGCGCAACGATTTCTTTAGAGCTCATAACGACTTGATAAGTGTTCATAACGATTTCCCTGTGAACACATACACTTGCTTTAACGATTTGCTCTCTATAATGACTTGTTAGTATTCATAACGATTTCATAAGTCATATAGACAACGACTTTACAGTTTATATCACTTGACTTTTATCTTATCTCTTGAAGCATTGACTAGTCAAAGTCACGTATATATCTATCTGTCACTCCTGCATTTATGAGTTCTGAACGTATCTCTGCAGACATGCAGACAATATCGTCCATTATTGTGCTTACTCTGTATACATCTTTTAAAAAACAGCTATTTGGGATTGCTATTCTAGTGAATACTCACATCAACGTATACTGACAACAAGAGACGGCTTAAGTTGTCTACTGTTCTAGCATTTAATGTGTGCAGGGTCCTGAAGACATTCTATCATACAACGTTGGACCTATAGACGCTAGAAGACCCTATCTCTTTGCGTGCTCAAATGGATAAAAGATAGTTGAAGCTTCCAATGTCAAACAGTCTACGTCTATCAATCCAAGAGACAACGGTTACTTCAACGGCAGTATTTCAAATAGAAGATATAAACTCAAAGACAGAAGTGAAGAACAACTAACGAAGTAGAGAACAAGCATCGTGTGTTCAAGCATTCAAATTCTTCTGCAAGAAGTCCAGAGCCAAGAATCTCATTCCTCATCACCTTTAGCTCTTCGCTCTCTGTGCTGTAATAGATTTTCTAAGAGAGCTCGTGTAGTTCTGAGAGTGTGCCTGTTTAGATCCTTGCTCTCAGTGCTAGTGGCTTCAGATCTTGGCTTGTTAAAGCTTGATCTAGGGGCTTGATCTTATTCCATTCTCTTTGTGTTGTTTCCCTTCGGTTGTGAAGGAAGACCTGGTGGTATCCAGGGTGTTGTTTCCCTTCAGTTGTGAAGGAACCTGGTGGGTATCCAGGGTGTTGTTATTCCCTTCAGGTGTGAAGGAAGACCAGCCGAGCTGGGTGCTGTAGCGTCCTTAGGGGACTGTACCCTAGTTAGTAAAAACCTGAGTGGTTGCTCAGGGACTGGACGTAGGACTCCTAAGGAAAGGAGGTCCGAACCAGGATAATCCTTTGTGTCGTGTGATTGTTTTCTTTGTGTGTTGTTGATATTTAAACTAACAGTCACTAACCTCCTTCGAAGAACGTTTGTGTGAATGTTTTTAGTTACAGGTATCTTCTAGATTATTTTTAAAAGACCCATTCACCCCCCCTCTGGGCTCGTCAACTGGGCAACAAGTGGTATCAGAGCGAGTCTCTTCGACAAAGAAAAATGATCCAACGATCTGAAGAGTAAAGATCCATGGCAGCCCAAGGTAACTTTGAAGGTCAGTCTGTCAACCGACCCCCTCTCTTCGATGGTGAAGACTATCCTTACTGGAAGACCAGAATGGAATACTTTCTACAAGGCCACGACTATCAAATTTGGTCCATAGTAGAAGAAGGTGATCTGGTCATGAGTCACAAATGGAAAGTGCAATGGACAGAGATGACAGAAGATCTCTCTTTGAATTGCAAAGCAAAGAGCATCTTATGTGTGCTCTAAGTAAGAAGGAGTTCAACAGAGTTTCAGCCTGCAAATCCTCAATGGAAATGTGGGAAAAGCTCAGGATCACATATGAAGGCACAGACAAGATAAGGAACAAGAATCGACATTCTTGTCACTCAGTATGAGAGATTTCAGATGCAATCAGTGAATCCAAACTCAAATGTTCAGTCGGTTCACTGACATCACAAATGGACTAGCTGGTCTGGGAAAACCTATGAGATTGGAGACATGGTGAGGAAATACTTAGATCCTTACCGTCCTCATGGACCCCAAGGTCACAGCAATAGAAGAAGCTAATGACCTGAAGAGAATGTCAGTAGAAAAGCTCATTGGGTCCCTCATGGCCCATGAGATCAACATGGAAAGGCTAGGAGAGTCCTCTAGCAGAAAGAAGCACTCCAACGCCTTAAAGCTGAAGAAGATTCACCAGAAGCAAGTTCAGATGAGAGTGAAAGTGATGTGGACAGCGAGAATGAGGAAGCAATGCTATCTAGAAGATTGCAGCGGATTTTGGCTAAGAAGAAGAAATTCCAATCTGGTAGAAGGCACTTCAAAAGGAATAAGGACTTCAAGAAGCCAGATGGAAAAGAGATGAAGAAAGGAGAACCCATCTGCTATGAATGTAAGAAGCCAGGACACATTAAAGCTGAGTGTCCAAAATTCAAGAAGCCGAGGTTCAGGAAGAAAAGACAGCTCCAAGAAGTTCAGAAAGTACAAAAGAAGGTGATGGCAGCAGCATGGGAAAACAGTAGCGACTCAGACAGTGAGTCAAACTCCTGCAGCGATGAAGAAGAAGCCCATTTGGCTTTCATGGCAAACTGAAGATAAGGTAACTTCTGACTCCTCTTTTGATTCATGCAATGATTCTGATTCAGATAATTTAGAGGAAGCATTTAATGAACTATATAATAAATATAAGAAGTAACTAAACTATTAAAAGCCAGTAAGAAAAACAGTACTTGTTTAGAAACACTAACTCTGATCTGAAAACAGAAATGAAGAGTTAGAAAAACAATAACTAACTTAAAAGAAGAAATGAATTATTATGTGAAGACTTAAAGATAAAAATAAACAAATAACAAATTAGTAAACAAAATATAGATGAACTAAGAACTGAAATCAAGACTCTAACAAAAGAAAACATAAATTTATCTAGCACGTTAGAAAAATTCACAAATGGTAAAACTCCCTCATATTAAAAGGTGCTAGAAGATCAGGTAAGAAGAAAAATGGATTAGGATATACACCCCCAGATAATGAAGAAACCATAGTTTATCCTAAAACATATCCAACACCAAAATTTGTACCTGAACAAGATATAGCATACAAAGCTGATTTCAAATATATAGAAAAGTAACCAAATTATCCTGCTGTAGTCACTGCAACAAGTTAGGACATATCATAACGACATGCCCAACAAGACATAAGAAATGGATAATAAAAAGTAAAATCAATGATACTAACAATCAGGACCCAAAGAATTTGGGTACCTAAAGCTTGATGATTTATTTCAGGTTAACCCTCGAGCATCCAAATGGTACTTGGATAGTGGGTGCTCAAGGCACATGTCAGGAAACCAAGTTATTCACTCATCTCCAAGCTGAAGAAGGAATAGTTACTTATGGAGATAATGGGAAAGGAACAGTAATTGGCAGTGGCTCTGTGAATAATAAAGGAAGAACAGTTATAGAAGATGTGTACTTGTCAAAGGGTTGAAGCATAATCTCATTAGCATCAGCCAACTGTGTGACAGAGGCCATCAGATACAGTTTCAAGAATCGAAATGCAGCATACTGAAAGATGGATCAGTCATCTTTGAAGCAAATAGAGAAGAACTTATATGTGCTCTATCTTGAGGAACTCAAAGAACAAATGTCTGTCTGGCAGCAAACAAAGAAAAATCTACTGAATTATGGCACAGACGACTAGGACATTGTAGCATAGACGGTATGAGAAATTGGTGAAGAAAAATCTTGTAGAAGGTCTGCCAAAGGTCTGTGCAAAAATGGAAGGTGTCTGTAGACCTTGTGCTAAGGGAAAGCACACCAAAAGCTCCTTCAAGTCAAAGACGGTGGTAACCACCTCAAAACCCTTAGAGCTCCTTCATATGGATCTATTTGGGCCAATGAGGACTACCAGTCTTGGAGGAAAGAACTTTGGATTTGTCATAGTCGATGATTACTCAAGATTCACATGGGTATCATTTCTAGAGCATAAAGATGACACATTTTATATTTGTCAGTTTCAGCAAGAAAGTTCAGAAGGATCAGAAGTTCAGCATTGTTTCTATCCGATCAGATCATGGTGGTGAATTTCAAATGAAAATTTGTTAAGTTCTGTGATGATCAGGGAATTGAGCATAATTTCTCAGCACCAAGGACACCACAGCAAAATGGAATTGCTGAGAGAAAGAATAGAACTCTATTGGATATGGCAAGAACAATGTTATCAGAATATGATCTGCCAAGGTATTTTTGGGCTGAAGCAGTCAACACAGCAAGCTACATTATCAACAGAGTAATGATCAGGCCAATCCTAAAGAAGACTGCATATGAACTGTTCAAAGGAAAGAAACCAAAGATCAGCCACTTCAGGACATTTGGATGTCCTTGCTTCATCCACAACAATGGAAAAGAGACATTGGTAAGTTGGATGCCAAATCAGATGAAGGTATCTTCATGGGGTACACCTCTAAACCCAAAGGCTATAGAGTATTTAATAAACACACTTTATTAATTGAACAGTCTGTACATATTATTTTTGATGAAACTAACCCTTCCTTAAGAAAGGAAGAAGATAGTGATAATGATGATGCAGATAAGCTGTCCAAGAAACTAAAGAATACATCAATTGAGGACAAGGATGATCCACCTCTGGAAGACTTGCAACAAAAGAAATTACACATGAAAATCTTCCAAAGGAATGGAGACACAAGAAAGATCACCCACTTGAGATATTATTGGTGATCCATCCGTAGGGGTAAGAACAACAAGAGGTAATGTTATTCCTTGTGATTACCTAGCTTTTGTTTCTCAAATAGAGCCTAGGACAGTCAATGAAGCTCTTACTGATGAATCTTGGATATAGCCATGCAAGATGAATTAAATCAATTCAAGAGAAACCAAGTATGGTCACTTGTTCCTAGACCATCAGACCGTCCAGTCATTGGCACTAAATGGGTGTTCAGAAATAAACTGGATGAAACTGGTGTAATCTTAAGAAACAAGGCCAGATTGGTAGCTCAAGGCTATTCTCAAGAGGAAGGCATAGATTTCGATGAAACCTATGCACATGTAGCTGGACTTGAGGCTATTAGAATATTACTTGCATATGCATCAGCTTTGAATTTAACATTATTTCAAATGGATGTTAAATCTGCATTTTTAAATGGTTTTATAAAAGAGGAAGTTTATGTGAAACAACCCCTGGGTTTTGATGACACAGAATTTCCTAATCATGTTTTCAAACTTCACAAGGCATTATATGGTTTAAAGCAAGCACCTAGAGCCTGGTATGAAAGGCTTAGTTCTTTTCTTTTAAACCATGGTTTCAGTAGAGGTCAAGTAGATAGTACTCTTTTCATAAAGTCAAAGGTCAAACACATTCTACTAGTTCAAATTTATGTAGATGATATTATTTTTGTTCTACTGATGAATCCCTTTGCAAGTACTTTGAAAAGTTGATGCAGGGAAATTTGAAATGAGCATGATGGGAGAACTTAATTATTTCCTTGGACTACAAATCAACAAGGAAAGGAAGGAACTCACATCTGTCAAGCAAAGTACACAAAAGAACTCTTGAAGAAATTTGGATTCGATAATACCAAACCACTGTCAACACCATGAGTACATCAACAAGGATGGACAGTGATAAAGATGGTAAGAAGTAGATCAAAAGATCTACAGAGGTATGATAGGTTCACTCCTTTATTTAACAGCTAGTAGACCTGATATTTTATTAGTGTATGCATGTGTGCTAGGTATCAGCGGATCCTAAAGAATCACATTTAATTTCTGTGAAAAGAATATTTAGATATTTAGGAAGAACTCATGACTTAGGTCTGTGGTATCCAAAATGTTGTGAAATTAACTTAGTAGGTTATTCTGATGCTGACTATGCTGGATGCAAATTAGATAGAAAAAGCACCAGTGGTTGTTGTCAATTTCTTGCAGGATGTTTGATATCTTGGTCTTCAAAGAAACAAAATTCAGTGGCACTATCTACAGCTGAAGCTGAGTACGTAGCTGCTGGAAGTTGTTGTACACAACTCTTATGGATAAAGCAACAACTTGAAGATTTCGGATTAAACATCAAATCCATCCACTGTTGTGTGACAACACCAGTGCCATTAATCTCACCAAGAATCCAGTTCAACATTCAAGGACCAAGCATATTGAGGTTAGATATCATTTTATTCGTGATCATGTAGCAAATGGTAATATTGAAATATCTTTTATTGATACAAATGGTCAGTTAGCAGACATTTTCACAAAAGCCTTACCCGAAGAGATTCACATCTCTTAGAAGGGATTAGGCATGTGCAATTTGTGAAAAAGGTTTTGTTTAAAACTGGCACATTAATTTCAGAATTAAGTAATTTTTTCCCCCCCTTTAAGCAGCAAAGAAATTCAAATTATCCTTTGTAACCGCTCTCTCATTGAAGTCGGTTTGAATAGTCAAACTCTTTTGTCTTCTTCTGCCGCCTTTTGGCCCTCACTTTTCACAACGCATTAATTTATTCCTAAAAATTGAATGAGATAACGATTCATATCTCGTCTTCAACCTTTTTCCCTCTTTCGTCTGGATGCTCAAGCCGATGCCCTAGCAATTTCGACATCGACTCTCTGCTAGTTTTTGAAGCTTCTCTCCTCTTCCCGCGAAATTTCTTGAGGGATCTCTCTCCTCCTTCCTTCTCAATCCTCCAGAAAACCTCCACACTTGATTCCATGGCCGCATCAGCCGTTTCCGGGAGTTTGGGTGGCTACAGTGCCGAGTTCCTCACTCCTGAGCAGCAGGAGAGGTTCAAGTTCGTGAAGACCAAAGTGTGTGGGAACAAGACAGTGGACGTTGCTGATCTTGAAAAGAATGGTATGTACAGTGTTGTTGAAGCTTTGATCAGGATGCAATGGATGGGAGTAACAACTTTCTCTGAGGTAAGTTATCCAGACCTCGTGAAGGCCTTCTATGTATGCTTGAAGACTCAAGAAGATGGGTCCCTGGTTTCATATGTCAAGGGAACCCAGATTAAGATAGATAGTGAGCTATTGCATGAGTTGTTTGGAGTAACAACATCAGGGCACAGTGGGGTTCACTCCGTGAACGCCCAGGTCAAGGGTCTTGGCATTGTAGGGCCGGGATACAGATTAAGAGATGGTAAATTGGACATCAACCAACTGAATGCGTTCAACCGCCTCCTTCACTTCATAGTGTGTCAGATTTTGGTTCCAAGAAGCGCCACATTTTCCACCTGTTCAAAGGCAGATTCTGACATGATGTTTTGGGCCATACAGAACAAGGAAATCAACATGGCCGCAGTGATGATGGAAAGAATGACTTTTGCCAGAGATCAGATTTGGGACACAAAAGCAAGCTCAATGTTTCCTTGCCGTATGCACATCTGCTCACCAAAGTTTTCAAGCACTTTGGTATTGATCTGGCAGGAGCAGTTGTTGAGAAATCGGCCAATCAATTAGGTCCAGAAATCTCAGGAAAAGTGGTTTTTCAGTTATAGATGGTGTTTGGTCTAAGACCACAGTGGCCGAGGGAGAGGCCATCATAGGTGATATTCCTGATGTTCAGGAAGAAGCAGCAGAACCAGCAGCAAGCAACTAGCAGTAGTCCAAGCAGCAGTAGAACAGAGAATAGAGATTGAGCCAGCAGTACCTTCACTTCCAGCAGAATTAGCAGAAGCAGCAGTTGAGGCTGTAGGGTCACCCCTTGTCCAAATAGTTTCACAATCTCCAGAAGGTCCTGTAGAAGAAGCAGTGGAAGGTGCAGCAGATAATCTGCCCACCTCCATTATTGCCTCCATTCTCAGAGATGTAGTAGATTCAGTTCTCACCACTCCAGTCACCTCAGAGACTGGTGGAATTGCAGAAGAAGTTGTGGCATCAGGCCACATTGAGGAATCAGTGGCAGCAACAGTTCAAGAGAGCAGTCCAGTGCTCCAACAAGTGTTGTTTTGGAAGATGCTCCCATTCAGGGGAGCAAGAATTAATGGAAAAGATGCTCCTGCTCAGGGGAGCAATCCAAGGAAGGTCAAGAAGAAGAAGCAGCTCACCATGATGAGCCAATGGTGATGTACCAGTTGATGAAGACCTACCTCATGATCAGGATGATGTCAGAGATGGGAGACAGCAAGCTCCTCTGATTCTGATGATGATCAGCCTCCTCCAGCTTCAGAGGCTAGGCACAAAGGGAAAGAAGTGTCCGAAGTCCCACTCTTATCAAATACTCCATTTGAAAGGCAGATGAGGCAGAAATTTGTGATTAATTTGAAGCCTGTAATTGAGAGACTTGATGCCCAAGGAACTATTCTATGTTCTCTTCAATCTGATGTATCCTCCATCTTCATGAGCCAAGCTTCAGCTTCAAGGAAATTTCCAACATAAGAAATGCCATGAAGTGGTTTAACCAGGAAATGGGCACCATGAAAAATTTGCTGGGAGACATTCTCAAGGTGGTTGGAGCTCAAATTCCTCCTCCTCCACCTCCTGCAGCCCAGGTTCCGGAGTCAGGGCCTTCAAGGCCATCAGTTCAAGAGGCAGGCCAACAGGGCCAGAAGCAGCAGCACCAGCAGAGGCAGCAGTAAATGTGCAAAGGCCATCTGGGCCAGCTGAGCAGGTTGAAGGGTCTCCAGGGCAAGCTGAGCAAGTGTCAGGGCCAACAGGGCCATTGGAGAGTGAACCTGTGCAGACAGAGGCTGAAGAAGAGTCCTTGGCACCCAAGCCCCCAGCTCCCTCTTCTCCCTCTCACACACCTATTCCTCCAACTCCACCCTCAGCTCCTACAGCTCCTCCTGCTCCACAAACATTCAAGAAGCCTCAATCCAGACCAATTTCCTCTCCCACTCCATTTCCTCCTCATTCCACCTCATCTCCTGCCTCCTCTACTACAATTCCTTCTCCTTCTCCTATCCTTGAGGCCCCTCCAGCATCCTCAGCTGGAGCCTCCTCCTCCTCCTCCTCTGGTCCCTCCCTTGGACCAGTTGATGACCTCCCAACTACTTCACATTCTTTTCTTCATCCTACTCCTCCACCCTCTTTCATCACTATCATACCTGAAAGAGCCCAACTTAATTCTCCCTTTATGAAAAGATAAAGGATGAGTTTGAGGAAGGGATCCTCAGGTCTGTGTTGAAGGTTGGAGAACATGTCCATAGGGCAGACTCTTCCAGTCCTGCCCCCAAGAAGAGGAAACTTACTTCTACTTCCTCCATTTCCTCTGAACCTAATACCCACCTTTGTGGTTTTCTCTCACTAATGGACAACAAACATAAACCACTGTACAGAGAATATCTCTCAAAGGTTGTTCTTGCAACTATCATTAACCTTCCCTTTCTTAATCTCACAGATCATTTGCACACCATTCTACCCTACACTTCTCTTACAAAATCAGAAAAATCCAAATTTTCTCTCTTGCCCACTCCAAATCAGAAGACCAATGGGGCAAAGGTCACAAGGATCTCTTCAAGAAATTTATTCTTGCCAAATCTGCTAGATTCCCTCCAAGGGACCACTCCCTGACCTTATCAGAATGGTTCAGGTTGTATCATAGAGAACTTTGGGCACCCTTCATTCAAAAGGAAATCAAAATGATCAGACATTTCATGCTATTCAACAATTACAGATATGTCCATAGACTTCCAGAGGTTCAGCTTAGCCAATTCAGAAAGGCCATTTCAGCTCTGACTCCGGATATCTCACATACTTCAGATGTTCAGGTAGATTTTGCTACCCTCCAAGTGCCTGAAGAGATAGCCCTTCCACAAATCCATTTTCTAGTTATGGAATCCTCTGTAGGATCCATCATCTTTGAGCGTTTTGCCAGAGTAATGGGCAGAATTAGAGTACAGAAAGGCTGCCTGGTTGCTTTTCCTAGATTCCTATTTAGGGAATATCACCAGGGGCATGTAAGTGCTGAAGTTCTAGCCCCCATTCTGTCTGAATGTGAAAGGCTGACATCCTCAGAATGGTCCAAGTTCTACCCTTTGTCAGCTCAGCAGTTGTTTTGCGCTCAATGAAGCTCAGGCCAGGGAAGGCAAACCAGCTATCTCTCCAGCTACTTTCTTGGATATGAATTCTATACATCTTGTTAATGACCCTTTCAAAGTCTGGGAGGAAAGATACAAAGTATATGTAGCTCTTCATAAAGCTCTCAGAGATAATCACAATCACTATCCTGTGTCCATGGATCAGTTTCTTACCTGTGCCAGCTTTGGGACTCGTCATTTCCTAAAGATGACTATGGATAAGGAGGCTTATGCTGATCTTCTCTACAAACACCTAGATCTTCATCTCAAAAGGATGGCTTCCTCCATGGGACCAACCTACTCTGTGTCTTTTGGAGTCTTTAAAACTCATTTTGAAGAGCAGGAAGCACAGGCATGGGAAACCATCTCCCATTTTGCCTCTCTTTTGTCTCCTGCCTTCTATTTACCTGTACCTCCGCAAAGTTAATGAAATCTCCTTCTTTGTGTACTCCTATTTTCTTTCTCTCTTCTTTCTTTGTCTCAGGTTGTCTTTTTGCTCAATGACAAAAGGGGGAGAAAATTAGCATGTCTGAAATACATTCCATAAATTTTTTTAAGGAAGCAAATTAGCATGTCATATCTTCAGACTGATTTCAGATATTTTTTATCCATGCTTATTGTTCAGTTTTGTCATCACCAAAAAGGGGAGAGATTGATGATCAGTCTGTCCCCATGTAATTTTAATTAATTACATATATTTTGGTGATTAACAAAACTAAACTAGTTTTTATCAATAATATCTAATGAATATTTCATAAGTCTTAAAGTACAGGAAAAACCAAGGTCAAACAAGCCATAAAGGTATGCATTACTTCTCTGAAGCTTTAATCTTTTCAACATGATATTCTCAAAGTCCATATCGATTTTTGTTGAGATCGTAACGATTTCCTTGTAAGACTGAAAAGTCATGTTGTTTCAAACAAGTCGATCCATAACGATTCTATAAGTTATCGCAACGATTTCTTTAGCTCGTAACGACTTGCCTGTCATAACGATTCTAAAAGTTATCACAACGATTTCTTTAGAGCTCGTAACGACTTGCTGTCATAACGATTCTATAAGTCATCGTAACGATTTCTTTAGAGCTCGTAATGACTTTTTTGTCATAACGATTCTAAAGTCATCGCAACGATTTCTTTAGAGCTCGTAACGACTTGCCTGTCATAACGATTCTATAAGTTATCGCAACGATTTCTTTAGACTCGCAACGACTTGCTCGCCGTAACAATTCGTAAGTTACCGTAACGATTTCTTAGAACTCGCAACAACTTGCTCACCGTAACGATTTCATAAGTTACCGTAACGATTTCTTTAGAACTCGAAATGACTTGCTCGCCGTAACGATTTCATAAGTTACCGTAACGATTTCTTTAGAACTCGCAACGACTTGCTCGCCGTAATGATTTCATAAGTTACCGTAACGATTTCTTTAGAACTCGTAACGACTTGCTCGCCGTAACGATTTGCTTTGCCAAAGATTTCTTTAAGCGCTCATAACGATTTGCTTTGCACAAAGATTTATTTAAGCACTCATAACGATTTGCTTTCCACAAAGATTTCTTTAGCGCTCAAAACGATTTGTTTTACACAAAGATTTCTTTAAGCGCTCACAACGATTTGCTTTGCGCAACGATTTCTTTAGAGCTCATAACGACTTGATAAGTGTTCATAACGATTTCCCTGTTGAACACATACACTTGCTTTAACGATTTGCTCTCTATAATGACTTGTTAGTATTCATACGATTTCATAAGTCATATAGACAACGACTTTACAGTTTATATCAACTTGACTTTTATCTTATCTCTTGAAGCATTGACTAGTCAAAGTCACGTATATATCTATCTGTCACTCCTGCATTTATGAGTTCTAACGTATCTCTGCAGACATGCAGACAATATCGTCCATTATGTGCTTACTCTGTATACATCTTTTAAACAAGCTATTTGGGATTGCTATTCTAGTGAATACTCACATCAACGTATACTGACAACAAGAGACAGCTTAAGTTGTCTACTGTTCTAGCATTTAATGTGTGCAGGGTCCTGAAGACTTCTATCATACAAGTTGGACCTATAGACGCCAGAAGACCCTATCTCTTTGCGTGCTCAAATGGATAAAAGATAGTTGAAGCTTCCAAATGTCAAACAGTCTAACGTCTATCAATCCAAGAGACAACGGTTACTTCAACGGCAGTATTTCAAATAGAAGATATAACTCAAAGACAGAAGTGAAGAACAACTAACGAAGTAGAGAACAAGCATCGTGTGTTCAAGCATTCAAATTCTTCTGCAAGAAGTCCAGAGCCAAGAATCTCATTCCTCATCACCTTTAGCTCTTCGCTCTCTGTGCTGTAATAGATTTTCTAAGAGAGCTCGTGTAGTTCTGAGAGTGTGCCTTGTTTAGATCCTTGCTCTCAGTGCTAGTGGCTTCAGATCTTGGCTTGTTAAAGCTTGATCTAGGGGCTTGATCTTATTCCATTCTCTTTGTGTTGTTTCCCTTCGGTTGTGAAGGAAGACCTGGTGGTATCCAGGGTGTTGTTTCCCTTCAGTTGTGAAGGAAGACCTGGTGGGGTATCCAGGTGTTTGTTATTCCTTCAGGTGTGAAGGAAGACCAGCTGAGCTGGGTGCTGTAGCGTCCTTAGGGGGACTGTACCCTAGTTAGTAAAAACCTGAGTGGTTGCTCAGGGACTGGACGTAGGACTCCTAAGAAAGGAGGTCCGAACCAGGATAATCCTTTGTGACGTGTGATTGTTTTCTTTGTGTGTTTGATATTTAAACTAACAGTCACTAACCTCCTTCGAAGAACATTTGTGTGAATGTTTTTAGTTACAGGTATCTTCTAGATTATTTTTAAAAGACCCATTCACCCCCCCTCTGGGCTCGTCAATTGGGCAACAATAATAACACATCGATTACTATTTTACATGTCATATCGATTGCACTTTATGAATTGATGTTTTAGTCAAACATCGATTGCCTTATCAGATCAATTCACTTGAATATCAATTGCCTCTCAAACATCGATTGCTCTTCACTTAAACGTCGATTGTCTTAAACATCAATTATTTTAAAACATCGATTGTCTTAAACATCGATTGATTCACTAAAACATTGATTGTCTTTTAAACATCGATTGCTTCTTGAACATTGATTGTCTTGTAAACATAGATTGATTCTTAAACATTGATTGCTTTTATGCATTGATTGCCATTAAACTCGATTTTCTTTCAGCACATCGATTGCATATCAATTATCTGTCTCATATCGATTGCTGTTATGACTTACACAGATTGGTTTTCAAATATTTCAAAATGTCTTTGGCATCCAAATGAAATTTCAAATGTACTTCATATGTTTAACTTTCTCATAGGACTCCTCCCTCCTGCAAAGAAAGAAAAGCATCTACCTACTATATCTAGCTATTAGTAGTAAATATGGATAGAAGGAAAAAGAGGTAAGGGTCATCTGACAAAAGACTTCTAGATTCTAAACATCTACCTTGCATTTAATGTCTGCAGTCCACTTCTACTCATAGTCAACATCTTGGACCTACTGCCGGCATCCTTGGAAGCATGAACCAGTTGGAACATCTTCCACCATTCCAAGTAGCTATTAGGCACAAGAAAGAAGTTGTTAGATTCAATAGAAGGAAAGCATAAGAGAACTATGGAACTCCAACGACTATCTATCAATAGCCCTCTTCATTGCTCCATATAAAGAAGAAGAGAAAGCAGAAGGGGATAGGGTGTGAACCTGAATATCATTCAAGGAGTATACATCCAGTGAGCATCAACTCCATACACACTCAAAGAAAGAGAGTAAGAGCTCAAGCCCATTCAAGCAGAAGCATTCAAGCTGTCTTCTTTAATCTTCCTCATTCTCTCTCTGTGTGTCTTTGTGTATTTGTGAGAGAGAGTTGGGGGTTTGCCTGACAGAGTTTTTCTTATATAATCTTTCCATCTTAGGCTCAGTCTCAGATCAAGCATTTCATTGTTTATCTTGGGTTTGATCTAGAGGCTTCAGGTCCAAGCTTCTATGTTTAGAAGTGTTCCTCTTCGGCTGGAACCCTTGTGTTAAGGGAAAAACCACACTAGGGTTTGTACCAAGAGGTTGGCTTCTTGATTTGTAAGAGAAATGGGTTGTTTTCTTACCCAGAAAGAGAAGAAGACCAACTTGTGTCTGGTGGTTTGACCAGTTGGAGATTTGTATCAGTGAGTTGCTTCTAAGCTCAGAAAAGAAGCACATGGCTGAGGTGAAACAGTGGGCTGTCTTCTTTCTCGGAAAGAGAAGAAGACCAACATGGGTTGCGTGTTGTATGTCCTTAAGGGGGACTGTACCCTTGGTTAGTGAAATCTCAAGAGTTTACTTGGAGACTGGACGTAGGTCTTCTATTTAGAAGGGCCGAACCAAGATAAATCTCCGTGTCTTGTATCTGTTTACTTTCGCGCCTTTAATTGCCATTGCACACACTTGTTTATACTAACCAAATATTTTCAAGTGGTGATTTTTGTTTCAATTTTTAGAATACCTATTCACCCCCCCCCCCCCCCTTAGGTTAGTCTTGTTGTCATATCAAGTGGGCCAACATGAACAAGTGAGGAGCTTTATGTCAACAGTGAAAAAAACTCCATCAAAGGGGAGATAAAGGGGAAAAAAAAAGTAGAGTGCATGCTACCAAAAATAGA
The DNA here is from genome assembly GCA_014218235.1 of Colocasia esculenta. Taxonomy (NCBI): domain Eukaryota; kingdom Viridiplantae; phylum Streptophyta; class Magnoliopsida; order Alismatales; family Araceae; genus Colocasia; species Colocasia esculenta. Next base: position 31,958,856 of record CM024757.1, on the reverse strand, counting down.
GGATCTAATTTGAACTATATAGAATTGAAAATCATCTTTTTAGTGTTAATTAGAAAGTTCATTCTTCTACTTATTTGATGCCTATTAATCATGTTAAATTATATATGAAAGGATATTTAATTCTGATTGTATTATGTGAATTGTCTAAATAGACCAACAAACTCTTTTCTTGATGCATGCATCCTCTCTTCAGTAACGTTCATTCTAGAACATTCTAGCTTATGTATTTTGCATTTTCCTATCCCACTCCCGACTTTTCGATGATGTCAAAAGGGAAGAAATATTTGTAATTCCATCTTCATATATGGTATGTGTGAATGCTTGCTTACGTGTCTAAAATCTAAAAAATAATGTATATCTAATTAAAACTCCAAAAAAGATGTATATCTAATAAAACTTCAAAAATAGATGTATAACCAAAAATCCAAAAAATGAATGAATGTTTGATGTGTTTGTATGTTTCTGTTTGAGGAATCTACAAGAATTTTGTCATCATCAAATGAGGAAGATTTTTATACTCTATTAGATTTTGATGAAAACAAAATATTATGTTTGATGTAATGAGATTTGATTACTTGGTACTTATGTAATGGATCTTATGTCTTTAAACTTTCTTATATATTTTGAAGGTCCAATTAGTGTGTTTAAATGCATGATAGGAGCAAGAAATCAAAGTTAAAAATATGAGTTTTTTAGGCCATGGTAAATGTTTATTAATTTAAGATGAATTGAATTCTAACTTGGTGAGTTTCTTGTTGTGTAGGGCTTGGGTGGACTAAAAACTATTGATTGGTCGACCAAATCTTCTAGTAAAGACTCAGTAAAGAAGAAGATCCATCCTGGTCGATCAAAAAAATTGCATTGGTCGACTAAAAAATATGAATTGGTGGAACTATTTTCATAGTAGACCTAATTTCAAAATAGTTCAAGGCTGGTTGAGAGATTCGCCAACCGAAGGTATGCATTGGCCAACCAATTTCATTTCCAAAATTGACTAAGCTATTTTTTTGGTAGGTACATTGGTTGACTGACGCAGAATATTAGTTGACTGATTCTGATATACGTCAAACACAAACCTTCCAAATCTGGTTCAAATCAAACACATAAGTTAGTTAAATGGAATGAAATATCTTCAAAATGTTCCACCATATAAAGAACCATGTTTCTCAGCTAGAGATGCGCAACCATAAGGCATATTGAAGGTGTTCTTACTATGGAGAGGGTGTTCTACATCCCAGCAACCTGTGAAGGCTTCATCGTCATGTTGAGCATCCAAAGAGAGAACTAATCAGCCTATAGCTTCGTGGTGGATCAACTTGTTGTCATCAAATAGTTCCAGACTACGTGAATCTTTAGGCATACGATCTACATCAACTTGAACCTGTGAAGACTTCATCGTACTATGTCAAAATAGATGAACTCTGAGTTTTGCGACAGGGGGAACCTAAACTCGATTATTTCTTTATATGTCTCTCTATCTGGGTCATCATGTTGTGAAGTGAATAAGAAATATTTGTATGTGCTTGGGTTTGTCAAGCACGTATGTGTGTGTTGTAGTGCTACGACATCATTGTTTACAGTCAGCATGCTCTACAATTTGGGTTAATTTTGTCCCAAGAAACAAATATGTGGTTGACTTAATTTTGTCTTAGGAAACTGATGATTAGTTCATCCTCATATAATTTCATTAAGTATATGCCTATTTTGGTTATTAACAAAACTTCAATAAAAGCATTATCTAACAAGTTTTTATGAAGCTTAGTCACAGGAAATAAATCAGACAAAATCAAGCAAAACTTGTAAGTATTCTTACACTGTAGCATTTAAAGTTCAGAGCATGTAATTTTTCTAAGTACACATCGACTTCCTAAGTTTCATATCGACTTCATTAGAATCATAACGATTTCTATACTATTATCGATTTCAGTTTCACAAGGATTTCATAAGTATCACATCGATTTCAGTTCTCACATCGATCTGTTAAGTGAGAAACAACAATTTGATTTTCACAACGATTTGTTAAGTGAGAAACAATGATTTGATTCTCACTACGATTTATTAAGTGAGAAACAATGATTTGGTTCTCACATCGATTTGTTAAGTGAGAAACAACGATTTGGTTCTCACAACGATTTGTTAAGTGAGAAACAACGATTTGGTTCTTACATTGATTTGTTAAGTGAGAAACAACAATTTGGTCGCCGTAACGATTCGATAAGTTACATAACGACTTGGTCGCCGTAACGATTCGATAAGTTACACAACGACTTAGTCGCCGTAACGATTTGATAAAGCAAACAATGATTTGGTCACTGCATCAATTTGATAAGTAGAACAACGATTTATGTCCACAACGATTTTCTTATAACGACTTGCTTATAACGATTTGCTTATAATGACTTGCTTATAACGATTTGCTTACAATGATTTGACCACAACGGCTTGTGTTCACATTGATTTGCTTATGTTTGAACAACAATTTGTTCAAACATCGATTTGCTTATGTTTGAACAACGATTTGTTTGTATATGTGCAACGATTTTCTTATATGCGTACAACAATTTGTATTCACATCGATCTGCTTCTACTATAAGAACGATTCGCTTGCTCTTGCAACGATTTCATTAGTGGAATAGTGTCTCATGGACACATCGATTTCTCTATCAGAGATTTAATGAATATATCTGTTATTCTCATGATATTCAAATATATTTTCAAATATTATGAAAGTCAAAGTATTTCCACGCATATCTCTACTATCCTTGCACTTATTATGAATGTTCACATCATCTGCTCATTGCCTTCCATTCTTATGCTTCTTTAAGAAACACTTTTCAGAAAGCAGAATGACATTTCTATTTTGGTGAATAGTCTTATTGCATGAATTCTAAACGTTGACTGACAGCAAGAGACAACATAGCTATCTATGTTTTAGCATTTAATGTGTGCAGGTTTCTGCCAGTACCATGTCATACAACGTTGGACAAAATAGAAGCTAAAGGATATCAAGATGGATCTTCTCCTTGCGTGCATGGATCGTAAATCATTAAATGACTGCAAGCACACCTGTCGTACTCGACGAACCAAGCAGTCTAACGAGCATCCAACCTAGAGACAACAGACACTTCAACGGATATATTTTTCAAAGAGAAGGATATATATAGAAGACTGATGACTCCGTAAACAACGACTTTTGAACTTTTGAGCTTTCAACTTACAATCTGCAAACATCAGAAAGAAGAGCCCTAAGCTTCACTTCCTAGCTTGTTGTAGCTCTTGCTCTCCGTTTTTCATTATTTTTTTTGCATTTGGAGAGCTAGTGTGTTTTGAGAGATTGTCTTATTGTAGATCTTTCTCTCTCAGTCATTGCCTCAGATCGAGCATTTGTTATAAGCTTGGTTTAGGGACATTTTGCCTGTATTCACACTTGTGGTGAAATTCCTTTTCGGGCTATGAAGAGAAGACCTGTTGTGAACAGTTGGTTGGTATTCCCTTCGGTAAGGAAGGAAGACCTGTGTATCAGGGTGTTTGTATTCCTCTTCGGGGTTAGAAAAGAAGGTCAGCTGCGGCTGGATGTGTAAGGGTCCTTAAGGGGGACAGTACCCTTGGTAGTGAAAGTCCAAGTTGTTGCTTGGGGACTGGATGTAGGACTCCTTGGTAGAGGAGGGCCGAACCAGGATAAAAATCTCCTGTTGCATGTGTGATTGCTTTTGTGCATTTTGTTTGTCTTCATTCATCTAACACTAACTATTCTCTTTAGTGTTTTTCCGTTTAGCGTTTTTGTTAACATGTTTTAATTGAAAAGAATTTTAGAATCTCATTCACCCCCCCTCTAGGCTTGCTAGCTGGGCAGCAAGTGGTATCAGAGCCAAGTCTCTTCGACAAAGAGGATCTCACGATCTGAAGAGCAAAGATAAATGGCAGCTCAAGGATATGCAGAGGGTCTGTCGATCAACAGACCTCCTCTTTTCGATGGTGAAGATTATAACTATTGGAAGACCAGAATGGAGTTCTTCCTTCAAGGTCTTGACTATCAAATTTAGTCTATCATAGAGGAAGGAGATCTTCTAGTCACCAACGAGAAAGATAAGTGGACAGAATATGACAAGAAGAAAATATCCTTAAACTGCAAAGCAAAAAGCATCTTGTGTTGTGCGCTAAGCAAGAAGGAGTTCAACAAGATCTCAGCCTGCAAATCCACTATGGATGTAACGACCCGAGAACCCGACCCTCGGCCCACGCTGAGGACCCAATTTTCGCGGTCGCCGCCCATGGATCCGGGGACCCGGAAGGGCTATAATCTATGTCTAACAGGATATGTAACGGAAGTAAACGTCAACTGTTAAACTAGAAGCGTACAAGCGGAAACAAAAAGAGAGCGAGACCGCTGTGTACCGCTCTAAGTACAGTCCCAACGCACGCACGCTAGTACAAGTAAAAGGCAGGGGAAGAACAAGTCTCTTAGGGGCATACCCCGAGGGTGACGTACACTGAAGAAAGGGGAACCACTGCTAGCTACGGGACTCCGACTACCGCCCCGTCTCCTCCGCCCGGCGCGCGCCCTGCCGCTGCAGAGAAGTCTCACCTGGGAAAAGGAGGGATGAGCTTCACAACAGAAGCTCAGTAGGGACTACCAATCTCCTACTGGCTCTAAACAGGCAGGAGAAATATATATATATCAAATGAATGACAGCAGTTTATATCTTCTACCTACTAACGGAAGTGCGGAAGCAAAACTACAACCAGCACGGTATGGAAGGTACACACGATCGGAAACTCCGTATGACTGCTCGTCGTGACCACCACACGGCTAGTAAACATAGACGGAGGGAACTCGCCTGGACAAGGAACACTAGCTACGGAAAGCACTACCACTAGCCATGGTCAGGTGCGTCCACTGACGTCTTATCCTCGACCCGGGTCCTGACCCTCACGTCTCGTCAGAGCGAGGTAGGACACAAGTAACACAACAGTAACCGCCGTAGTCTGGCTGGACTACGGTCTCACGCCTGGCCTCTCTAAGTGGTTCCGGGGCCGCAAAGAGCGAGGCAGTGAGAAGAAGGACTGGCTGGCCTGTGCCGGGTAGAACTCCTAACTGTCCTCGGCGTCCAAGACCACCCACGAGAGCTCTGCAAGTGACTCACACGCCACTGTCCTAACCACCGTTTTCCCCTAAGCTCCAGAGTCCGCCTGGTGGCTGCCAACTCGAGCGCACTCGTAGCCGGAGTACTCCCTCAACAGCTCCCGAGGATGGGGGTCCCAGGCAACGGTAACAACCTCTCACACGGACAAGCCCTCAAGTGCCGAGCACCGGGCGAAAGACTAGTGTAGACCATACTAGGGGACTAGCACAGGTGCCACGGTACAGCAAAGCGAACGGAAACGGTGTCAGGCGAAAACCTGTCTCTCGGTCTATAACGCGACAGGGCGGACCGTCGCGACCATGTCGCGACGCCCTAGCGTGTCGCGACTTTAACGCGACGCTCAGGAGCGTCGCGACCATGTCGCAACTGAACGCGTCGTCGCGACATGATCGCGGCCTCCGAGGCTGCCGCGTTTCCAGCCGAGCAGGGTTCCGGAGCAGTCCCTCCAGGAACCCTCCCCAAAACACGAAATACACTCACAAGGGGGAAGGGGATCATGCACAACGTATATTAAAAGCAATAAATCCACCAAACCACCCACAATCCCTCAAAAGCATGGATCTATGCTCGAAGGAAACCTCACTCAACTCGAGCATGGAGTTCTCACACTCCCAAGCCCCAAACCACAAGGAAACCACGGTCTAGAGGGGAGGGGATCATGCTTAGGGCGAGAGGGTCGGACGTCCCTACCTCCACACGAAGAACGCACACGTTGGGGCCTTCTCGTAGGAATGGTCGTCTCCTCCTCGCACCGCACGCCACAAGCACGACCCCTGCACGAACGACACGACACCCTTCTCAGCACGAGCACCACAAGCAAGGAAAAACACCGAGAAACCGCGAGAGAGCTCGAGAGGGAGAAGAAGAGGAAGAGGAAGAAGAGGGGGAAAATGGGGCGCGCTGTCAGTTTTAAACTGATGGCTCCTCAGACGCTGTCGCGATGCCCAGGAGCGTCGCAACCATGTCGCGACCTCCCGCCAAGTCGCGACACCAAAAGCACGGTCAAACCTCGAAGACCGGAAAAGCAGACGCGACGGCCTGGCAGGTCGCGTCAACGCTGCATGACCCTGCCACCTGACACGACCGTTCTGACAGATAGGACAGCGGTCAAGCCGTGTCAGAACACAGTCGCGACGGCCAGGGGTGACGTGACAAGGACGCGACGCTCACCCCCGTCGCGACACGAACCGCCAATCCTGTCGCGGCAGGCCGCTCTGGTGCACCATGTCGCGGCCAGGGCGCCTGTCGCGACCTTGGGGACGGGCCAAGAGCCCAAAGGGGCCAGGTCTTACATCCTCAACCGAAACAGAAAAGGGAAGATAACGACATACCGATCAATCAAACAAATAAGGGAACTGCTCCCGCATCTCATCCTCGCGCTCTCCAGGTGGCCTCGCCACCAACGCGGTTCTGCCAAACGACCTTCACCAGCGGAATCTGCTTCCTGCGCAATTGCTGAACTCTGCGGTCGACAACACTGACTGGGTACTCTGGCACTGACAAGTCTGGTCCTACCTCCAGCTGCGAGTAGTCCAACACGTGCGAAGGGTCTACAACGTACCTCCTGAGCTGTGAAACGTGAAACACACTGTGCACACCTGCTAGCTCTGCCGGAAGACTCAACCTGTAAGCCACTTCGCCGACCCTCTCAGTGATAGGGAAAGGCCCGACGTACCTCGGACTGAGCTTTCCCTTCCTGCCGAACCTCATTACGCCCTTGGTCGGCAAGACCCGCAAGAAGACAAGGTCACCAACACTGAACTGTAACGGTCTCCTGCGGACGTCTGTGTAACTCTTCTATCTGCTCTGTGCTGCCTGAAGCCTCTGCCTGATCAGACTGACTGTATCTGCACACTGCTGCACTAACTCTGGCCCCAAAAGCTGCCTCTCACCAACCTCAAACTAGTGAAGAGGTGTCCTGCATGGGCGACCATACAAAGCCTCGTATGGTGCCATTCCGATGCTCGAGTGATAACTGTTGTTATACGCGAACTCCACCATCGGAAGGTGCGACTCCCACGTGCCGCTCTAGTCTAAACAGCACGCTCTCAGCATGTCCTCCAGTGTCTGAATGGTCCGCTCTGACTGTCCATCGTCTGAGGGTGGTACGCTGTGCTGAACCTCAACTCTGTACCCAGTGCTCTCTGAAGACTGCGCCAAAACCCTGACGTGGACCCTCGGATCTCTGTCGGAGACGACTGAAACTGGGATCCGTGCAAAAAATAACTCTGTCCACGTACAGCCTGGCTAACTGTCCACTACCCATGACATCCTGATCGAAGAAAGTGCGCTGCCTTGGTCAAACGATCCACAATCACCCAGATACCATCGTGCCTCTGCGGGGTGCGGGGCAACCCAACCACAAAGTCCATGGTGATGTCATCCCACTTCCACTCGGGAATGGGTAACGACTGTAGCTCACCACCTGGATGCTGATGCTCGGCCTTCACCTGTTGACAGGTAAGGCACCGGGCAACAAACTCTGCCACGCCCCTCTTCATCCCTGGCCACCAGAAGGACCTCCTCAAGCAATGGTACATCTTGGTGGAGCCAGGATGAACAGCATACCTCGATCTGTGAGCCTCTGACAAAACTGCATGGCGCGCCTCCTCAGGAACGTACAAGCGGCCTCTGAATCTGACCTCGTTGTCCTCGTTGAGCTCAACATCTGGCATCTGCAAAATGTCCGCCAACTGAGGGTCTGCCTGCTGTGCCTGCAACACCTGCCTGAACACTGAACGGCGCCTGACAAACTACTCACACTGCACGGTCTCTGGTCCTCGACGGACGAACACTCCCTGGTCAGCTCCTCGAACAGCCTCCACTCTCTGACCATCAGCGAACTCAAGCGCACGCGCCTACTCAAGCATCGGCTACGACGTTAGCCCTTCTAGGGTGATAGGAGAGGGTTAGGTCGTAGTCCTTCAAATACTCCATCCATCGGCGCTGCCTCAAGTTCAGATCCCTCTGGGTGAAGATATACTGCAAACTCTGGTGGTCGGTGAAGATCTGAAAAGCCTCTCCATACAGGTAGTGCCTCCACAACTTGAGAGCGAACACCACTACTGCCAGCTCCAAGTCGTGGGTGTGGTAGTTCTCCTCATGCTTCTTGAGCTGCCGAGAAGCATAGGCAACAACCCCACCGTGCTGCATCAGCACAGCACCCAAACCTGACCTTGACGCATCGGTATAGACCACGAAACCACCGCTGCCCGACGGCAAGACTAACACTGGCGCTGAAGTCAACCTCGTCTTCAGCTCTCGGAAACTCTGCTCACAATCCTCTGACCAAACAAACCTGACGTCCTACCTAGTCAACCTGGTCAACGACACTGCTAACTTGGCAAAATCCTGAATGAACCTCCGTAGTAACCGGCCAAACCCAGAAAACTACAGACCTCTGACACCGATGTGATCTGCTCCCACGACAACACGGCCTCCACCTTGGCAGGGTCCACTGCCATACCAGAACCGGAGATCACGTGCCCGAGAAAGTGCACCTCCCTCAGCCAAAATTCGCACTTGTCGAACTTGGCATAATGGCGATGACTCCGCAGGGTCTCCAGCACGATCCTCAGGTGCTCCTCGTGCTACTCTTCAGAAGCCGAGTAGACCAAAATATCATCTACAAAAACAACCACAAAACGATCTAGGTACTCACTGAACACCCTATGCATCAGATCCATGAATGCTGCGGGTGCGTTCGTCAGCCCAAATGGCATCACGACGAACTCAAAGTGACCGTACCTGGAACGGAAAGCTGTCAAACCAACATCTGACTCTCTGATCCGCATCTGATAGTAACCGGATCTCAAGTCAATCTTCGAGAAAACTCGGGCCGACTGCAACTGATCAAACAAATCATCGATCCTCGGCAACAGGTACCTGTTCTTCACAGTAACCTGGTTCAACTGCCGCTAATCGATGCACAAACGAAGACTACCATCCTTCTTCCACACAAACAAAACAGGTGCGCCCCATGGCGAACGACTCGGGCGAATGAAGCCCAGCTCAAGAAGCTCCTACAACTGGCGCTTCAACTCACGTAGCTCCGCCGGGGCCATCCGGTAGGGTGCCTTGGACAAAGGCATCATACCGGGCAAAAGCTCGATGGAGAACTCTACCTCCCGCTCAGGCGGCAAACCAGGTAGATCCTCCGGGAAGACGTCGGAGAACTCAGAAACAACCGGCACGTCAAAAACTGAAGATCCGCTAGGCTCCAAAGAACAAACCGAAGCAAGGTACGCCACACAGCCATCGCGGATCAAACGGCGAGCTCTACACAAAGAAATAAATGGCCGACGGGTAGACCGGATACCTCGGAAATAGAGAACGAGCTCTCCAGGTATCCTAAGCCGAACGGACTTCCACTGGCAATCAACAACGGCTGAGTGAGCCTCCAACCAGTCCATGCCCAGGATGACGTCAAAGTCGCAAAGCTGCAGTGCGTACAACCTGGCCGGCAACTGGTGCCCCTTAACCTCGACTTCCACACCCTCCAAATAACCAAAAGAACGCATATAGTCACCCGACGGGAGATCGACCATCACGTCACACTGCCTCTCAGGAGCGTGACAAGCAAGGGACTCATAGAATTCTTCGGAAGTAAAACACAAAGAAGCACCGGGGTCGACCAAAACACGAGCAGCTCTGCCAAGGATAGGTAGAGTACCTATAACAAGGCTTGACGCCTCTGCCTGCTCCCGGGTGAGCGCCATCACGCGACCACGCCCACGCTGCGGCGCCTGCTGGGGCTGCTGTTGCTGAGGCGGCTACTGGGGGTACTGCTACTGCTGCTGGTACGGCTGGTACTGCTGCGGCTGCGGAAATTGTTGAGCCTACTGCTGGTACTACCCCCGCTGATGCTGACGCGGTGCCTGCTGCTGTGGAGGGTACTGGTACTGAGGTGGCTGCTGAGCGTACTGCACTGGCTGCTGCTGCTGCGGGACTTGCCCCATGGGGCAATCCCTCCTGAAGTGTCCTGGTAAGCCACAAGTGTAGCACACTGGCTCCTGTTCTGCTGCCGGCTCCGTCCGCCCCCGCGAGTAGACAACTTCCTGAACTGCGAGCAGATCCTAGCGCTACCGGAACTGCCCGACCCGGAGGAAGAGGAAGTCACGCTACCGCGGCTGCCTACTGGACGCTGGTAAGGCGAGGACCTGGAAGGGGCTCCTCCCTGCTGCTGCTGCTGCTGAGGCTGCCAGGTCTCTCTGTCCAAGGCGGTGGCCTTCGCCATGGCCTCTCCCAAGGTGGTACACATGTGTGCTGTCACACCCCACCTCAGGTCTGGTCTCAGTCCTACTATAAACCTCTCTGCACATGCCTGATCGCTGCCTGCGACATGAGGCACATGCCTCAACAACCGGACAAACCTCTGTTGGTACTGCGAAACTGTGAGGTCGCCCTGAACCAACACGTGGAACTGGTCCCATCTCTCATGTCGAGCGTAGTCGGGGAAGTACTCGCCGTGGAAGACCTCCGAAAATCACTGCCAAGTGATATGATCCAACCTCTGCCCCTGGAAGTGTGTCTGCCTCTGAACTCTCCACCACTCATGGGCTGCTCCCTTGAGTTGGTACACCGCCAGTCGAACCTGGTCCTCCTCAGCGCACTCCATGGTCTAGAAGATGCGCTCCAACTCATGGGTCCAGCTCTCTGCCTTGTCTGGATCATACTCACCATGGAACATCGGTGGCCGAAGGCGCAGGAACCTCTCAAGGAGAGCGGTCCTATCCTCCGTAACCGCCGTCCTCCGCCGCCCGGCCCGGGTACTCCCAGTGCTCGACCGCTGCTGACGTTCTGGCTGCTCCACCTCTGGCTCTACCCGCTGCTCCGGCACCACTGGAGGAGGTACCGAAAACTGAACACCCGCTGCTGCCTGCCCGGGCTGGTACGCTCCCTGGTACAAGTTCCTAAAGAACTGCTCTGCTAAGGGAAACCAATCTGCGTACTGCTGCGGCTGAGGCTGGTACTCCTGCTGCTGCTGCCCACCTGCCGCTGCTGCTGCCGCTACACCCTGAGGCTGTGCCACTGACTCGTCTGCTGACACCTCCTCCTGGACCTGCCCCTGCGCGGGCATCTCGGACTCATCCTGCTGCTCGATCAACCGTCTACCTGACTGCGCCTACGCGGAGCCATGTCCTACACGACACACCACCAATCAAGGGTTAACAATACCACTCGGGTGGCTAGCAATGTACTTGTACTACCGTTGGGACTTCCCGTTGCAGTTCAAATCCACTACAAGTCCTGTCAGACTCTCGCTCTGATACCAACTGTAACGACCCGAGAACCCGACCCTCGGCCCACGCCGAGGACCCGATTTTCGCGATCGCCGCCCACGGATCCAGGGACCCGGAAGGGCTATAATCTATGTCTAACAGGATATGTAACGGAAGTAAACGTCAACTGCTAAACTAGAAGCGTACAAGCGGAAACAGAAAAGAGAGCGAGACCGCTGGTACCGCTCTAAGTACAGTCCAACGCACGCACACTAGTACAAGTAAAAGGCAGGGGAAGAACAAGTCCCTTAGGGGCATACCCGAGGGTGATGTACACTGAAGAAAAGGGGAACCACTGCTAGCTACGGGACTCCGACTACCGCCCTGTCTCCTCCGCCCGGCGCGCGCCCTGCCGCTGCTGAGAAGTCTCATCCTGGAAAAGGAGGGATGAGCTTCACAACAGAAGCTCAGTAGGGACTACCAATCTCCTACTGGCTCTAAACAGGCGGAGAAATATTATATATCAAATGAATGACAACAGTTTATATCTTCTACCGACTAATGGAAGTGCGGAGCAAACTACAACCAGCACAGTACGGAAGGCACAGACGGTCGGAAACTCCGTACGACTGCTCGTCGTGACCACCACACGGCTAGTAAACACAGACGGAGGAACTACGCCTGGACAAGGAACACTAGCTATGGAAAGCACTACCACTAGTCACAGTTAGGTGCGTCCACCGACGTCTTATCCTCGACCCGGGTCCTGACCCTCACGTCTCGTCAGAGCGAGGTAGGACACAAGTAATACAACAGTAACCGCCATAATCTGGCCGGACTACGGTCCCACGCCTGGCCTCTCTAAGCGGTTTCGGGGCCGCAAAGAGCGAGGTAGTGAGAAGAAGGACTGGCTGGCCTGCGCCGGGTCGAACTCCTAACTGTGCTCGGCGGCCTAGACCCCCCACGAGAGCTCTGCAAGTGACTCACACGCCACTGTCCTAACCACCATTTTCCCCTAAGCTCCAGAGTCCGCCTGGTGGCTACCAACTTGAGCGCACTCGTAGCCCGGAGTACTCCCTCAACAGGCTCCCGAGGATGGGGGTCCCAGGAAACGGTAACAACCTCTCACACGGGACAAGCCCTCAAGTGCCGAGCACGGGGCGAAAGACTAGTGTAGACCGTACTAGGGGACTAGCACAGGTGCCATGGTATAGCAAAGCGAACGAAAACGGTGTCAGGCGAAAACCTGTCTCTCGGTCTATAACACGACAGGGCGGACCGTCGCGACCATGTCGCGACGCCCTAGTGTGTCGCGACCTTAACGCGACGCTCAGGAGCGTCGTGACCATGTCGCAACCAGACGCGCCGTCGCGACATGATCGCGGCCTCTGAGGCTGCCGCGTTTCTAGCCGAGCAGGGTTCGGAGCAGTCCCTTCAGGAACCCTCCCCAAAACATGAAATACACTCACAAGGGGGAAGGGGATCATGCACAACGTATTAAAAGCAATAAATCACCAAACCACCCACAATCCCTCAAAAGCATGGATCTACGCTCGAAAGAAACCTCACTCAACTCGAGCATGGAGTTCTCACACTCCCAAGCCCCAAACCACAAGGAAACCACGATCTAGAGGGGAGGGGATCATGCTTAGGGCGAGAGGGTCAGACGTCCTACCTCCACACAAAGAACTCACCGTTGGGGCCTTCGTAGGAATGGCCGTCTCCTCCTCGCACCGCACGCCACAAGCACGACCCCTGCATGAACGAGACGACGCCCTTCTCAGCACGAGCACCCGAGCAAGGAAAAACACCGAGAAACCGCGAGAGAGCTCGAGAGGGAGAAGAAGAGGAAGAAGAGGGGGAAAATGGGGCGCACTGTCGATTTTAAACCGATGGCTCCTCAGACGCTGTCACGACGCCCAGGAGCGTCGCGACCATGTCGCGACCTCTCGCCAAGTCGCGACACCAAAAGCACGGTCAAACCTCGAAGATCGGAAAAGCAGACGCGACGCCTGGCAGGTCGCGTCAACGCTGCACGACCCTACCACCTGACATGACCGTTCTGATAGACAAGACAGCGGTCAAGCCGTGTCAGAACACAGTCGCGACAGCCAGGGGTGACGCGACAAGGATGCGACGCTCACCCCCGTCGCGACACGAACTGCCAATCCTGTCGCGGCAGGCCGCTCTGGCGCGACCATGTCGTGGCCAGGGCGCCTGTCGCGACCTTGGGGATGGGCCAAGGGCCCTAAAGGGGCCAGGTCTTACAATGGAAATGTGGGAAAAGTTGAGAATCACATATGAAGGTACAGACAAAGTGAAGGAAACCAGAATAGATATTATAGTAGCTCAATATGAGCGATTTCAGATGCAGCCAGGAGAATCAATCACTTAGATATACAGTAGATTCACAGACATTACAAATGGTTGGCTGGTCTTGGAAAGCAATATGAAATGGGGGATATGATAAGAAAAATCCTAAGATCCCTACTAGCCTCGTGGACTCCAAAGGTGACAGCCATAGAAGAGGCAAATGACTTGAGAATGATGTCTCTGGAAAAGCTTGTTGGGTCACTCATGGCCCACGAGATTAACACGGAAAGGTTAGGAGAGTCCTCCAGCAGAAAGAAGCATAGCAATGTGCTAAAAGTTACAGAAGGTAGCACCTTAGAAAAATCAGAAGATGAAGATAGCAGTGAGGATAGCAAAGATGAAGAAGCTCTTCTATCAAGGAGACTGCAGCGAATATTGGCAAAGAAAAAATATCAATCTGGAAGAAGACATTTTAAGAATGGAAAAGATCTCAAAAAATCTGAAGGAAAAGAGCTCAAAAAGTCAGAACCCATATGCTATGAATGCAAGAAGCCTGGACACATCAAGGCCGAGTCCAAAGCTGAAGAAGAGTGAGTTTAAAAAGAAGGACAACGCAAAGAAATTCATAAAATACAAGAAGAAGGCCATGGCAGCTGCATGGGACAACAATAGTGACTCAGACAGTGAGTCAAGCTCGAGTGAAGAAGAAGAAGAAAAGGCCAACCTGGCCTTCATGGCAAACATCGACGACAAGGTAACTCTGACTCATCATTCACTCCATGCAATGAGTCTAATTCTGACAACTTAGAAGATGCTTCAATGAACTATATAGTAAATATAGAGATGTATGTAAAGTACTAAAAACCACCAATAAAAATCATGCTTGTTTAGAAAATACCAACTCAGACCTAAAATCTGAAAATGAGCAATTAGAAAAGTAAAATTTTGAACTAAAAAGGAGAAATGAATTGCTATGTGAAAATCTGAAAAATAAAAATGAACAGATAGAAATTCTAGAAAAACAAGAAACTCTAGATGAACTTAAAAAGGAGATTGACATATTAACTAAGGAAAAAGAATTGAAAATTTTACCAATGAAAAATCAACATTAATACTAAAAGGAGCTAGAAGATCAGTAAGAAGAAACATGGGTTAGGTTATACTCCACCAGAAAATGAGGAAATAATAATCCACCCTAAAACCTATCCAACCCCAAAATTTGTGGTTGAACAAGACACAGAATATAAATCTAACTTTAAATATATCCCAACAGAAAAAATAAGTAAACACATGTTGTAGTCACTGTAATAGATTGAGACATACTAAAATAACTTGTCCAACAAAAAATCTAAAATAGATAATTAAAAGAAAAATGATGAAAAAAACAGGACAAAAACAGAAAGACTTGGGTATATTTTCTATTTTAGAGTTGTTAAGAAGACATGATGGAGCGGGTGCTCAAGGCATATGATAGGTAACAAGAAGTTGTTTCGTTCATCGAGGATGAAGAAGATACAATGACATATGGCGACAACGGAAAAGGAACAGTGATAGGTTGTGGATCAGTTGGCAGTCAAGGCAGAACTCTCATTGAGGACGTCTTATATGTGAAAGGACTCAAGCACAACCTCATTAGCATTAGCCAGCTATGTGACAAAGGTCATCAAATAAAGTTTCAAGAATCAAAGTGCATAATCATGAAATATTGTGCAACAGTGTTCGAAGCTTGTAGGGAAAAGAATTATATATGCTTCACTTAGAAGAATTAAAGGATCAGGATGTATTTCTTGCAGTAAACAAGGATCAATCAGCTGAACTGTGGCACAGGCGTTTGGGCCACTGCAGTATGGATGGAATCAGAAAATTGGTCAAAAGGAATCTAGTAGATGGTCTGCCCAAAATAGGCTCAAGGATAAAAGGTGTGTGTGAACCTTGTGCAAAGGGGAAGCACACAAAATTATCCTTCAAGTTGAAGATAGTTGTAACCATCTCCAAACCCTTGGAACTGTTACATATGGATCTATTTAGGTCAATGAGAACCACTAGTCTTGGAGGAAAGAATTTTAGATTTGTAATCGTTGATGATTATTCAAGATTCACATAGGTATCATTCTTAGAGCACAAAGATGATATGTTTAACAGCTTTGTTAGCTTCAGTAAGAAAGTTCAGAAGGATAAGAAGTTCAGCATAATTGGTATTCTGTCAAATCATGGAGGAGAATTTCAAAATGAAAAGTTTACAAATTTTTTTAATAATCAAGGAATAGAGCACAATTTCTCAGCACCAAGGACACCACAGCAAAATGGAGTAGTTGAGAGGAAAAATAGGACCTTACTGGATATGGCCAGAACGATGTTGTCAGAATACAATCTTCCAAGATACTTCTGGGCCAAAGCCATCAACACAGCATGCTATATAATCAACAGAGTGATGATCAGGCCAATCCTGAAAAAGACAACATATGAACTGTACAAGGAAAAGAAGCCAAAAATCAGTCATTTTAGAACCTTCGGATGTCCTTGCTTCATCCACAATAATGGAAAAAGAGATGTTGGTAAGCTAGACTCTAAATCTGATGAAGGCATATTTATGGGGTATGCTTCTAAACCCAAAGGCTATAGAGTATTTAATAAATAAACTTTATTAATTGAGCAAACTATACATGTTATTTTTGATGAGACTAACCATTCCTTAAGAAAGGAAGAAGATAGTGATAATGATGATGCAATAGTTTGTCCAAGAAATTAAAAGATACATCTATCAAGGACAAGGAAGCCCTCCCTTGGAAGAACTACAACAAAAGGAATTATCTCATGATGATCTTCCAAAGGAATGGAGATACAAGAAGGATCACCCATTGGATAACATCATTGGAGATCCATCGGTTGGGGTAAGAACTAGAGGTAATGTAATTCCTTGTGATTACCTAGCCTTTATATCTCAAATAGAGCCTAAGACAGTCAATGAAGCACTATCTGATGAATCTTGGATACTAGCAATGCAAGATGAACTTAATCAGTTCAAGAGAAACCAAGTTTGGTCCCTTGTTCCAAGACCATCAGATCATCCTGTGATTGGCACTAAATGGGTGTTCAGGAACAAATTGAATGAAGCTGGTGTGATCACTAGAAACAAGGCTAGACTGGTTGTTCAAGGCTATTCCCAAGAGGAAGGCATAGATTTCGATGAAATCTATGCACCAATGGCTAGACTAGAGGTAATTAGAATTTTACTTGCTTATGCATCTGCATTAGATTTAAAGCTTTTTCAAATGGATGTAAAATATGCATTTTTAAATGGTTTCATAAAGGAGGAAGTCTATGTAGAACAACCTCCTGGTTTTGATGATGTGGATTTTTCAAATCATGTTTTAAATTGCATAAAACATTGTATGGTTTAAAACAAGCACCTAGAGCATGGTATGAAAGGCTCAGTGTATTTTTATTAAATCATGGTTTTATCAGAGGACAGGTAGATAGCACATTATTTATTAAATAAAAAATATAATACTTGTACAAATTTATGTAGATGATATAATATGTGGATTTACTGATGAATCTCTATGCAAATATTTTGAGAAGCTTATGCAGGGAGAATTCGAAATGAACAAGATGGGGGAGCTCAACTATTTTCTTGGATTACAAATCAAGCAAGGCAAAGAAGGCACACATGTTTGCCAAGCCAAGTACACCAGGGAGCTGTTAAAGAAATTTGGATTTGAAAATGCAAAGCCACTATCCACCCCAATGAGCACATCTACAAGGTTAGACAGTGATAAAGATGGTAAGAAAGTAGACCAAAAGCTCTACAGAGGTATGATAGGTTCTTTACTTTATTTAACTGCCAGTAGACCTGATATTCTATTTAGTGTATGCATGTGTGCGAGGTATCAGACTGATCCTAAAGAATCACACTTAATTTCTGTCAAAAGGATATTTAAATATTTAGCCAAAACTCATGATCTAGGATTGTGGTATCCAAAATCATGCGAGGTTAATTTGGTAGGATATTCTGATGCTTGACTATGCTGGATGCAAAGTAGATAGAAAAAGCACCAGTGGTTGTTGTCAATTTCTTGCAGGATGTCTGATTTCATGGTCCTCAAAAAAATAAAATTCAGTAGCACTATCAACCAAGGTTTGACGTATCGCCGATTCGGGGCGAATCGGATTCGCCCTGATGCAATCCGATTCGCCCAGAATTGAGGCGAATCGGGTCCGATTCGCATATGATTATTATATATATTATATTTATGTATGTGTGTCAGGCGTGGTTGTCAAGAGTCAGGGCTCAGGATCCTCTTCAGGCAAGGTGATGATAGCTTAAGTTTGACCAAATCTTAAGATGTCTCGAGCAGACTAAGTGCTGTCAGTAGGAGAGCGGCTCCCTTGGAGAAGTCACATGCACGTTTGACTTTTTTTACCGGACTTTGAATTTTTAGTGTTCCATATGGTTATTTGAATTATCAAAATTTAAATAGACCAAATTATGAGAGATTAAAAAGTTAGCATTTCGCTAAAATCATCGAAATCACGATTTTCTTTTTCGGTGGGAGAGTTGACTTTTTATTAGTAAGAGATATGATTTTTTTTATATTTTTATTGGATTCAAATGGGGGGTACTTTTTTATTACATGTAATATCTTAAATAAATGAAACAACAAATTATAACATTTACTTAAATGATATTCAGGTAAATAAGGGGATCCTGACAACCCTGCCTGAAGAGGATCCTAAGCCATGACTCCTGACAAGTGACAACCCTGCCTGAAGAGGTATCAGACGAATCGAGGCGAATCAGGGATCGGATCATGGCGGATCTGCGAATCGGATCGGATCGCATCGGATCCACTCAATTCACGGCCAGGCGGCGGATCCATGCGGATCACAACTCGGCCTGCCCCTGATCCCCTCCGATTCAGGGGAATCGGGCCGATTCGCCCCGCCATGACAAACCATGCTATCAACAGCTGAAGCTGAGTACGTAGCTACTGGAAGCTGTTGCACACAACTCCTATGGATAAAATAGCAACTTGAGGACTACGGATTACATATCAAGAGCATCCCACTGCTGTGTGATAATACAAGCACAATAAATCTCACCAAAAATCCAGTTCAGCATTCGAGAACCAAGCATATAGAGGTTAGATATCATTTTATTAGAGATCATGTAGCAAACGGAAATATAAATATTTCTTTCATAGATACTCAAAATCAGTTAGCAGATATCTTCACAAAAGCCTTACATGAAGAGAGATTTACCTCACTTAGAAGGGAATTAGGCATGTGTAATTTGTGATAGATTTATCTGTATAAATCTGAAAAACCAATATTTCATAATAACCCTTATTCTCTCCCTTGGATTTAAGTGAATTCTTTAAATTGCTAGCTTCATATATAGCTTTGACGGGTCATTATTGTAAAAGCCTTTATTTATCTCGAACTCATCTCCATTTTGTCGTTTTCTATATTTATTGCTCTATCCCCTCAAAAGTAACTTTTTGCTTATCTCTAAAATCCCGCAATCTGTGTCACAATGATTCAATTCTCTCTCTCATCCCTTTCGACTCGCTTGAAACGATAAACCCTATCTATTCTGGCATCGACTCTGTGTGATTTCGAAGAATCCTTCTCCTCCCGCCAAAAATCTCTTGAGGGCTTCTGTTCTACTCGTTCTCACGATCCTCCAGAACCTCCCCTCATTCAATTCCATAGCGGTCTCTGGGGTTTCCGGCACCGTTGGGGGCTATAGCGCTGCTTTTCGCACAGCAGAGCAGTAAGAGAGATTTGCAGCCGTGAAGACAAAGTTGTGCAGCAACAAGGCTGTGGATGTAGCGGATTTGGAGAAGAACAGCATGCACAGTATAGTGGCAGCTATGCAGAGGATGAAGTGGACGCATATGGCAACCTTCTCTGAGGCAAGTTACCCGGACTTGGTAAAAGCATTCTATGTTTGTTTGAAATCAGAGGCAGATGGGTCCTTGACCTCCACAGTCAAAGGAACCCAGATTCATATCACCTATGATCTATTGGAATCTTCGTTTGGAGTTTCCACCTCCGGTCATAGCGGTGTACACTCTGTAGATATTCATGCCAAGGGTTTGGGCATTGTCGGAACTGAATACAAGTTGAAGGATGGGAAGATAGACATCAACCAACTAAATGCATTCAATAGAATTCTTCATTTCATAGTTTGCCAGATTTTGGTACCTAGGAGTGCGACTTTCTCCACCTGCACCAAGGCAGACTCAGATATGATGTTCTGGGCCATCCAGAACCAAAATATTAACATGGCTGAGGTGATTATCGAGCGGATGAAGTTTGCGACTGCGATGATTTGGGACAATAAGAGTAAATTAAATGTGTCCCTTCCTTATGCTCATCTGTTGACAAAGATTTTCCAACACTGCAACATCAGCTTGTCTGGAGCAGTTTCTGAAAAGATAGGCCAAGCAATCAGGAGCAGAAATTTGAAGAAAAGTGTTTCTCTTTGGTAGCTGGGGTATGGACCAAAACCTCAGTAACTGAAGGTGAGGCCTTTCTCGGTGAAGCTCAGGAAGTTCAAATCCCTGAAGTAGTAGAAGAAGTAGCTGTAAGGGCTGAAGCCTCTTCAACAGACGTTCTAGTTGTGCCAACAGTTCAAGAACATCAAGCAGAAGCAGCAGCAGATGTCTAAGAAATTGAAGCAGATATCAGAATTGATGAGATTCCTCCAGAGCATATTGAGCCTATTGGGCAATCAGAGGTTGTCACTCCCTCCTCTCGTGTAGCTTCAGTACTTCGGGTTGTGCTGGACTCTATCACCAGCACTCAGGAGGAACAAGACAAAGCTTGTGAAGAAGTGGTTCCAGAGGTTGTGGCACCAGGCCACAATGAGGATGTTCAAATGGAGGATGCTCCTATTCAGGGGGAGCATGTAGTTGAGAAGGAAGCACAGACTCAGGGGGAGCACTCATCTAGTGCCTCTGTAGATCAGTTTCAGGATGGTGTTGTGGAAAGCACCTCAGATGAAGGAGAAGTTCATGTTAAGAATGTGGAGCCCGCTATTAGGGCAAGTGAAAAAGGCAAGAGTGTAGCTCCTGAGATTCTTCTCCTCACAAGGAAGGCCCACAGGAGGCTAAGGCAGAAGAGGCTGAAAGTTAATATGAAGCCAATTATTGATCGATTGGATGCTCAAGGTCAAATTCTCTGCTCTGTCCAATCTGATATAGCTTCAATTTTCATAAGCCAGAGCAAAGCTGCTACGGAAATAGGAATGGTTAGGAATGAACTAAGATGGGTAAGAAGTGAGCTGGACAGCATCAAAGATTCAGTGGCAACTCTCTTAAATCTAATAAAGGCACAATCTCATGCCCCTTCTGCTCCCACTCCATCAGTCCAACAGGAGTTAGGGCCAAATGTGGAAGAAATCCGGCCATCAGGGCCAATTGTTGATGAGCATTCAGGGCCTTCAGGGTCAAGGGTTGAAGAAGCAGAGGCAGTTGGGTCATCAGGGCCGTCAGCTACGCAGTCAGATCTCCCAAGGCCAGCAGTGGATGAGTTTGGGCCAGCAGGGCCGATGGAATCAACAGATGAGCATGTAAAAGGATTGAAGAACATGATGTAGTCCTAGAGCCCCCTATCTCTTCACCTCTTCAAACTCCAGCACCTCCTTCTCCACCATCATCCTCCACTGCTCCTCCAACACCTACCACCTTCAAACAACCCCTTCCTAAATACATCTCATCACCAACTCCATTTCCAACTACCTCTTCATCATCTCCAGTTTCCACCACATTTATTCATCCTCCTCCTTCTGAGGTTCCTCCAGCATCATCTTTAGCTAGAGCCTCATATTCCGATCCTTCTTCAATTGGACCATCTATTCCACCTACTTCCACCTCTCAATGATTCCTTCATCCTCCTACTCCTCCCTCCTTCATCACCTATATTCCTCAGCATACTCAACTTGAAGGTCCCTTCATCGAGAAATTTGAAACTGAGTTTGAAGTAGCCATATTTCGCTCAGTTCTGGAAGTTGGCACTCATATCCACAGAACTAGCTCTCCTGCCCCGAAAAGGAGAAAACTATCCAACACTCTTGCTCTTTCTTCTGATCCTAAATTCCCTCCTCTTTGGTTCTCCTCACGATAAACATCGAAGAGATCCATCTATTGTGAATATCTTCAAAAATGTACTTTTGCCATCATGATTGGTCTTCCTTATCTAAATCTAACCAACCACCTTAACATTGTTCTTACTTATTGCCACATCTCCAAAGCTGATCAGTCCAAAATCTTCCAATCGGCTGAATCCAAAAATGAAGATCAGTGGGCCAAGGGTCACAAGTCTTTGTACAGAAAATTCTTGCTTGCCAAGTCTGATCGGTTCCCTCCCAGGGATCATCCACTCACTCTCTCCGAGTGGTTTGAAATTCATCACAAGAATACTTGGGGGCCCTTTATCCAAAAAGAAATAAAACTCATCCAATATTTCCAGCTATTCAATGACTATCGCTACCTCAACAATTTGCCAGAAGTCCAGCTGGGTCAATTTAGTCGAGCTATTGATCTGCTCAAGGTTGAAAGCCCAGTCAATCGATCCTTCAAAGTAGTTTTGCTACCTTACAGATCCCAGAAATTGTGTTCCTTCCCAAGTTACATTCCTTGGTCATGGATTCTTCAGTGGGCTCTATCATTTTTGAGCGATTTTCCAAGGTTATGGGTCGGATGTCAGCTCAGCAGGGTCATCTTCCTTCCTTTTAGAAGTTCATTTTTCGAGAGTACCATCGGGGCAATATAAATTCTGATGTTTTTGCCCCTCTATTATCTGAATGTGAAAGGCTTTCTCCCACTGATTGGGAAAAGCATTACAATCAATCCACCCTTCAATTGGAAGCCCTGAACAGTTCATTGTTTAAAGGAGGCAAGCCTATTCTCTCTGTTGAAGCCTTTTTGGACTTGAACTCCATCAATCTAGTTCAAGAACCTTTTGCTAAGTGGGTCGAGAGGTACAAAGTCTTTCTCTCTTTGAAAAAGGAACTGCATGCAAATTAGATCTTCTATCCCATCTCCATGGATCAGTTCCTCCAGCATGTCGGCTTTGGTACCTCCAGTACCTTCAAGATGTCCCTTGGCAACGATGGCTATGCTACCTTTTCTCAGTGCTCAAAGAGAACTCCATCTCCAGCGCCTGCAACCAGTTATGGGGTTGTGAGAATTTTTTTTAACACTTTTAAAAATTTTAAATTTATCTTGGAGTTGATTTATTTGGCCTTTTATTTATTTACATGGACATGGTCTTATTTAATTCGTTGGACCTCCCCACTAACTGCGGTTAGTGTTAATTATATCAGCATAAAGGCTGAATACCCTTGATTAGTCATCAGACAAACCCGTTGAAATAAAAGAACGTGACTCACATTTGAATGAAATGAATTACACATGGAAAGAAACACAGTTGCAAACATGCAGTTCATTTTTTGGAATTTTTTTTATATTTTTTATTTTTATTGATTTTAAATTCATTTTCTCATTTTTTGGTATTTTAGAATTATTGATTCCATTATTTAAATATTTCGTTATTTATTTATTAAATTAGGATTATATGGATTAAATTAATTTTCATTTATTTAGTTGATTAAATAGGAATTAACTTAAGGTGGATCAAAATGATGTGAGACATGACTTGTTTGTTGATTTGTATTATTGAAAATTAGATGACAATGTTTGTGAAATATTTTATTAAGGTTGGTTGAAAAATTGGTTAGTTTTGGTAAGAAACCAAGTAGCGAAGTGTTTAAAATAAACGTGACACAATGTATAATTATCCGTGCAGTGTGTATTTAAATGAGAGAAATTAGCCCAATAGGCCCGTTAACCATCACATGTAAGACAATACAACAGGTAGGCCCATTAACCACAATTAGGCCCATTAAGCATCAAGCATCATGGTCATTTAACATATCATATCATGGAAGATACAAGTCCGGCCCAATAAATAATTCAAGCCCAATAAGGAGTTGAGACCCAATAAGGAAGTCCAATAGACCCTTTTTGAGACTTGAGAAAATTTAAAATTGTGCCTAGCACAATATTCTTTAGGGCTGCCTTGCAGACCCTTTTCCCAGACCGCCTTGCAGTCTTTTTCCCAGAGCCTTGCTCTGTGTTCAAACTTTAGAAATCCTCCTTTCTAGCTTGGCCGCCCCATGTGATTTTATAGGGGGTGGAGAAGACACCGTCCCGGTCATTTGCACCGTACTTGCCATAAGCGTCGTCCCGGTCATTTACAGACCCTCCTCGGTCATTTGCACATGACTTTTTTCATATTTCCCCTTGTTTCCTTTTTTTCTTTTTACCTCTTATCTTTTCTTTTTTGTGTTTGTGCCCTTTAGGGCATCGAGAGAGAGAGCGCAAGAGGGAGATGGCGGGGAGGGAGGAGGGACCCGGCCTCCTCCTCCTCTCCTCTCCGCTTAGCCGGCAGCGGAGGGGAAAGCCCATCAACAGCGGCGGCGGCGCGAAGGGTAGGCCACAACGGTGGCGGTGGCGAAGGGGGCAGCGGTGGCGGTGGCGCAGGGAACCAGTGGCAGCGGCGATGGCGAGCGCATCCAGCAGCAGCGACAGGGGCACACAGCGGCAACGGCAGGTGCACCGGTAGCAGCAACAGGGGAGATCGGCGGCGGCAAGTAGGGGTGTGGTCAGCGGCGGCGGCTGCTGAGGCGCGGGCTAGCAGCAGCGGCGGCGGTGGCCACAGCAGTGGGGGCTAGCGGCGGCGGCTACTGGGCCTTGGCCCTTCCTTCGCCTCTCCTCCTTTCTCCTGCGATGGGCAAGCCAGCAGAGGGAACCAAGGTGAGGTCCCTCCTTTTCTTCTGTATTTTTTTGTTTTATTTACTCTGTTTATCTCCCTTTTTTCTTTTGTTTCTTCCTCGTGGGGGATGAGACTAAAATTCGGCACAACAAATGCCCCCCACGAGACTGGCGTCCGAGAGTGAAACATAGGGCGACTGTCTCGTGTGAATCCTTTCAACTGTATTTTAGCAAATGTTGCTCTTCAGAGGGTCCATTCCATCTACTTCGCCAATGCATTTCGCCCATTTTGGCTTTTTTGAGATTTTTGGTGGAGATATTATATTTGTGTACTCGATATGTCATAGCTTATGAGATACTTGCAGCAAACTTTTCATTTCTTTTAGACTTGCAGTACCAATGACCATCATCTCATGACAACAATGCCAAAATTTTGCTTTATGCATTGAGAATTGTGATTTTGCTGCAATATATCTTCTGCCATATTGCATTTATCCTTTTCTGTTCTCGTTCCTCTGTGGCAAAATTTGATCTCCTGTTGTCTTGATCTTGCAGAGTTGGATCAGGTACATGACGCATTGACATTGAAGGAGATTACTTGAAGCCAAAAATCATGGGATCCAACTGGCTGTTTTGCAAGCAGAGGCTGCTATAACTTTTACAAGAATCGTGCAAGCCATGAATTGGCGTGAGATGACAACCTCGCTTATGCATGATCGTTCATGCCATTCTTTTGTACATGTTGACCTTCTGAGGATATGCGACACTGAGCATAGGCTTACTTGAGATATGTTGTTTTAGCATCAGTACATGCTATCATTCATTTTGACTTCTCTTTTTGGCTATCCAAGGGCCTGTCTTGGGACCAAGACTTTTATTTGTTATATACATCGTGCTTCTGTGTTTCACCGTCAGCATGTGATCTTTATTAATAACAGGGGTTTAAGGCTTCCCCAAAAGCCGTGAGGTATTTCACTTAGAGGATTAGGGCTCCTCTGGGGCCATGACATGCTTGTGTTAGAGAATTAAGGCTTCTCTAGGGCCATAATTTTGATGAGAGGATTGAGGCTCCCTCGGACATGTCTTTTGGTTGAGAGGATTGAGGCTCCCTTGGGCGCATATTTGGGTGAGAGGATTGAGGCTCCCTCGGGCACGTGATTTGACTTTTGGCTGGTCTTGATGACTTGTTAGCCAAAAGATGTAAAATTGACTTGGTCGGCCATCATGGATAGAGAATGTCCATAACAATGTGGCTGACAGATTTGCTTTTCTCTTCTTCTTTTTTTCTTTTTTTTGTTCACATTACCAACCTCAGCGCCCTTTCAGGTTTTCGCCAAGATTGGCCCCCTCTAGCTTTTCCAACATGCCTTTGTAAGTTTTCGCGTTGAGGGTTTACCCTTTTGCCTGAGGTGCCCTTTCGGTTTTCACCTCAGCGGTTTTAGAGCTTTTTGCCCTAATCTATGATGAAGTGATAGACCAAGTCCGTCGGGGCACCTCCTTTTTAAGCCCCTATTTATTTATTTCTTTTTCTCTTTTTATTTTTTTTGTAAGGAATTAAAGGCTTCCCTAAGAGCCGTAAGAATTTGAATTTGTATATGGTAGGGAATTAAAGGCTTCCTGAGAGCCGTGAGAATTTGGATTTGGATTTTGGCTGACTTGGCCGACCTTGATGGTGTGTTGGCCAAGGGTTTGGATTTATGTGCGGTAGGGAATTAAAGGCTTCCCTGAAAGCCGTTGAAATTGAATTTGTTTCTTGGGTTTAATTGGGTTGGCCGACCTTGACGGTGTGTTGGCCAAAAGCTTGGGCTTATAGTCGGTAGGGAATTAAAGGCTTCCCTAAGAGCCGTTAGAATCTGAATTTGTATATGGTAGGGAATTAGAGGCTTCCCTGAGAGCCATGGATTGAGAGTTTGAATTTATGTATGGTAGGGAATTAGAGGCTTCCCTGAGAGCCATAGATTGAGGGTTTGGATTTATGTATGGTAGGGAATCAGAGGCTTCCTTGAGAGCCATGAATTGAGAGTTTGAATTTATGTATGGTAGGGAATCAGAGGCTTCTCTGAGAGCCGTAAATATGTTTAGAGGATTGAGGCTCCTCTAGGGCTCGTGATTTGACTTTTGACTGGTCATGTCGACTTGTTAGCCAAAAGACGTAAGTTTTGACTTTGACTGGCCTTGATGACTTGTTAGCCAAGAGGTCTGAATTTGAGCTTTTTGACTGGCCTTAATGGCTTATTAGCCAAAGAAGCTCGGGATTTGACTTTTGATTGCCCTGACGGCTTGTTAGCCAAAGACATGGGTTTCGACCTTTGATTGGCCTCGACAGCTTGTTAGTCAAGAGGTCTGGATCTTGAGCTTTTTGACTGGCCTGATGGCTTGTTAGCCAAAGAAGCTCGGGTCTTGACTTTTGACTGGCCTTGATGGCTTGTTAGCCAAAGACATGGATTTTGACCTTGACTGGCCTTGACGGCTTGTTAGCCAAGATGTCTGATTTTGAGCTTTTTGACTGGCCAGGACGGCTTGTTAGCCAAAGAAGTTCGAGATTTGACTTTTGACTGGCCTTGACGGCTTGTTAGCCAAAAGACGTGGGTTTTGACCTTTGACTGGCCTTGACGACTTGTTAGCCAAGAGGTCTAGATTTTGAGCTTTTTTTTTTGACTGGCCATGACGGCTTGTTAGCCAAAGAAGCTCGAGATTTGACATTTTTTTTTGAATGAGAGTTTTCTCTTGTTTGGGTTCTCCTCTCTCTTCTTCGAGCAGAGTTCGAGTTTCCACACTTCTTATAAGGGCGGAAAGACACACTCTCGTTGTCTCGGTCATAGCCCTAGAATTGGATTGTTCATTTAAATGAACTTAAAGGTTGTTTCGTCACTGACAACTCTTGTGTCTTTTCTTTTATAAGGAGTGCGGGATAACTCAATCTTGCTCTAAGAAAGGTTGAGAGAGTACCCTCATCATCATTTTTTTTTTGATATACCAATTGTGATGCCCTTTTTGGGTTTTCACCACAATTAGCTCCTTTCTTTTGCCTGCACGCCCTTTCGGATTTTCATGCAGCAGGGTTCCCATTTTTGCCTGAGGCGCCCTTTCGGGTTTTCACCTCAACTGGGTTTTAGGCCTTTTTGCCCTTGATCCACTTTAAAAGAGTAATAGATCAAGTCTGCCGGGGCAGCTCGCTTTTAAGCCCCTTTCTTTCTTTCTCTCTTTTTTTTTCTTTCTCTCTCTTTTTTTTCATTCATTTGGAAGATCTTGCAACGAGATCACCTCTGTATCTTCAGCCGGTTCCATCTGTTGCATTGTGTGAATGTACTCACATTCGGGAGTGTGGTATAGTTTCATGTGTCTGCCATTTAGAGGCGGAAACATCACATTTCCTTTTTGGTCGACTACCGTGTAGGCGCCACCTTCAAACACTTTGTCGACCACAAATGGGCCAAGCCAATTGGCTATGAATTTGCTTTTGGGTCGAGAGGCCATGACGTCTTTTTGCTTAACGATGACAAGATCTCCCTTTTTAAAAGCTCTTTCCTTTTACTATCTTGTCAAAAGCGCGGGACATCCGTGCTTGATACTCTGAGGACGTTGGTACGCCACCAAACGCTTTTCTTTTAGATTTGACAACTCTTCAAGACATTTTCAATTTCACTCCCCTCGTCAGTAGGGAGCCGTAGTGGAGAGCTACCATATAAGATGAGAGCTCAATTTCAACAGGGATGACTGCTTCGGTCCCATAGACTAGGGAAAAGGGCAAACATCCTGTAGGAGTTTTGTAGATGGTGCGATAGGCCCATAGAGCTTCATGCATCTTTTCGTCACAATCGCGCTTTCGGTCATTTACCAATTGACCATGAGCTTGCATAAAGTTTTGTTGAAGGCTTCGGCTAACCGTTGGCTTGAGGGTAATACACCGTTGATGTCCTCCACTCAATATGAAAATTGCTATCAATTTTTATATTGTCTGTTTTAATGGAGTGCCATTATCAGATATGATTCGACTTGGAACCCCAAATCGATATGATGTGTGGTGTCGGACAAAGCGAGCCACCGCTTCTCCAGTAGTTTCTTTCAACGGTATAGCCTCAGCCCATCTTGAGAAATAATCTGTGGCAGTCAGTATGTATTTGTATCCCTTGGATGATGTTGGGAGGGGACCCACTATGTCCATTCCCCATTCAGCAAATGGCCATGTTGGCGTTGTTGGATGGAGTTTGCTTGGCAGTTTTCTTGGCACGGGCCCATAGGCCTGGCATTGGGGGCAGGTTCGAGCAAACCGCTCGCAATATGCAAACATGGTTGGCCAATAGAAGCCTTTGTTTTTTATGTTGATTTTCATTTTTGAGCCAGATTGGTGGGCTCCACACAATCTTGCATGTACCTCCCGCATGACCATTTTGACTTCTTTCGGAGAGAGGCATCTCAACAGTACCGACTTGTCCTTTTCAGGTGTGAACTTATATAATGTGTCATTTATCAATTTGTAGGAAGCGGCTCTTCGCAGCAGTTACACTCGCTCCCCTCTTTTGTCTAGTAGCCAACCATTTTTTTATTTTGATGATGGGAATACACCAATCATCTTCTTCTTGTCTTTCATTTTCTTCCAGTACATTTGCCTCAAAGGTTGTCAAACCATCATGGCGATTCATGGTGCTTGGAAGCAATCTTCTATTTTTTTTTTGGTAATTCCCAATTCACCTTCGGGGGAAGTTTAAGGGCAGATGCGAGCTTGGTCAATGCATCAGCCTACGAGTTTTGACTTCTTCGACATGTTCTATTTTGAAGTGGTAGAACCTGTCACTGAGTTGTGGCTGCCTCAAGTAGACTTTCAATTCTTCTTTCGGACTTCAAAAATGTCCAACATTTGTCTGACGGCCAGCAATGAATCGCCAAACATTTCAATGATCTTATGCCCATTTCCAGGGCGATTTCCAAGCCAACTATGAGGGCTTCATATTCTGCTTCATTATTTGTCAGGGATTCTGTAAGAGTACATGAATAGTGCAATATCCCTTTTGGGGTCACGAAGACAATTCATGCCCCTGCCATATTTGTTGATGTGCCCTCAGCCTTTAGAGAAGCTCGTGCAACCCCATCAAATATAATGCCAATATTCAACTTGAGTTTCTTGTGCTTCATAAGTTTCTTGAGCAGTAGGCACCTCCTCATCAATCAATTCTGTATTTAGAGGGGATTCTTCTGGCACTTGATGAGTTGTTAAGCACTTGCCATGCATTGCCCCTTTTTTTTCTCTTCATTTCTTTTTTTTTCTTTCTTCTCTCTTTTTTCTTTTTTTTTATTTTAAAGCTAGTAATATCCCCAGTGATGCACACATGGCCGCAATTAAAGACTTGCCCTTGATATGTGCCTCCCAGCATAGGAGGATTGAGCGAATATTGATTTTGTCAAGGACTTTCTGACATTCGTCGCCCCATATGAATGGGGCTCCTTTCTTTGTCAGTTTATGTAAAGTGATACCTTCCATTCTTGCTCTCGGAAGATAATTCTTTTCTTGAATTTTATTTGGGTTTTGAACAACCCTTATTTCATTTGTGGAGAGATCCTTGTCCATCTGGGCGTCATTCTCATCCATCCTTGTTTCAATTATTGAAAGCTTTATGTTGACCATATTTACAACATAGTAAATTGCGGGACCTTCCCGTGTCCCCCATTCGAGACCTCTTGTGTCGTTGTGGGGGAATGGTGATTGCCCCCTGACATTGGTAGGGTACCACATTGCTTGATATAGCTTGGCTTCTGTTTGACTTTGAACTTGAATATTTTGCTTCTGAGATTTTGCCTTTATATGTTCTGGCATGTCTTTCAAATCTTCGACCATTTCCATCAACTTAGTGACATCTTTTAGCCAAATCATTTGGAGGCTGTTTGGGTACAGGCTTCCCTTTATAGAACACTATTGGCTATCCTTCAACATGGTAGGCCACAAAAGATTTTAGAGGCTCCAGTGTGTGCTCCTGTGGATTGTCGTTTGATATGATTTAATGGCAGTGGTATGCCAACTTCTTACTTGGCTGATGGCATTAGTTCCAAGCTTGACAATGGGCCTATGCAGCTATAATGGCCTTCGCTCAGGATCCTCAACTGCATGCTGAGCTTTAATGTCGTTGTTTGCTTCTTATTGACAGTGAATTTTCCTTTCTTTTTGGAGATGCCCCCACTATTTCTTGCCTTTGTTTGCCTTGTTAAGGGGGCATCATTTTTGCTGAACCCTTGCATGGCTGTGGTGGAGGGAGGATTGCGGCATGTTACCCATTCCCTGCTCTCATTTTTTTTTTCTAGAGGAAGTTGTTCAGCTCCGAGGGGGTACCAAACCTTTTGCCCCTCCTTAATTGGTGTTTGAGATGGTTTCTCATTTATTGCCACCACAGACATTGGCTTATTTATTTCAACAGTAGATTCTTCCTCTTCTCATTCTTCTTTTGATTTTTTTTTCAAGACTGTCAATTCATGGAGGATTATTTCTTTTGCTATTTCCTTAGGTGGGGCGACGCCACCGAGGTATGACTTTCTTGATTGTTCTTTCTTTTGGAGCTTCTTAGGGGCTGGCCTCTTGTTTGTATTCACTAGGGTCCAGCTAGCTTCTTCTTGCTCATGGTGGAATGTTGCCCGAATAGCACCTTCCACTACCTCCCTCGAGAGTGATATGCAGTGACTCTGGACAACTCATCTATCTATCCGGCCTGTGCCATTTGTACTTGGTTTTCATTGGGACCTAGCCTGGGCCATAACATGGATCACGTTGGCAGAGAACGTGAGCTTTGGTTGTTGGTGTGGCTTCGATGGATTCACCAAGTGCTCAGCCATGTCAATAATTCTAGCTTGAATTAGTTTTTCTACTCGATTTTTGAACAGATAACAAGTTTCTAGAGTGTGATCCAGCACGCGATGATATGGGCAATAATTGGGTTTGTCCACCATTGCTGCTTCTTCTGGGCGCTTGGGCTCTGGGAGTGTCACGAGATTCTCTTGGAGACATATGTCCAACAACTCTCTGGTGTGCTCCCTAGTAAATGAGTAAGGGGTGTTGAGCACTTAGGGTGGGGGCTGATCTCCTTTCTTCTTTCTTTGAATTTGAAGAGGCGGGGGTATCTCCCTTGCCCCCAGCTTTCCTCAGGGCGGCCGAAAAGTCCACAGTATTTACTTCTCATGACCTAGTGTTTTCGTCTTTAGGAGATTACCCCTTTCATATGAAGCAGTGGGATTTTCGGCAAAGAAGATTTCTATCTCTGCCACTGTGTTGTTGAGATGTTCAAATGTCCGGATATTGGCCCTAGGAGCTTTCCTTGATTTCTGGCTTCAGACTTCTTTGGCATAGTTTCATCACATCTTCATGTGCCGGTGGTTGCTCGCATTTCATGCTCATGTCACGCCATCTTTTGATGAAGTCCAGAGCAAACTCTTTTTATTTTGCTTTAGAGATATGAGCTCTGCTAGGGTGACTCTTCTTTCTGTCACTCGGAAGTGTTCAAGAACTTTCTTTGCATATCTTCCAACCAACTATTGAGTTGGGCTTCAGTCGGCATACCATTGAAAGGCTGGCCCAGTAAGGGATGTTGAAAAATACCTCAAGAGGTATGACTCTTCAGTTGCCAATTCTCCCATGATGCTCATATAATGAGCTATATGTTCATGAGGTGACCCATCCCCATTGAATTTTGAGAATTTTGGGACCTTTAGGTGTTCTGCTGGGAGCTTTTTAAAGAGGTGGTGTACAGGGTATCGTACCCTATACAGGTCATAGATGGCAGACCCCTCATTCTGCTCAGCCATCTTTGCTTCAATTATTTGTTCAATCATGGCCCTCTGGGAGACCATTGTTCTTTCAAATGATGTATTTAATTGTGGTGCATCATGCCTTTGTTTTGTGACATGCACTTCTTGAGTTTCCCCATGGCTTGAATTTGGATTTTCAATTGGTTGTTCGGACAGAGGTTTTGTGCATGGAATATTTGGCGGCAAATTTCCTAGGGCTGGTGCCGTTGTGGGCAATGCTGGTTGGCTTGCTTGTTGAAGTTGCTGAGGTTGCAATATCTATTGTGCCTGTTCTGGAGGCTGTACTGGTGGTGATTGTTGTGGTGGCAGTGGCGCCACCATTCCCAATTGTTCTATAAGACTTTCTAACGTGGCTTTTAGCTTCTGATTTTCTTGCATTACCATTTCTATATTTGGCAATGAGGGTACCCTGATATTAGGGTTTTCAGCAGACCGACTCTGATCCAGAGGGTGATTTGATGTGGTGGCAATGTCAACAGCCCCCATGCCTTCTTCGTTTTGAGGTGGTAAGTCCATCTCCACATTTACCCGGTCGAGCCAAGCTTGAGCATGCTCTCTTCTATGACTAGATATCGTGGATGCTGCTCCATATTTGAGGTTTCTGCTGGTCAGCTATTGTAGGCAAATTGATGTTAGAGGCATAGCATGTGTATATCTGCATCCCTTCTCCTATGATTTGTATTGTTCTTTTTCTTTGCCTAGGGCGTACAGTGGCACCCAGGCGTTGGAAGACTGATTTTCTAGGGACATCATCATCCCTCTTGTGTTCTTCTGACTTGAAATTTTGCCCTGTCTCTAGGCTTCCTTGTCTTCTTTCTTGATATACCCCTTTTCTTTTAGATCCTCTTTGCAGATCAACTGGTGGAGGAGGGGTGCTTCCTTTAGTCCAAGACTCTTGGGAAGGCCCTTTGTCTTTCTTGGACCTTCTTCTCTCGAAGGTTTGCCAGTTTGTTGGGTCCTGCTTCATGACCATTCTTGCATTTTTCGCCCCACAAGAGATTCCAGGGCACTTGTCCTTCGGAGTTCTTGAGCTTCTTCTGTGGTGACCCACACCCATTTAACACGAGGCGGGCTATATATCTCATCCTTTCCCACATTGGCTTTGTACTTTTTAAAGTTAACATTACCAAAATTTGGGTTCTTGATTTCAGCTTTCCTCCATTGTTTCTTCATATTTTTCACCTTGGAACTCGGCTTGTCTTGCCGCACTTTAGGCAGTATGCCAAAATGTTCTTTACCGGTACGGTAGCTATATGCTGCTCCGGTATCATTAGGGTCTCACTCCCATCCAGGCGGATTCGAAGATCGCCAACTCGGACAGTCTTGCCCGAACCTGAAATGCCATGTGTCGTGGGCTTTCTCTTAGGCTTGCATCTTTTGTTCTTTCCAGTAGTTGGAGTGTTGGTGAAGTTGATAGCATAGGGTGTGAACGTTTTATCAAGTTAGCCTCATGAACTTGAGGATCTTCTTTGCTTGTTTTGCTTTGTGGGCTTTGGCAGTAGTAGGTAATACGGCCGGTATCACGCCCAAGAAGTATGGAGATTCCCCACAGGGGGAAAAGTTCCGAACCTGGTCGGTGTTGTGATAGCCATTCCTTATGTGGTCCTGGACCACAAGCGGGCCGAAGACCACCCCTGGAGTATGAGCAAGAGCTACCATTGCAGAGTTATGACCTGCAAAAAAAATTGAAATGTGAGTACATCTTATTGTTAGGGTGTTGTCTGATGGAGAGATGAAGGGAAGGGAGGTCCCCAGTGGAGTCGCCATCTTTGTGAGAATTTTTTTTAACACTTTTAAAAATTTAAATTTATCTTTAGAGTTGATTTATTTGGCCTTTTATTTATTTACATGGACATGGTCTTATTTAATTCGTTGGACCTCCCCACTAACTGCGGTTAGTGTTAATTATATCAGCACAAAGGCTGAATACCCTTGATTAGTCATCAGACAAACCAGTTGAAATAAAAGAACGTGACTCACATTTGAATGAAATGAATTACACATAGAAAGAAACATAGTTGCAAACATGCAGTTCATTTTTTTGGAATTTTTGATATTTTTATTTTATTGATTTTTAAATTCATTTTCTCATTTTTGGTATTTTAGAATTATTGATTCCATTTATTTAAACATTTCGTTATTTATTTATTTAAATTAGGATTATATGGATTAAATTAATATTACATTTATTTAGTTGATTTAAATAGGAATTAACTTAAGGTGGATCAAAAATGATGTGAGACATGACTGGTTGTTGATTTTATATTATTGAAAATTAGATGACAATGTTTGTGAAATATTTTATTAAGGTTGGTTGAAAAATTGGTTAGTTTGGGTTAAGAAACCAAGTAGCGAAGTGTTTAAAATAAACGTGACACAACGTATAATTATCGTGCAGTGTGTATTTAAATGAGAGAAATTAGCCCAATAGGCCGTTAACCATCACATGTAAGACAATACCATAGGTCGGCCATTAACCACAATTAGGCCATTAAGCATCAAGCATCATGGTCATTTAACATATCATATCATGGAAGATACAAGTCCGGCCCAATAAGGAGTTGAGACCCAATAAGGAAGTCCAATAGACCCTTTTTGAGACTTGAGAAATTTTAAATTGTGCCTAGCACAATATTCTTTAGGGCTGCCTTGCAGACCCTTTTCCCAGACCGCCTTGCAGTTTTCCCAGAGTCTTGCTCTGTGTTCAAACTTCAAAAATCCTCCTTTCTAGCTTGCCGCCCCATGTGCTTTTATAGGGTGGAGAAGACACCGTCCCGTCATTTGAAGTCCCGTCCCGGTCATTGAAGACCCGTCCGGTCATTTGCACGTACTTGCCATAAGCGTCGTCCGGTCATTTACAGACCCGCTCCGGTCATTTGCACATGACTTTTTCATATTTCCCCTTGTTTTTTTTCTTTTTACCTCTTATCTTTTTTTTTGCGTTTGTGCCCTTAGGGCATCGGGAGAGAGAGCACAAGAGGGAGATAGCGGGGAGGGAGGAGGCACCCGGCCTCCTCCTCCTCTCCTCTCCGCTTAGCCGGCAGCGGCGGGGGAAGCCCATCAACGGCGGCGGTGGCGCGAAGGGCAGGCCACAGCGGTGGCGGTGGCGAAGGGGGCAGCGGAGGCGGTGGCGCAGGGAACCAACGGCAGCGGCGGTGGTGAGCGCATCCAGCAGCAGCGACAGGGGCACACGGCGGCAACAGTAGGTGCACCAGTAGCAGCAACAGGGGTGATCGGCGGCGGCAAGCAGGGGTGGGGTCAGCGGCGGCGGCTGCTGAGGCGCGGGCTAGCAGCAGCAGCGGCGGCGGTGGCCACAGCAGTGGGGGCCAGCGGCGGCGGCTACTAGGCCTTGGCCCTTCCTTCGCCTCTCCTCCTTTCTCCTGCGATGGGCAAGCCAGCAGAGGGAACCAAGGTGAGGTCCCTCCTTTTCTTCTGTATTTTTTGTTTTATTTGCTCTGTTTATCTCCCTTTTTTCTTTTGTTTCTTCCTCGTGGGGGATGAGGCTAAAATTCGGCACAACAGGGGTCTTCTTACACCATTGCTTGGGGTGCCTTTCAGAACCACTTTGAAGAGCAGGAATGCAAGGCTTGGCCAATTATCACCCGCCATGCCTCTCTTTTGTCTCATGCCTTCTATCTCCCTGTACCCCCCAAGGAAGTAATATAAATGTTTTTCTTTTGCTCCCATTTATCTTTCTTCTCTTCTTTCTTTGTCTCATTGCATTATCTTTTTGATTAATGACAAAAAGGGGGAGAAAAATAACTATTCTAAAATATATTTCTTGAATTTATTCCATAAATTTACTTAAATTTATTTCAGAACTTTCTATGCTTATGTTATGTTTTGTCATTACCAAAAAGGGGGAGATTGATGATCAGTTCATCCTCATATAATTTCATTAATTATATGTCTATTTTGGTGATTAACAAAACTTCAATAAAACATTATCTAACAAGTTTTTATGAACCTTAGTCATAGGAAATAAATCAGACAAAATCAAGCAAAACCTGTAAGTATTCTTACACTATAGCATTTAAAGTTCAGAGCATGTAATTTTTCTAAGTACACATCGACTTCCTAAGTTTCATATCGACTTCATTAAAATCATAACGATTTCTATACTATTATCGATTTCAATTTCACAAGGATTTCATAAGTATCACATTGATTTCAATTCTCACATCGATCTTTAAGTGAGAAACAACGATTTGATTCTCACAACGATTTGTTAAGAGAGAAACAACGATTGGTCTCACAACGATTTGTTAAGTGAGAAACAACGACTTGTTAAGTGAGAAACAACGATTTGATTCTCACAACGATTTATTAAGTGAGAAACAACGATTTGGTTCTCACATCGATTTGTTAAGTGAGAAACAACGATTTGTTAAGTGAGAAACAACGATTTGGTTCTCACAATGATTTGTTAAGTGAGAAACAACGATTTGGTCGCCGTAACGATTCGATAAGTTACATAACGACTTGGTCGCCATAACGATTCGATAAGTTACATAACGACTTGGTCGCCGTAACGATTCGATAAGTTACACAACGACTTAGTCGCCGTAACGATTTGATAAAGCAACAACGATTTGGTCACTGCATCGATTTGATAAGTAGAATAATGATTTGTGTCCACAACAATTTACTTATAACGACTTGCTTATAATGATTTGCTTATAACGACTTGCTTATAACGATTTGCTTATAACAATTTGCTTACAAGGATTTGACCACAACGACTTGTGTTCACATCGATTTACTTATGTTTGAACAACGATTTGTTCAAACATCGATTTACTTATATTTGAACAACGATTTGTTTGTATCTGTAATACGATTTGCTTATATGCGTACAACGATTTGTATTCACATCGATTTGCTTCTACTATAAGAACGATTCGCTTGCTCTTGCAACGATTTCATTAGTGGAACAGTGTCTCATGGACACATCGATTTCTCTATCAGAGATTTAATGAATATATCTATTATTCTCATGATATTAAAATAGTTTCAAATATTATGAAAGTCAAAGTCTTCTCGTGCACATCTCTACTATCCTTGCATTTATTATGACTGTTCACATCATCTGCTCATTGCCTTCCATTCTTATGCTTCTATAAGAAACACTTTTCAGAAAATAGAATGACATTTCTATTTTGGTGAATAGTCTTACTGCATGAATTCTAAACGTTGACTGACAGCAAGAGACAGCATAGTTGTCTAGGGTTTAGCATTTACTGTGTGCAGGTTTCTGCCAGTACATGTCATACAACGTTGGACAAAATAGAAGCTGAAGGATATCAAGATGGATCTTCTCCTTACGTGCATGGATCGTAAAGCAATAAATGACTGCAAGCACACCTGTCGTACTCGACGAACCAAGCAGTCTAACGAGCATCCAACCTAGAGACAACGGATACTTCAACGGATATATTTTTCAAAGAGAAGGATATATATAGAAGACTGATGACTCCGTAAACAACGACTTTTGAACTTTTGAGCTTTCAACTTACAATCTGCGAGCATCAGAAAGAAGAGCCCTAAGCTTCACTCCCTAGCTTGCTGTAGCTCTTGCTCTCCGTTTTTCATTATTTTTTTGTATTTGGAGAGCTAGTGTGTTCTGAGAGATTTTCTTATTGTAGATCTTTCTCTCTCAGTCACTGCCTCAGATCGAGCATTTGTTGTAAGCTTGGTCTAGGGGTATTTTGCCTGTATTCACACTTGTGGTGAAATTCCTCTTCGGGATGTGAAGAGAAGACCTGTTGTGAATAGGTGGTTGGTATTTCCTTCGGTAAGGGAGGAAGACATGTGTATCAGGGTGTTTGTATTCCTCTTCGGGGTTAGAAGAGAAGGTCAGCTGCGGCTGGATGTGTAAGGGTCCTTAAGGGGGATAGTACCCTTGATAGTGAAAGCCCAAGTTGTTGCTTGGGGACTGGACGTAGGACTCCTTGGTAGAGGAGGGCCAAACCAGGATATTGCATGTGTGATTATTTTTTGTGCATTTTGTTTGTCTTCATTCATCCAACACTAACTATTCTCTTTAATGTTTTTCCGTTTAGTATTTTTGTTAACAGGTTTTAATTGAAAAGAATTTTAGAATCTCATTCACCCCTCCTCTGGACTTGCTAGTTGGGCAACAGAAACAAACGTGTGTGAGAGGATTTTTGTGTTTTGTACCTGATAAATAAGATAGTGTATTGTGTTAGACTTCACGAGTATGGAGGGTGGACGGAAGTTGCACATGTTGTGTAAATAAACCATCTAAAAAATTATTTGTGTACTGTGGTGTGGTTCCATCTCTTTTACCCCTGTTCTTATCGCCATGCACGTGGTTCCATTGTGTACTCTATTTACTTTATTCGTGTCATGCTATATTTCCGCTATTGTTAAATTGTTTGTGTTGTATGATGTATATATTATTTAGACATAATTAATCAATTTACTTTTCCTCTCTTGATTACCACTATACTCGAGACATCAAACATGGAAAGCAAACAAATGAAAGAGAGCAATAAAGATGGTGTAAATTGCTTTCTAAGCAAGCTTATTGGTTGAGAGAGAGAGAGAGAAATCTTATCAAACTTTCAACTAGAGATCATTTGATGGACAATTCACGTCACCTTTACTACCGGCCTTGGAGAGGCATTTCTCAAAATGAAATGATGAATATTCCCTTACATCATGCTGAGCAAATGAGCAGTTTAGAGAGCTAGATTACTGCTAAAAGCCCTGGGCGTCCTTATGTAGAGTTGGTGGGTTATACAGCTATCATTAACCTACGAGCAATCTGGTGATCCCATTAGTGAAATCACCATTGTCGCTGTTAAGATAAAGGGAAATTGGTGGTCTGATGGGCGATTGATGACGGCAAAGTAAACTTGTTGCTATCCACTATTATACAAACGATGTGCAAGAGAGACGAAGGTTAAGAGGCAATGGATGACGGGACGAAAGCCTCAAATTAGTCTGTGGGCCAACACATCGGTGGACGAAAATGGGAACCATATGCCGGCAGGAAGAGGTAAGAATTTGTTGTTTTAACGTGTTTACTAGGGACTCATCAGCGCCATAAAACAAAAGCAAAGATTGAGTGCACACGTATTTTGTCGTCAAAAATTCATATCCACCCCTCTTATTTCAACATAATCTAATAGATGAACCTGCACTGTCCCTGTAACTAAGAATATTTTGAATCGAAGGCATTTCTCTATTCTCTGTACACGTCAAAAAATCTAAGGAACAAATTTGACAAAAGTACAGATTAATTT
This sequence comes from Colocasia esculenta, assembly GCA_014218235.1. Taxonomy (NCBI): domain Eukaryota; kingdom Viridiplantae; phylum Streptophyta; class Magnoliopsida; order Alismatales; family Araceae; genus Colocasia; species Colocasia esculenta. The sequence goes on along the minus strand of CM024757.1, from coordinate 31,919,335 downwards.
TCACGGGCAAGCAAAATCCAATCCAATCCAAGGTGTGTAGCATGTACAAGGCGCGCGCCCCTTCCCCACCTCGCTCTTCCTTCACGGGTGGGGTGATGTGGGGACGCAAACGCCCAGGCCGCTGGCTATGCGCTGTGGTTTCCCCTCCGGCGTAAACCAGCAAGTACTCTCCGCCGTGGATGGGGGCGCGGCGCACTCCTTCATGACATGGCGTCCACGACGAAGGTGATCGCGTCGGGGCCCCCCTTCTCGAGCAGCGAGAGCGCCAGCTCGCACTCGTGCCATCCCCGGAGCCCGCCGGCCAGCTTCGACAGCGTGGTGGGCTCCACCTCCGCCACCCACGCCGGCGTGAACTGCACCATCAGCCCCAGCATGCAGGAGACGTACGACTTCAACGTCGCCGGGTCGCAGCCCAGCGACATCTTCCCTTCCAGCGCCCCCGCCACGAAGTCCGTGTGCCCCCTGATGGCCCTGCTCCTCCACGCCGCCGACACCCGCCAGAAGGTGGAGCCCTCGTCCAACCCCCACACGATTGCCCCCGACATGACGAGCATGTAGGCCATGGCGTACCCTTCCAGGATGCGCGACGCCGGCCCCGCCGTCGTGGCATCGGCAACCCCCTCCCCCTTCTCCTCCGCCGCCGTCTCCACCCTCGCCGACAGTAGCCACGTCGGGATCGTCTCCCTATACAGCACCTGAACGAGCTCCACCCCGCCGGCTATGCACAGCAGGCTGGCCCCAAGGATGGCGGCCTCCTTCACGGCGGCAGCCGCAGCCGCCAGCGAGACCCGGCCCGAACTCGTCCGGGTGGGGACGCCGCAGGCCGAGCCCGAGGAGAGCTGCCGGGCCGACTCGATGACCAGCTTCAGGATCTCGTCGGTCACGAAGTAGGTGTCGTAGAATTTCCTGCAGGAGCGGAGGTAGAGGAGGCCGGGGGCGAGGGAGAGCCTGGCGCCGGGACCGGAGAGGGCGTGGCCGAGGAGGCCGTTCACGCCGCCCCGGGCCGTCAGGCGCAGGCCCGAGTTGAGGGACGGGCCGAGGAAGGAGGTGAAGCAGCTCCGGAGGAGCTGACGGACGGCTCCCTGGTCGCGTTCGAAGGGGAGGCGGGCGCAGGACATGACGATGAAGTCGTGCCAGCGGCGGACCTTCTGAGCCCAGAGGGCGCCGATGATGGGCATGCAGGGCCAGGCGCAGGTCGTCGTGCAGTTTTCCATTGCGGACCCGGCGACGCCATGGATGTACTCGAGGCTCTTGTCGAGCTTGAATGTGATGGTCAGGCTGACGAGTGCTGCCATCGGCAACGGCAGCATCACCGGCGTAGTTCCATCTGATTAAAAAAAGACAAGAGTGAGAGAGAGAGAGAGGAGGAAATAGACATGAAACGACGATTAGACTACACACTATCGCGAGTGGAATCACGCTCCAATCCAGCTAGTGGGATGTGTGGCTATTTGCAAAAATCGAATCTTTAGAAAACACTAGCTGGCATGTTCAGCATTCTATCATGTATCAACGACAATCGTCATATGCAGGCATGAAGTTCTCTTTTGCTTTTATTACACAGCAGTAACATTCTTTTTTCAAACGAGAGACAGCAAGAAAATGATCCGAGATAATAGAGCAATTAAGTCCAGCTAGACATCTTCGGCTATCTGATGGGAAGATACACAGCCGAAAAGAGGACAGGGATGCAAATTCGTGAAATGAAAGATGTGCAACCGAAAGAATAAACAAGATTTACCAGCATAACAGGTGGGGACATGGACCCCTGCAGATGCAAGTATGTCTTTTATCTCTGCTTCGATGGAAAGAAGATTTACAGCAGGGCTAGGCCACTCGGTTCCATTCATCGGGACAGGTTTCCAGATACCACGGGTGATTTCAGCAGAGAAGTAGCTAATAATTGTAGCTAGAGAAGCAGGCAGAAAATCCACAAGGTCCCTCAGACCTGCAGGAGGTAAATTAAATGGTCAATGTCCATGCAGACTTAAAATTTTCAAACAAAATCTAAGCAACCACTCTCTAGGTTGCAAGATTGATATAAACATCAAACAGAATAACAATGCTAGAGCTGCTTTCTTGGGTTTTCGATGTCTTAAAACTAAAAATCAATCGGAGTTTACGACCGTGCATCCACGAGTAAAGAACCAAATATGTCTGCAGGTTAATGGCAGTATGTGCAGTTAAAAGAAATGTTGCCATGGGTGGAATATGAGCCATCAATGTACATGTAAATATATAATGCTGCCCATTATAGAGGCTCCTCATTTTAGACAGTTCTTTTGACTTCTCCCCTTCAATTATAAATTCTCAGATGGAATGGATATAGAAAAAGATTAGACAAAATCACAAAAATGTTAAGCGCAATAAGGAAGACACACGGAAAAAGAGATAAATGGACAATTAGGAGAATGACCATAGACAGAGGAAAAGAACAGATCCATCAACCTGTGGTTAAGTCTCGGGATGAAAGCCTTCCATGAGCACAAGCAGCCAAAAGCGCTTCAAGAACATAAGGAAGGGATTCCATAATCTCCCATGCAGGAAGGTTGGGTCTCTGGTAAGCATCCTCCCCTGAATTTATTGGTGACCCACTCAAATTGCTACTTGAAGCCGAGGAAGGATGACTAGAAGAATTTCCACTTGCAGCCATTTTTCGGAAAATCATGTTAAGAATTTTGTTAGCAACTTGATGAACAGAGTTTCCACTAGATAGACCAGAAAGAGTAGATGGCATTGAGGCGATGCAAGCTTGATTTTGGGAATACCAAGCCCGTAACTTTGGAAATGAAGCAATGAAAACAGGTTCAGTAGATGGTCTGTCAGAGGGATTGGTGATTCCACTGTCTGTATCCATACCATCGGAATTATTTAAAGCAATGTTACCATTGTGCATTAACAAGAGATGATCCAGAGTGATTTCAGACCTAACAGTGCCCCATCGCCCAGCCATGCAATGCTCCTGAGGAGGTCCATAAAATTTCCATAACCGGAGAAGAAAAAGAAATGCACATGAGAATATTGAATAAGTAGATATCTCTTCACCCATGCTTGATCTATAATTAGACGTAGGTAACATAGAACCAAATGCCTCACAGAGTGGCATCAAAGCAGCTGCCACATCTGGAACCTGTAGAAAACACCTAAGTTATTAGTACCGAAAAGACTAAACAACCTAAGTTATTAGTACCGAAAAGACTAAACAACATAGCATGACGAAGGATGCCAAAAGAAGACTCACAGAGAAATAATTGGTCTGCATATTTGGGCATGGGTGTGCAGTATAATTTTATGTATTTGTACTTTTAGGTGTCGACTAATGTCCAGGAGATTTTTAAGTCCACAAGAATGAATAAAACGGCAGAATAAAATAAAGGACTGCATATATCACAGTAAACTAAGGCATAGGAAAAATGGAGCCATGGGCAAAAGACAATATGAAAAATGATTTCAGAGTGGAAACTTTGTCTCACTTTATTTGGCATAGTTCACGCAAGTGAATATGAAAAAACCAACAAAAGATAGCAATTCTATGAAAGAATGTCTCCTTACCATGCCATGAACAGAAATTATATGAACAATATCAATATGGCAAGCACCAAAAAGGATGGAGCTTATCATGGACATGTAACTGAATAAATGGCTCCCAGGATGAGAGAAATCAGAAGGTACAGGAGTAGACAATAGCTTGATCACAGACTGCATGACATGCTCCTGAAAAGCAGTGGGAAACCATTTAGTGTGAGGGAAATGGAAATTTGCAAAAATAGGTAATACTCAAATGTCAATATCAAAAAAACTTTCTAGATTAACTGACAGTCCATGTATATGCTCAAATTAGTCTAGGGAAAAAGAAAATAGAATTAACCATCCCCTATAATTCTCCTGTGCGCAGATACCATTACATAATAGTAACTAAAAAAGACACTTTATAAATAGCGGCTTGTACATAAAACAACTATTTACTTCTATTTGGCATACTAGAAGATGAATGGCATCTTGTAGTCCTAGGTAGCCCTATAGCAGCCTAATCAAGTGATATCCCAATGAAACGGGGCACCTATAATATGCCTGCCTTCACTGACAAGAAATAAAAGGTTAGTTTAGTTATCACACAATCAAGTGACCACCGACAAATGTGCTAATGATCAGCCGTCACTTTTCCTTTAATGGAAAAATGAAGAGAGTTTTAATATCCAATACCAGGCACACTGCATAATTCCAACAAAAAGTATCCAATTCTAGGTCTGTAGTTGACAATTGAGAAATCTATAGACAGCCATCAGGTACAGATGTCACCTGAATATTCCAACCTCGACTGAGAGATGCACCACATAGTATTTTTGCAGCAGCTGCTCGTTCCTCCTCTGATCCACTCAAGGCAATTTGATATAGTTTCTCCACTTCCGCGACACTGCACCAGCAAATGAAGTCATAACTCTGTAAAAAATGGGTAGCATCCTCTAATCAAAGTTGTCATGGAAGCAGTGTAACTTCATTTAGTAAAAGCTTCTAATAGATTGGATACCTTGGAGCAGGAATGACCATAAGAGCATTAGTCAGAGTCTTAGTTAATTGAGCTCCTTCCATAAAGGTTGACCACGGTGATGGCTGAATAGGCGGTGGACTCATTGGTAATGACAAAGTAACAACATAGCCAGGCCAAAAGTACACAGATGTATCAATCAACTTTCTTGCAATGCATGCTTCAATAATGAGATGCAACATGCTCCCAACTGCAACAGAAATTAAAGATGAGCACACTGACGACAACATTGGACAAGAAACAATTACCAACAATTAATGTTGTTGGATGCAACTAATGTTTTCATCATACATTTAGGATGCAAAAACATTTCAGATGTAGACTGTGAATTACAGATACCTGATTTTACAATCTCCAATAAAGTCAGAAGCCTTCTCTAGTTTATATCTCAGTGATAAATGGATGAAAGTTCTCTCCAAAAGATATTACTCTTGGATAAGTTTATGAAATATGTGGGGTCTGGCATCTGACAAAAGTGATTCAGATTGCAATGGAATATAGTTTTTTACTGAGATGCTCAACAAGCAACAATTTGCCATCAACATGAACTAAAATGTTTTTAAGAGTCTAAAGTCATAAGTTTTTCCTTTTTTTCCTTTTTTTTTGGGGGGGGGGGGATAAAGGTAGACTCACTAAACTACCAATGAAATAAAATAGAAAAGAAAAGCAATAACATTCCTTCAAAGCAAGGAAGCTCAGTCCGCAAACAATTAGCCAACACTTTACTAAGATGCCTATAACTCCACAGCAGCATAACAATTCTTGAAAGAATATTGTCAACATAAACCTTGAACCCCTAAAGACTGCATCATTCCTTTCCTGCTAGACACTACAACAAGCAGCTGCAGGGATATTTCCTAACACAGGGATATTTCCTAACACAATGATAGTACTCTAGAGGTATGCTGTCGGCTCAACTGCACGTGTGCACAACTGAAGTAAACTTCACCTGGCAACCAAAAATGTGGCCAAGAATCACTCCATACCTCTTCACTGTCAGGGTAAAGCACCATTAAATGATCAACATCCTTATCATGCAATCCACACAAAAAAGTGTATCACAATCATGTCTCCACATCTTTATGTGACAATTCTTGTTTGAAATATTAGCCATGAGAAAGCTCTTACTTCAAGTGGACATTTGATATATGATTATGTTATTCACAACTTTTTTGTTGGCTTGTTCTATTTCTGGAAACTTTTGTCAAACAGACCTCATCTCTCTGGTTTAAGGCATCCCCAACTATGCTCCTGAGCAAGATCTTGGCTGAATAAAGTGTCCGAAGATCCAGATCAAAAGATGTTTCAGTGTGTCTAACAATCACCTTGAGTTGGTCAACTATGCATGTAAGCTTCAAGTAAAGAAGTGTGCAATAGGTTTCCCTTTATCAGATTGCAGCCTTCTTAGGCACATGCTAAAACAGTGAAGAAGGCATATGAAGGACAGTCAGAGAGCTTAAATTCAATCTATAAATGTATAATTATCCCTATCCCTCAGCATATCCTCGAGACCTTGGGTGAATACATCAGAGGCTTCCTTGGCATGTAAAATCATGCTTAGGGAGTGAGCATATCTGTCAGATTATTGGGGTTTACTATTCGTTGATCCTTTTGATCTCATGTACATCCCTCAGCCAGCGTTCCTTGGTTGGATAAACATTTCATCAGGGGATTCCTAAAAGGTGCCATTGATCCTTTTACTATTTGATGAGCCAAAAGCTGGGTACCTAGGATAAGGGTTTCACCCTAAGCAGCAAGAGAATGAATGCAGGGGGGCTTGCTAACATGAGGTAAAATCATGGTATACACCTCTCAGGAACTGTCTAACACTAGTAGACTACAAAGAGAGGAACAAGAATGCACAAAACTAAAGCAATGTATTGTCAAAAAGAATAGCAGGAACCTAAATGCCAAAAAAGTATATCATACTTTTGCCTACTCTTGATAAAGGAATAGATAGTTCTCAAAAAGAGGCACCCAAAAAACCAGTATATATAACAACAATCAACCATGGGACTAGATAGGGGGACTCTGAATTCCCTAATCCAGAATTAGTTATGACAAACCCTTTAGATCAGGATGGAGTTAATCTGATATTATCTTTGGGATTAAACAATAACTAACTCTTTTTCTATGCATTTTGCAGCAGCCCATTTGAACCACATTGAAAAGAAAATTAGCAGAGAGGCATAAAAGCATACTCCTATGCTTCACAACCACAGTTGCTGAAGCACAAGCTCTACAAGTAGGAGGCTCCTTTAGATCAGGATTCAACCATATGTTGTTTGTTACTCGATCAAAGACATGTGAGCCAACACTTCCTCAAATCCCTCGTGCTTTTGAACACTTCTCAAAATGCTCTCTCTCTCTCTCTCTACACGTCAGGAAACATACTGATACCATGAATACTTCCATAACAAGAGACTACCTTGAAGAACTGAACAGATGAAGATAGTAGGGATTAAGGAACTTCTATGACCAGAAATGCAATTGGTTGTAAGTAATGCACAAAACTGGATGAACACAAAAAGGAGAAGAAAAAAAAAAGCAACGCAACCTGCTTCAACAGATGCAACACCGTGATCAATGCTGTTGCAGCTTTTGGTTCCATTCTTGAAATTAGAAATGAAAGATGCTGCTTTTCTGGCAGCATTATTAGCAGCAAGGACCACCGATGGAGGAGGAGATAAGAGCCCATTAAACTGCCTTAGTAACTGAATAGAGGATGTTAAACCATGTTTTATCTTGAAACATTGACTTCCTTCCGAGCTATCTTTGTAATCAGGCTCCATATCTTTTGCCACATCACTTTTTGTGAGAAGCTGTGCCGTGACCTCTTGCTTCATAACACCAACTATTGCCAGAGGTGTAATGGACAAAAGAACACAAAGTCGGGCATCAAGGTGTGGTATGGGTCCTTCAATGGGCTCCCGCTCCTACATACAATCTCACAATATATGAAAAGCATCAGCTACCGAAGTTTATTGTGCAATATGGACCTAAAAATTTACTTGCACTTTTCAACAATAGTATAAATTATCTTACCCGTTGAACAAGCCGCAGAGCTGAAACCCAGAGAGCTTGAAAGGTTTCTTGCCACCCGGCCTGATTAACCACTTGGAGAGTCTTTATCAATTCTGCAGCACAGGTTTCAGAGAAAAAGTGCCAAAAAATTAGTCGCAACCAAATTAGATTATACATGATTCACAAAGAAGATAAAAAGGCCAATGAACCACAAGTTTCAGTTAACTAGGTCCACAAGAACATGAAAAGAACAATTCTCTTCAACAAAAAGCACCTGTAAGTATGTCAACAGCAGATGTAGCATACAGATGCTTGCCATCCATTGTGTTCTCCATAAAAATATCAAAAGGAACCCAGCAAGCTGGCAAGCTGGCTGCATGATGGGTGAAAAACTTTGAAGCATGCGAACCAACATTGATTAGACCTCCAATTGCTCGCCTCTTGTTTAGCTGAAACTTGTCATCCATAGTTCTCTGTATGTTTGCAGAAAGTCTTACCAAAATATGATTGATAAGTATTAAACCCTGAGATTTTGACTTCTGAATTTCAATTAACTGCAACCTCTGCAGTAGGCAGTTGAATCTTTCAGGCCTATCTCTTGCAAGAATGTTCACATTAGTAACTGTTTCAGAGAAATGAGATATTTCTAAAACAAAACTTGCAATTAAAGAATTGTATTTAAAACTCAGGAAAATTTTCAACTAGCATTCTTTCTACCTCATCTTCAGGAAGTTCCTTACCAAAATTAGATTGACGATGCAAAGTTATAAAGATATTTCGAAGTATTGCATAATTAACAAGTTTTCTAATGAAAATGCAATGCTAATCAAGCATGTAAATAGATGAAACAGATGCCAGAAGGAATTTGCCTCTAATTCTTTTATGTTAAAGCACTGCTCAATGAATATTCGTATATACTGTATATTTTTTTTCATTTCTCCATGTAAATTTGGCACAGATATTCAATAGAAGTTCGTCTATCTCTTTAGACTGTGGTATGAAAGTGAAGAGATATCTGGAGAAACGATTGGAAAAAGAAAATGTTTCCAAGGTCAGACTGGCTGGGCTGTTGGGCTAACCTATCAAACCATACAACCTAGAAGCAGTGTCCTCGACAGCCAAGCATGATCTATGACCTGAGGCTTGAAAACCGAATGAACCACAGAGTTTGGTCAAAATCAGGAAGGAAGGGACCAATTTTATGGCTTCTATTTCTTTCACACGGTCCAATAAACTGAGTGACATTATGTTAAATTATAACATCTAGGAAAAATTAAGAGAACTCTTCACTGATAAGCCATATCACATAAGGCAGACTCAAACTATGTATTATATAATCCCAAAAACAAATTTATACCAAATAATAATTGCTATTGATAGAGATTATTTAAACAGCACAAGGAAGTTTAGACCTTTCCTATACTGAATAAGAAGTCTGATAAGATATATTAACTGCAGAAAGTACTTGAGTTGCAATCATGTTAATTAAACTTGTAAGACAATGGTCAAGATAGTTAAAGCATGGTTGGCCGGACTGTTGAACCGTTGTGAACTGGGAATTCCATGACACAGTACGGACAGTGCCACACTTGTTTGCATGGTCTGGCCCAAGTCTCCCACGTCCCACCACCCACAGGACCCGGTGAAGCCTGCACAATCAGTGGGAGCATGCCCCGGCATCCCCTAGGTGACGCCGCAGTGCAGCCATCCCAGCCTCATACCCCCTTCCGCCTGTTGCTCCAAGGTTGTACCCACCTCCAACCTCTGGAACCTGCATTCCTTCCCCCTCAAGTTCCCATCTACAGTGAGCAAATTTGGCAAGGTGTCCATGCCGACTGTGCCGCACCCGGTATAGTGCAGCATGGCAAACCCTGAGTTAAAGTCTACCAGGTACAAGAAGACAACTTCAAAATAGGCTTGTTTTCAATTTCAATTATTTAATCTATTGCAGAAAATATGCTCTAAAATGTTGAATAAAGGCCAGAAAGTTAGAAGCTCTGGGACGGTCCTATTTTTGTCTCCTTGTCAACAAAATCAAATACACCCAGTTTGACAGTCACCAGATATGATAAGTTTAACTTTAACCATACTCAGATGCCATGTTTACAAAGACAAGGTATCAAGGAATGATGAAAGGTGAGTGTGTACATGTTCTTATAAACCAAGTGAAGTAGGACTTCTGCCTTGGTATCTGCTGTCAGCTTCTCAGCGACCTCCATTGCCATTAAAGTGTTCCTTTTACGTAGGTGTTCGCGGTATTCATGCCGCTTATCATTTGAATTTTCTTTCACATGAAAGTCTTGGTTTAGTGTATACACAGGCATACTGCCACTCTTTTCTGAATATGTCAACTGTAGCCCCAAATCTTCCAGTGTACAATCAATTAATCTTGTGATGGCAGTAAATAGAAACAACATTAACACCTTTCCAAAGTCCATGTTTGGAATATCATAATTTTGTGTAAGATGTAGAGCATCACTGACAGATTTTGCTATCCTGTAAAACACAAATTCAAATCAGTTAAAAAGAAAAGTCAAGTATCGGTCTTTTTTTAAGAAAAATCATGTTATGCAGCTTAGTTGCAAAAAAACAGATCCAGGCTGACCTTACATTCTTTTAATAAAATGGTGACAGCAGTGTCATTTCTGGAGAGAAACATCAGGATACATACAATGATATAAACAAATAGCAAATTATCCTCATCTAAAACTTTACATGTATCCTGATCCTTCCAATAAGTTTTAGAATGGATGAATTATGAGACTTCTGCTTGTTGTCTGCATCCCTAGCCAGCTTTGATTTACAGATGGTTTTAGATAATAACACAAATTCTGTTACGTAAACTAAGTTAAAAGAGTTAAAAGATAAAAACAATAAAATAACATGGAACTAGCTGGTTCAGACTGGTTTTACACTTTCAGCCCATAAAACCTGTTCCATTCTTTTTCCAGTTTTGGCTGGCCTAAGTGGCCTGTCCTAAGTACCACTGTAAGTAGTCCAGCACTGGCTAGCTCTAATCTTGTTTTCCCTGTTCCATTGTTCATCATCCAGTTCCCAGAATGGCCAATACTGTAGAGGAATTAATAATGTCGCAATTTGATTACATTCAGCAAAATTTCAAAAGAAACAAATAAGAATTCCCTGCAAGAACTGCAATATAATTGCAATATAAAACTGTCTAATGTACATGCAAACACGTGGGGCCCAGCATCACAACAACACCCAAAAACAGCTTTAGACAACAAAAGAAATTAGAAATCATATATACCTCTACTTCTGTTGCATATAGCTCTAGAGGTTGGAGATGTTGCTTGGTGCAATAAAATTGAATTCTATTTCCAAAATCAGTTTTCCATCACTAGACACTAAAGATGAAAAACTAAAATGGAAAAAAGGAGAGGACATGATCATGAAAGCAGATGAGTACATTATAGCAGAATAAAATTTCCTTTTGTTCAAAACTTGCAGAGAGATGACGCATTATGCGGTTGACTAAAAAGAGAACTTACCTTTCTCTGCAGGTGGAAGTTCCTTTTGAAGAAAATGAAAGGGCATATCGGTTTAGGAGTTCAAGATAAAGTCTGTAAGCCTCTGGTTGGATCTGATGGTGAGGAACCACCCTGGTCATACAAAAAAATGCAAGAGTTAGAAATGACTATAAAATAGGAATGCAAAATGCATCCAATGCCAAATTAAGAGCATTAAGGTTTAGTCCCATGCCAGATAATCTGTGGGTGCCTTCCCTCTTTATCAGTAGAGAATTCCCTCAACCTAATACCTACTTTTGGTTCAGAGAATGAGCCTTTAACATGGTATTAGAGCTGAGCTTACTCATTGTGCCACTACACCCATTCAAAAGTGCCACTTAGACCATAATCATTCATGACTCATTCGTAATTTATCACAGAGATGAGCCCTTTTCTTCAAGATTATTCTTTGTTGGCTTTTGGTTTGGTAATTTATCATAAGATTCATAATCCTTATCTTCTATATAAGTAAAAAACTTAATATTATTTTAACATAAATTCTGACAATAAAACTTCATTGCTCACATTTACACTGCTCCTTTCATTTAAAGTGCAGCATGCAAAAACCCACGAATGAACATAAAAAACCATTATAGACTAACAATTGAACTTATTAGAAGATTCTTGTGGATTACTCGCCCCAGGTTGAAAAGCACTCTTTGCTGCTTCATGGTAACGATCGATGAGCTTATACTCTCAAAAGGGACAACAAGGGGACATGCATGTACATTTTCAAGTGCACATACATTAAAAACGAGATGATCAGACAATGGGCGCAATTCCCATAACTATTTCTGATTATGTACCCAGTGATAGATGTGAGAAAACTAGGGCTACATGATTTATGCCTCAGAAGCCATTCACAATTCTTCCCAGCTTTAAGAGAAATAAGTAGCATTGCCCAGATAACTTTGCTGCTAAAATTATCTCACAATTAGGACATCATTTTGCAATTGAAAATTGAAATTTCCTTCCTTCCCACTTATGCTCATTTTTCCTTCCGTATAGGCATTTTATTAGTGAGTTCATGCTCAAAGGTAGTAAAGCCAGCGACATACAGGACCTCAATGACCTAATAATAAAATTCTAGCTACCTTTCAACTCTTCATGTCACCCCAAAAGGCAATAACCAAGAGAAAAGACCAGAATTCCGACATGCAGAGGATTTCCATTCTCGGCAGGTCTCCTAGTGCGCACATCACGTGCTAAAACAACAACCACCAAATGCTCTCGCCGCAGATAACACACCGCAGGAGCATACTGACAACAGTCCAAGGGCGGAAAGAACGAAGACTAGGATCGCAAGAACACGGCAGCAAAAAGATGGCGAGCGAGCTAGTACCGGGCAGTGAGGAGGGCGAGGGCGTGAAGAGGAGACACAAGGCCGGAAGCGAGGGCCTGGTCGAGGAACTTCCACAGAGAAGGCTTGTTATGAGCGAAACACAGGTTGCCGACGACCACCTCGCCAAGCTCGACGCTGGGGAGCTCGAGGCCCCTCGCCTGGACGTACCTCCCCACCTCCACCGCCCAGACCAGCGGCGGGTCCCCCCTCTCCTCCGACGCCTTCACCACCTCCATCACCGTCTTCTCCAGGTCCATCCTTCCACCGCTTCCCCCCCCCCCCCCACAAGAAGAGGCCGCAGCCGCAGCCGCCGCCTTGCGCCACTGTTCTCTCCGCCTCCACTAGGTCCTCCTCCTCCCCACAACCTCCTCCGGCTCCGCCTCCCCCGCTCCGCTCTTTCTCTCGTTTCCAGGACGCCAGCAAGCTGCGTCACCTGCGCTGCGTCACCTGCGTGGCCGCGCTTCAAAGCTTCAACGGTGTTCTTGTTCTTTGAGGACAGAGGCGGTCCCCGGAGGGGCATCGCCGGATCACGAAAAGAGGTGAGTTATCCTGCGCCGCGGAGTGCTGGAGAGCTCGGACGGCGGAGTCGTGGCCTATGTCTATTGGCTGATCATTTACCTGGGACCTGCGCGAAAGGAGTCGGGTTTAGGGGATAGGGGGACCCGGCAGACGTGGGCCGTCGGATTGCTTCAATCCGGGGGGGTTGCTCTACTGCGTGAAAGGCGTGCACGTGCCTGCCCTCTTCCTCTTGCCGCTGATTGGCTGATGGGTGCGTGAGGGATTGAAGGGCAGTTATTAGTGGCAGTGACCGACGCACGTGGGTCCCACGTTGGACCAGCCCCCGTACGCCATCGAATGGGGTCGCCCGTAATAAATGTTCCCTCATATTTTATTTTAATAATAAAATAATAATTTTTAGAACAAAATCGATTATCAGTTTTTTTTACTTTTATAGAAATGGCTTTAAAGTTTAAACAAAAAATTTTACATGATTTTTAGCACATCTAAAAAATTATCAAGAACATCTACCCTGTCAAATAAACATTTTTTTTTAACTTATGTGTATCAAATCCAAAAAACTATTACGTTTCTAGTGTTTGGAAGCCAGTTCTCAATTTCTAATTTCTCGCTACATACCTTCAACTTGCTAGCACATTCGTAGTAAAAAGTAACATATTTATAAGTGGTGTTAAAAATTCTCGAATATTAGGTGCCCAAATTTTGTCATAAATCAACTATACTAAATTCCAGATGATAAATAAAAGACCAATTTCGCTCTAGTAGAACCGATGTGTTGTTTTGAGTAAGAACACGGTATTTCAAAATATTCAAATTTAAAATATGATAGGATTCATATTTATATATAGCTATCCTAATTTTTTTAACGTATTCTCTACGTTAAAAAATAGCGTTTGTGTGAAATACTATAAGCATTTGAGAAATCGACATTAATGTGACAACTTGGGAGAGAAGAATAAAACTTTCGTTTCCGTGGCTTCTAGAAGGAAGAGGCGCAAAAATTCCAACAGTGCTGAGAAGGTGGGGTCTTCCGAAGACCGCACGGCAAAATTGACTGATTACGTGCCATTCGACGCCACGTGGCAACGCAAAAAAAAAAAACAACAAAAAAAACAGGAAAAAATAAAACTCTGAGTCGTAAGAGCAGCATCTGGAAGACCCGCCCGCTGAGACGCCGTTGTTGTGTGGAAACAGATGCTTGGGAACAAAGAAAGTAAAAAGTCACAGCCAAGTCTCCCCCGTCTCCACGTACGTCAAACATCCAACAAGTCACAAATTAATAGCATAATATTCTCTGTAGGGGATTACTATCATCATGAAATCATATGATTTACTTACACATATTTTGATCTGATTATTTCCTCACTTTGCAAGATTGTTACATAATATATATATATATAACACGAGTACAATAGCGGATCTAAAAATTTCGTTCAGTGAATACATTTTTAGACATTTTTTTGATTCAATAAACTCATTAATAGTGAAATTTTATATCGCTAATAAAAAAATTTTAATTCAATAGAATCACATAACCTCACTTACTCAAAGTGGCTCGCCACTACACGAGTACATGGCTATATATGTTTATATATAGATTATATGTAACATATTTGGATACTATCTTATATATTAATTTTATTTTGTCTGTTACTCCATATATATGCAACATGTGTATTGTTTTATTTCATCATCTAGATGACAAAATAGTAACATATTGTTCCATTTAATTCAGCACTCATAACTTCTATAACCAACTGTAATTAACTGTAATGGGGAAACTCTTATTTTAATCCTTTTCGGAGACAAAGGTGGGATCACTTTAGAGGTTTCTATTTCAATTCCAGTTTTTTTTTCTTCTGAAAGCCAAACGCAAACAACAAGTGAAGTCAAATTCATGCAAGGGTGTTAGCAAAATGAGAAAAGAAGCACTTATCGCCCATCCGCACGGCAGGTCCAGCGCAAACAGGCGGGCGGCCGTTCACAGACAGAAGCTGAGGGTGGAGGCTGCAACTAGGGTGTTCACGGTTCGGTTCGAATCTTTTTTTGAAAAAATCGAACCGAACTGATTTTAAAATCAAACTGAAAAAATAAGAAAAATTGAGAAAATGAGAAAAAGGCACGTAATTGGGGGGGGAGGGGGTTGTAAGCATCAAACTCACAACCTCCCCCATGGCAATGAGCGCTCCAACAATTGCACTATTGTTTGTTTTGTATTATATTATATTATATATACATATGTTCGATTTATTTCGGTTCTCCAATTCCAAATCGAACTGAACTGTGGCACTCTCCAAACCGAACCGAACCGGCCAGTTCAGTTCGGTTTTTTGGTTTGGACCGATTTTTGAACACCCCTAGCTGCAACCACTGGCGGTGCAGGGCCCCCACGGCTTCTATCTACAGACGGCCCTCCCGTTCGCACTGGAGTCGCCCCGCGGACCAGAGGAAATCAATTTCCAAATGAGAAATACTTACGGCCCGCACCAAACATCCACTATCTACTCATCCAGAGGCACACAACAAGAGAAAGCGGAAGTAGCGATGATATTTTTGACATATAATAATTCGTCGCAACTTCGTCGGCATTTTTCGACGGATAAGATCCGTCAGAATGTTCGTTGACTTTTTTCGACGAATTATTTTGTCAAAAATTACGTCAAAATTTTTGACAAAACTTTTTCCGTCGAAAAATATAGACAAAATTTTCGATAATTTTATATCTATTGAAAATGCCATGGCTAAGACCCCCAAATTTCTAAAACCGCTCTCTCTCTCTCTCACTCGCACTCTCTCTCTTTCCTTCACGCTCTCTCTCTCTCTCCTCACTCGCGCTCTCTCTCTCTCTCGTGCTCCCTTCGACGACGAGAGGCCATTGCCCCGACTCACTGCCGTTATCACCTCCGATTCGCCGCCGTTATCGCCTCCTGTTCGCCGTCGTCACTGCCTCCGGCTCGCCGCTACCGCGCGCCCGGCTCACCACTGTCGCCGCCTCCGGCTCGCTGCCCTGCCGCCGCCTCCAGCTCGCCGCCTACTCAGTATGCCCCCTCCCCTTCCTACGACTCTCCCCCTATACAGTCCCCCCTCCTCTCCCCCTCCCCCTCCTGATGACTGTTCCTCCCCCCCCCCCCTCCTTGCCAGTCCCCCCTCCTCTCCCCCTCCCGATGACTGTTCCCCCCCCTCCCCTGCACAGTCGCCCCCTCCCCCTCCTGACAACCGTCCCCCCCCTCCCCTGCACAGTCTTCATCTCCCCTTGCACAGTGCCCCCTTCCTCTCCCCCTCCTGATGACTGTCCTCCCCCTCCCCTGCATAGTCCCCCCCTCCCAACGACCATCCCCCCCCCTCCCCTACACAATCCCCCCTCCCAACAATCCTCCCCCTACACAGTCCCCCCTCCCCCCTACACAGTGGCTCCCCCTCTTAGTGAATGTTACTGCATTGTTATTAATGAATGCTATTGTTATTGACTGGACTGAATGAATGAAGAAATATCCATTGCTATTGTTACTGCTCATAGTCTATTTGTCCTTGAAATTTGAAATGCTAGAATGTTCATTGAATGAGTGATTGTCTTGATCTCTTAATTTGATAGGAAATCATGTACTTGTGTAGAATTTGATTCCCTTGCATTGATCCATATTTTTTAGTGTCGATTTAGAAAAAAGAACAGGGTTTGTAATATAATCATCATAAAAAATAAACACATCATAATGCTCATTCCCAATTTTGCTTGCAATGAGAAAATAATTGACATGTAAGGTGACATGTCTTCATCAAGAGAATAAGATCTTCATGCTCACATGAAATTATACAGCTCGAGAGTTATTTATACAGTCCATAGATCTAGAAGTATAGACAATAGTTCACATTAAATACTCTATTTATGACTAATAGAGTATTTTCCACTCAATATTTTAAATTTGAGTTAAGTGATATATATATATATATATATTTATGTATATCAAAAATGTCTTTTCTTTTTATCCATATAAGATTTCATCAACTCAATGTATAAATTTTGAGTTAGAGTTTAGATTTTTAATACATAAAAAAATGTCCATCTTCAATAGCACATTTTTTTGAACATTTTTATCGTCCCTCGGCATATAGCACATTTTTTTATTTGGACAAATGATGATATATTTTGTGGAGAAATGTGGTATGCGGTTAGGATCAATTGTTTTTGCTTTGAGTCATTGTATTTTGACATCTTTTGCCCTATGGCATCCTTGCTTGATTTCTTCTTCTAAAGGAGGAGGTTTTTTTCTTTTAAATTGTGAACAAAGCCAATGAGCATATTAAGCTATGAGAGCCTCCATCCATCTCTAAATAGATGTATCCACCCAATGTTTTTAAATTATATGTCTTTAAAAGGGTCCCAAATAGGACTGTTAAAATCCATTTTCTCATATGAGGAAAGCAAAGCAAGTGGGGCTTTGACTCCAAGCATGATGATAAGAAACCCCATGTACCTATGCAATGTAAGATGAGGTATAAATAAGTCAATGCAAATCCTAATTAAATGTGCATCCCAATTCAAATGGGATATGTGCACTACATGACATAACAATGCAAATGGGCTTTTAACCCCAAACAACTCCTATAAACAGAAATCACATATGCTTACATATGAAACATGAGATGTAAAGAAGTCAATTGGAAACACCAATGAGGTATATATCCCAATTTAGAAAAAAAATATTTAGTGCAAACTCTTCCTTCTAGACATTAGATCTTTGATTCGAACTTAATTCAATAGGACACTATTATATGGGTTGCTTTTAATTATTTATTTTTAGTTTAGTGATTAGTATTACACTTCTTACTTTAATGTAATTCATTTACATGTATGTGTGAATTTGATTTAATATTGCACTTATTCACATGTAATATTTTATTTTCATTCTCCTTTCATATTTATGTAGTTTTTAAATTTTATCTACGCATGTATAGCAATTTATCACTGCACACAACTCACGAGAGCATGTTAAGTCCGTGTCAATGAATCTTCCCGTTCAAGATTTTGGGATTGATGTGCACGAGTCTCATTTTCAATGATGAGAATGTGTATATCTAACTCAAAATCTTGAATTGTCCTGTTTTGGACAGTCTGTGAATGTTTGATCGCAGTTAGGTGGTTATTTACTATATGTGTTTGTACAGTTGTTGAAAATTTTAGTTGCGTCTTCTCACTCCTCTCTGGTATACCTTTATTGATTTTGAATATTTTCTTAGCCACTTAGAAATAAGTGTTTAAGAAAATTTCCTAATCAATAAATATTTTTGGTATATCAAAGAGGTGTGAGGAGATGCTGCCGAAATTTTGCAGCAAAATGTACAAACATATAGTAAATCACCATCTGAGTACGATCAAATATTCATGGATGGGTAAAAAATGATAATCTAAACTGTTAGAACACGCAAACCACTAATCTAAAAAAAAACTCAAGTGTAAAGGGTTAGAACACGCAAGTCGGAGGTTCAAATGTGAAATAGGGATCTGATCGGCGTGTCGTTCACTTCGACACGACCGGGTGGATGAGAGTGATGTGTGGGAACTGATAAAATCCTAATCAGATTTTCGATTTAGGTTCGGTGCTCAAACCACTAATCTTAAAAAAACTCAAATAAAAAGGGTTAGAACACGCAAGTCGGGGGTCTAAAATTTGAAATGGGGATCCGATCGGCGTGTCATTCATTCCGACACAATCGGGTGTGTAGCAACCTTGATTTTTAAAATCATAAATAAAATAAAAACTTTAATTAAATAAATGAGATAAATAGATTTAATTAGAATAAATGAGGAATAAGTGAAATAAAAAGAAATTAAATCAAGCTCATTTAAGTTAAATCAATAATGGGTTGTGTAAATGGCTCAAATACAAAATAATGGGCCTAATTGTGAGGAGCCCATCATGGGATGGAAATAATTAATCTAATTTCGTATGTAATTAATTAATAATTAGACAGGGGTTTAACATAAATACTAAATAAGTCATATATATCCTAAAAAGGAGTCATATACTTACCCTAACTCTTGCCCACGAAATTTGATCTCTTCCCAACCCTAATTAGGAGATAAAGGAGGAAAAGTGGGTGATAAATATGAGAAATTCAGAATTTTATGGAAGGAACGACTCTTAGAAGGGGTTGGCCTCTATCAGCCAAAAAAACACCTCAATCTCGGCCCTATCACCCCCTAGACCGCAGTGGGAACTCTGGAGGACAGAGAGGAGGTGATTGGATGAGGGAGCAAGGAGGGAAGGCTTGGATCTAAGGAGATTCTTCTTCCTTTTCGTCACCAAACTAGGGTTTTCTTTACTTCGACGAAAGGTAGACAATCTCTCATACTTAATTCGTGTAAAAATTACCCTAGGTAGTCTCCATGATCCTTTTCAAAAGCTCTCTCGTTTCACTATTTTTCGTTCTTCTATGAGGGAGAATTAATTATGTGAAGCCCTATTATTCTCGTGCACCCGAACCTACTTTAATGTCTTCAATCCATGCATGTACATGATCCCATGCCATGTAAATATTCTCATAAATACTACTTGCTCTTAGTTTTAAACGCCCTTATTTGCCCTAGTTTTATGTTGTATCTGACCCCAATTAAATCATTTTTTCATGACTGTACCTATGTAGGGCATCGAAATATAACTTGCTTAAAGCATGTCTCAATCGTGTCTATTTTCTAATTCGTTATGTTCAGTGGTAGATCTACATGTTCAGATTCGTTTAAAATTGATTTCATCATTTTTGAAACCATCTGTGATTTTATACATATTTAGATCAGCTCTGTGTCATGTTATGGAAGGGATGGAACCCACCCAAAAAGGGGAAAATCCTCTTGTTGGGTTCGGGACACCTTCTGATGTTGCGACGGCCCGACTCGCCGCGATATCAGAAGGGTCACGACAAGGGGGTCTGTCGAGTTCTTAATGCGACGGGTCGACATGTCGCGACATGGCCCGGTTCAACCCCAGAGGCCGGTTCAACAGAATGCGACCGGGTCTGGCGTCGCGACCTGAACGCGCCAGCCCCTAGCGTTGCAACTTGAACGTGCCAGCCTTGGGGCTCGTGACAACCTTAACGCGACACCCCTGTGCGTCGCAACCTGACTGTTGCGGCCAGAACCCTGATTTTACTATTATAACCCTGCCATTTTGCCATATAAATCATGTTTACCCTTAATTAAGTTATGTCGTGAGTAATTCGACTTATTAATTAATAATGGGCAATATTACATGAAATTAATTAATTTGAAATCTATATGCACAACCATACATGCTCTATTAATTTCTTACACTTGCACACACTTAACCATCATGTTTACCCTGAAACCCTATTAAATTACGCAATAATGTATCTGGTAATTTAGCGAAATAAATTACTAAATTCCCTATTTTAAATAATTACACTTGTCTTTGTTTTATTCACGCGTTTTATACACCGTTACCGTTTCCCTCGGCCTTCGGGCACTCGAGGTACGACGGACCCTAGTTTTCTACACACTCTCTTGGCATGGACCACCTCTCCACCAGGAAGACTCCTGGACTAGGGAATCCTTGTCAAGGCCTCCGTAAGTCTTCTTGACTTTGGCGCACGTCCTTAGCCGACGAGCTGGTTGTACCCTTAAAACCCGTTACACCCTTAGGGATCAGTACGATCCAAACGGCCTTAGTGTTTCCTTCTTATCTTGTATTCACACTGGACTATTTAGTCTGTATTCATAGCACGGCTAGTGGATGGAAGTGACTTCTACCAGACTGTCGGTACCCGACCTGGTACTGTGCAACTGTTACTATCGTGGTTTAATGTTGTTTTACGATTATACCCCTATCTCATCTACTATCTCGTTACTCTCATTTGTTCACTTTCACTCTATACTCTCATCTAGTTCGTCTATTACTCTCATCTCTTCTTGGTACTCTATTTGGCCATACAATTGATTGTCTAAAATAACAAGTGCTATATGTCAGTGCAATAGGCCCGGTCTGGTCTTGGGAAGAGCTCCCGAAGAGTGCTATTTTCTTGCAAGGGTTACATGATCAGGATGTGCACAGCATGCATCCAGTGCCATTTAATACTATAATAATTAATCGTTGACAATCAAAGTGCTATCTATTCAAGTGCTATACAAGTGCTATTATCGTTACATAGCCATTCTATTATCGTTCTCGTTGTGCTATTATCACTATACCAGTGCTATTGCTCTCTTAATATTGTTACTTGCTCTACATAACTATACTCTTTAGTTACCCTTCCAGTTAAAACATTAATTATTTAAAGTATGCTTGTTCTCATGAGATATTAAGTCCTACTGGGCGTTATTCGCTCATCCTGCCTATTTGTTTCATGTGTTCAGGTGAGTCGAATGGATACGACCACACTCACGAGGATGGGACTAATGAGGATGTTGCTCAGGAGTGACCCGATCAGCTATCATGGCCTAGTAGTTAGTTAGCAAGGTTATGAGTCAGTTAGTCGTTATGTAATAGTTTGGATTTCAATAAAGTACTCTGGGCCCTAGTTTTGGCTCTGATAGATTGATGTATTAGATATTGGATGGACTATTAATGAAGTTGGAGTTATTTGATATTATTTCAGTTGTGCAGTGGTTTGTTATTTATTTTCTCGCTCTGTACTATTTAATAACTATAATTCCACTCCGATATTCCGCGTCGGGGCGTTACAAGGTGGGTGAGAGTGACGTGTGGGAACTGACAGAATCCTAATCGGATTCTGGATTTGGGTTCGGCGCTTAAACTATTATTCTTAAAAAAAACTCAAATGAAAAGGGTTAGAACAAGCAAGTCGGGGGTTCAAAATCTGAAATAGGTATCCGATCGGTGTGCCGTTCACTCCGACATGACTGGGTGGATGAGAATGACATATGGGAACTGACGGAATCCTAATTGGATTCCCGGTTTGGGTTCGGTGCTCAAACCACTAGTGTAAAAAAAATCTAAGTGCAAAGAATCATAAACATTTTATAATTACACATAGCGAATATTCATATATTTTGAATTTAAATTTGAAAAATAATATGTGTATATTATTTTTATTTATGTTTCTAATATTAATTTTTATAATATAAGATCCTCCAGTACCTGACGATCATGAGGCGGGGAGAGAGGACGATCCAGCAGATCTTTCTTGATTTTTTATTTGTTATTATTGTGGATGTTCCATATTTGTTGTGATCGATAGTTTTATGTTAATTCTTATTTAGTGTGGATGTTTCTATGAATATTATTTTAAGCAAGTTTTTCAATTTATCTTTGTTATCTAATTTTATTTTTAAAAAATAATTAAAACATTATTTCCGATGGACTTGTCGATGAAATATTTCCGTCGGAAAAAACGTCGGCAGATGCTCTTTCCAACGGAACGTATCCTTCGGTAAAATCGTCGAATTTTTCGACGGATAACTGACGTATATTTTTCGTCAGAAGTTTCCTATTTCCGACGCTCTTGTCCGTCTGCCAAGATGTAGGAAGTTCCGACGGATATGCTGTAACAGTCTTGGATGTTTATGCCCAATAAGGCTCCATATCCAAGTCCGCCTCCCACAATCGGACCGGAGTCTCGCAAGGGATATCTCACACAAGTGTCGAGTAAGAATATAAAAGATAACCATGAGAGTATAATATACAAGAAAGTACAAATAATTATACTCATCTCCACAAATTACATTGTCCCAATACATTATTACATGTCCAAGAGAAAAGTACAACTACCTGAGGCATACTCCCAGGGAGCAAAACTCACACTGAACATGACTACAACTCATCTGCTGGTGGTACAAGTCTGTCACAACACCGCTGCAAGCCAAACACACGGCAAGTCCTGAAAAGAACTGTAGGGGAGTGAGCCTCAACAAGTCACAGGCTCAGTAGGAACCTCCCAAAAATAACCACAACCAACAAAAGGTAACGGGGATAACCACAAAGGTTAGTCCACCATAATACCCACAATAGCAAACACATCGGAGGACTACCCACACAGGGGTACAACACCACAAATGGAAGGTCACACAACACGACTTCCACAGAAACCGAACCACCTCAACACTTGAAAAGGCTAGCACACTGCATGCCACAACAGTTGTAGCAACCTGAATTTTTCAAAAAATAAATAATAATAATAATATTAAAAATTAAGTCAATTGAAAAATCAAAGAAAAGGGAATTAATTAAAACCCATTAAAGGAAAAGAAGTGATGGGCTTTATTAAATGGATCACATAAAAGTATTGGGCCAAAATAGGAATTTTTAAAAGGGGAATATAAGAAAAATATCATAAATTCGTATCTTAAATATTACATAAATAGAAAAAGGGTATTAAAATATTAAAATAAGTGATTTAGGTTGGAATTGGATTCCTAACCCTACCCTAATTAGTTGGCCACGAAATAGCATCCCAACATAACCCTAATAGGAGTTGGCAAGCTTAGAAAGAGGAGAGAAAAGTGGAAATCTCAGAATTAAAGGGGAATTAGAGTCCCATTAGGAAATAGCAACCCAAGGAGCTTAAATACTCCTTAAAACCTCCATGGCCGGCCCTAACTCGTTGCTGGGGCTTGCTAGACGTGGAGAAGAGGCCAAGGAGAAGAGGAACTCGTGGGGAAAAGGCTGGACCGAGCTCCAACCTCTGCACTTTGAGTTATAAACCCTAGAAGATCAAACAAGTCAAAGGTAGGCATTCTCACGAGCAAAAATCAATTAATTTCGTCTGTAGATTGTTCCATATTTCAGGAACAAAACCTTTCTTGTTTCGTAACATTTCATCGAGTCAATCTTTTATTCTTGATTTTTGAAGTTCTGTAACTATCATGACCCTGAACCTTCATCTTAATTCTAGATCTCCATGTATACTCGTCCTCATGCCATGAAATTTTAACTGGAGATACTAATGATACTTAGGCATCGTTTGCCCCTAAAAGCCCTAATTTTCATCCATCCTACTGCTCGAATTAATTCTTTTATCTCAACTGTATACTGTTCCATGTTCTTCATGAATAACTTGATTGAAACATGCCGAGACCATGTCCATTTTCAAATTCCTATCTACTGTGAATACTCTTGCATGTCTAGAGTCATTTAAAACTGATTTCATGAATTTTCATCATCTGTGCAATTAGATCTTGATTTTTGAATCACCCCATGTCAAAACAGGGAAGGCTTGGACCGCAATCCAAGGCATGTCCTTTTCCCGCTCGGACTCAGGCGCAGGACCTGAGAACGCGACGGCCCGATAGGCCGCATTGTCAAGGCCAATCGCAACACAGTACCTATTGCGTTCTGAATGCGACAGGTGGTACCGTCACATTTTGGCACCCTGTCCTGATAGACCCGTCGCGTTCTTTGAAACACCCAGTCGCATTCTGATCAGACCATGTCGCGACCCTTACAGGGGTACGTCGTGATCTAGTGTTTTACATGTAAACTCATGATTTTTGCTGTCCTAACTTTCTACAATGTCTATACTTCTTGTTAACAGTCACCAACGCAGTAAATAAAGTTGTTATAAATCAAACATGTGTTGACTGATTTAAAAGACCTACACTTGATCTTTCCATCTATGATTTCTTTCACATATGCACACACTTGAACCATCCATTATAGTTTAACTTGGCATGAAAATATCTCATAATACATCTCATAATTTATTTCAATTATATATTTAAATTGCCCTATTTTTAAATGGACTTGTCTTCGTCTTCTCGCGTTGTTTTGAGAATACCGTTACCGACACTCCACTGTTCTAGAATTCCTCTAGAATGTCGAGCACTTGTTTCTATACATACACTTTTCTCTTGACTTGGACAAACTCTCAGTCGGATACTCCTTCCGCCGGACTACTGAATCCTTGTTCAAGGCCTCTATAAGTCTCCTCTGTCCATGGATTCCCACATGGTCGACGAGCTGGTTGTACCCCAACACCTATGATGCCCTTTAGAGATCAGTAAGATCCAAACGGCCTTAGTTTGCTCTCACTCTTATCTTGAATCATGTCGGACCTCTGGACCTGTGCATAACATGGCCAGTGGAAGGGTGGTGAATTCTACCTGACTGCCAACACCATCTATACATGTTGTGCAATTGTTACTATCGCCCGTTTACTCGACGTTTTATGTGCAATGACCTGTAGTTCTCATCTACACTCGACTCACTCATCTATTCACGTTCTCTCTGCTATCTCGTCTATTCATCTAGTACTCTCATCTATTTCTTGGTACTCTCTATTGGCCATTGACTGATTGTCTAAAAGATAAACAATATAACCAATGCCTGGTAATATATAAAGGGCCTGGTCTGGTCCTGGGATGTGCGCCCAAAAGTGCTATTTTTCGAGTGTTTGACATTACACTCAAGTGCTATCTATCTCGACTATCTAAATGACAATCAAAGTGCTATACTATACTCGTTGTGCTATTACTATACTTTGTGCTATTTGTGCTATGGCCATCCTGCTCTTTGTGCTATACTCGACGCTTGTGCTATATTTGGAAACTTGTGCTATTTCAATCTCATGTTACTGTGCTATCTCTTACGTTACTTGTCTCTCTCGTTTTATCATTAGCTACTCTGCCATTTAATATATTAATCATTTAAAGCATGCTTGATCCTGAGATTTAAGTCTTACAGACGTTATTGCTCACCCTGCGTTACTGGTTATGTGTTCTCAGGTGAGGCCGAGGAAGATACTTACACTCAAGAGGATGAGAACGACCAAGAGTGAAGTCAAGAGTACCCTAGCGTCTTAGTATTATGTTAGGTTGAATTTTAGTCTTATGCTTTATTCAATGTAATTGAGCCCTATAGAATGGCTCTGATATTAGTGGTTGTAACTGGACAGTTGAAGAATTATTTGTTGCCCAGCTAGCTAACCCAGAGGGGGGGGGGGGTGAATGGGATATTAAAAACATTGAGTACCTAAAACCTGTTCACACAAAGGTCACAAAAACACACTTCGTAGATTGTTAGTGTTAGTTAAGGAAAAATCAATCACACAAAAGCATTCACACGACCCAGAGAATTATCCTGGTTCGGATCTCCTCTCCTTGGGAGTCCTACATCCAGTCCCTGAGTAATATCTCAGGATTTCACTAACTCAAGGGTACTGTCCCCCTTATGGACCCTTACACACCCAACCGCAACTGGTCTTCTCTTCACAACCCGAAGAGGAACTTACAGCACCCTGGATACCACCAGGTCAGACCATTTGTAATGTCGGTGAATCTACTGAACATTTGTGTAATCGTTTCCCCTGACTGCATCTGGAACCTCTCGTACTGAGTCACCAAGATATCTATTCTGGTTTCTTTTACTTTGTCTGTGCCTTCATATGTGATCCTTAACTTCTCCCGCATTTCCATCGCAGATTTGCAGGCTGAAACTCTGTTGAACTCCTTCTTACTGAGAGCACAACATAGTATGCTTTGGCTTGCAGTTTAGGGAGATCTTTCTCTTGTCATCTTCAGTCCACTTATCTTTTTCATTTGTAACCAACAAGTCTCCTTCTTCAACTATTGACCAGATTTGATAGTCGAGACTTTATAGGAAATACTCCATTCTTGTTTTCCATAGGTGTAATCTTCTCCATTGAATAGAGGTGGCCTGTTGACTGACTGGCCTTCAGAGTGACCTTAGGCTGCCATTTGATCTTTTTCTCTTCAGATAGTTGGATCTTCTTCTTTGTCGAAGAGACTAGCTCTGATACCACTTGTTGCCCAGCTAGCTAGCCAAAGGGGGGGGGTGAATGGGATATTAAAAATATTGAGTACCTAAAACCTGTTCACACAAAGGTCACAAAAACACAATTCGCAGATTGTTAGTGTTAGTTAAGGAAAAATCAATCACACAAAAGCATTCACATGACCCAGAGAATTATCATGGTTCGGATCTCCTCTCCTTAGGAGTCCTATGTCCAGTCCCTAAGTAATATCTCAGGATTTCACTAACTCAAGGGTACTGTCCCCCTTATGGACCCTTGCACACTCAGCCGCAGCTAGTCTTCTCTTCACAACCCGAAGAGGAACTTACAGCACCCTGGATACCACCAGGTCTTCCTTCTATACGAAGGGAATCTCACACCCTGGATCCCACCAGGTCTTCCTTTTTACCTGAAGGGAACAAAAACACAAAAAGTGAAATGAGATCAAGCCCCTAGATCAAGCTTATACAATGCCAGATCTGAAGCTAAAACTGAGAGGAAGATCTACAGTGATGGACACTCTCAGTTTACAGAAGCTCTCAAGATTAACGCAATGAATGCAGAGAGCTAAGAGCTAAACAATCAAAGGAGTGAGGCTTGGCTCTTCGAGATGCTCGCAGAAAAAACTTGTGTAAGATTGTCGTTCGTATTCTCCAACTCTTCGATGCTTTTCTTCTGGAGTTTCAGTCTTCTTTATATATCTTCTATTTGAAATTCGAACGTTGAAGTGCCCGTTGTCTCTAAGCTTTTGTTTACGTTAGACTGCATGGTCCTGTAGAGCTTCCCGTTCAACGGTCTTCATGCACACACAGAGAGAAGATCTTCTGAAGTATCCTTTGGCTTCTATTTTATCCAACGTTGTATGACGAATGTTGTCAGAGACCTGCACACATTAGATGCTAAACAATAGACAGCTAGACTGTCTCTTGTTGTTAGTCAACGTTAGATTGATTTTATACAAATGTAGAAGTTCCATTCTGTTCTTCTAAAAAGATGTTTACAGAATAAGCATGAGAATAGAAGATATTGTCTGCATGCATGCAGTGATACATTCATACTCCATAAATGCACAGCTGACAGAAAGATATGCGTGAAGACTTTGACTTTTCAACGTTATTCAAAAATTAACTCGAAAATCAAATCGTTATAGTCCATGAAATCGTTATATGCGTGACTTATGAAATCGTTATGCAAATGAGTTGATATTCATGTAAATCGTTTTGCACTTATAAGCAACTGATGCACATATAATTCGTTATGCATAAATAACCAAATCGTTGTAGAGACAAATCGTTGTGACTCCATAAGCAAATCGTTATGCACACGTCGTTATAATCAAATTGTAAAAGACAATGTGAATGAATCGTTATTTGCTGTATCGAATCGTTACAGTGACCAAATCGTTATGTAACTTGATGAATCGTTACAGTAACAGAGTCATTATGTAACTTATTGAATCGTTACAGGGATCAAATCGTTATGATGGTATAGGCAAATCGTTATGAACCAACTCGTTACGAGCAAATCGTTGTTCTTTACTTAAGAAATCGATGTGAGACCAAATCGTTGTTCTCACTTAAGAAATCGATGTGAGACCAAATTGTTGTTCTCACTTAAGAAATCGATGTGAGACCAAATCGTTGTTCTCACTTAAGAAATCGATATGAGACCAAATCGTTATTCTCACTTAAGAAATCGATGTGATCACTTTCGAATCGTTATGGAAGCAAATCGTTATGAATACTTACGAACGCAATCGTGTGAGTACTTAGCAAATCGTTATGAAAGCAAATCGTTGCAATCACTTAACAATCGTTTTGAGGGCAAATCGTTGCGATCACTTACTGAATCGTTGTGAGGTAAATCGTTGCGATCACTTAACGAATCGTTGTGAGGCAAATCGTTGCGATCACTTATCGAATCGTGTGAGGGCAATCGTTGCGATCACTTACCGAATCGTTGTGAGGGCAAATCGTTGCGATCACTTAACGAATCGTTGTGAGGGCAAATCGTTACAACTCTACTAAAATCGTTGTAGCATAAAGAAAGTCGATGTGGACTTAGATAGATTTCATGCTTTGAAACAAAATTGCTACAGTAGGAATAATGCTTACCATTTGGCTTGATTTTCCTTGTTTTATTTCTTGTGCTCAAGACTTGTAGAAAATTTGTTACTTTAACTTTATATAGTTTTGTTAATCACCAAAATAGATATGTAATTATTTAAATTACATGGGGATAAACTGATCATCAATCTCCCCCTTTTTGGTGATGACAAAACTTAACAATTAGCAAAGATGATATGAAATAAGTCTAAGCATAATTGTGAAAAGAATATAAGGGATGTATTTCAGAAATGCTATATTTCTTCCCCTTTTTGTCATGAAGCAAAAAGATACAGGAGTGAGACAAAGAAGAGAGAAAAAAAAGGCACAAAGAGAGAAACAAAGAGATTTATTGAGCATTGGAGGGTTCAGAGAGATAGAAGGCAGGAGACAAGAGAGATGCAAAGCGCCTAATGACATGTAGCGCTTGGCGTTCCTGCTCTTCAAAATAGGCTTGAAATGCGCCAAGCTCAATGCAATAGGAGGGTCCCATGGTGGGAGCCAACCTCTTGATGTGAAGCTGCCTCTGATCCGATATGAAATCCCAATATCTGTCGTTGCCAAGAGCTACCTTGTAGGAGGTGAAGCACCAAAACTGGCAAACTGAAGAAACTAAGTAATTTAAAGTGATAGAAGATCTAATGCTGCCGAAGTTCCTTCTTTAATTCTAGAAATATCTTGTACCGTTCTTCCCATTTCATGAAGGAGTCCCGGACAAGGTGAAGAGAATTGGCATCCAAAAAGTCACCGGAGTCAGAAGATGTTGATTGGAACGAGCTTGAGAAGCATTCAGCTCTTTAAGCTGTTGAGCTAATAGAGTGTAGAGCTTTTCCCAATCAGCAAGCGACAACCTCTCACACTCATATAGAATAGGAGCAAGGATATCTGCCTTGAGGTACCCCTGACGATACTGCTTGAAGACAAATCTATGAAAAGAAACGTTACGACCTTCTTGCACAGAGAGCCTGGCCATAACCTGAGCAGCTCGCTCAAACATGAGTGTGCCCACAGAGGAATCTATGATCAGGGAGTGAAGGGGAGGAAGGAACACCACATCAGGAATTACCAAGGCGGCAAAATCAACTCGGAGAGGTTCGGTGTGAGCAACCCTGAGACTGAGTGCACGGATAGCTTGCCTGAACTGGCCCAGCTGCACTTCTAGAATGCTATTAAGATAGCAGTAATCACAGTACATTTTTTAGTGCCGGATGAACTTGCTTTCCTTTTGAATAAAAAGTCCAAAAAGATTTTTATGGTGAATCTGAAACCATTCAGAGAGAGGGAGAGGAGCTTCTCTGGGTGGATATTTGGCGGCTTGAATATGACGAAATTGATTGTACAGATCTCTGTTGCTCCGAGTCCACTGCTCTTCAGTTTTGGCTTCAGTCATGGAGAAAATTTTTTACTATTGAGCCTTGGAAAGAAAGGCATAAGGAAAAATGGTATTGAGATGGGCCGAAAGATTTTGGAAGGGAAGGCCAAAGAGGTGAGCAAACACTATCTTTTGAAGATATTCCTCATAGATAGATTTTTGCTTATTGGTGATAGAAAGAGAAAACCAAAGTGGAGGATAATAGGGTTCAGAAGAGACAGGATGGGTGGAAGTGAGTCTCCTCTTCTTAGGAATAGGGCTGGAAGAGCCTGTCCTGTGAGAATGGGTCCCAACAGCTAGGACTGAACGAAGTATTGCTACTTCAAATTCATCTTTGATGTCCTGGATTTTGTGTGAGCTAATTGGGCACCCTCAGGAATAATATAAATGAAAGACGGATGTGTTTGTGGATGGAAGAGGGATGCAGGGGTAATGGAAGGGAGATCAGATGGTCCTGAAGAAGAAGAAGGACAACTAGAAGAGGCTCCAGCTGAAGAAGATGTGGGAGGAACCTCAACAGAAGATAAGGGTGGAGGAATGATGGTAGAGGAAGTAGGAGATGAAGGAGTTTGGGAAGAGAAAGGTGTAGGTGAGGAAATGGTTCTAGAGCGGGGTCGTTTGAAGGTGAGAGGAGCTGGAGGAGCAGTGGATGAGGTGGGTGAAGAAGGAGGGGCTGGAGTTGGAAGGGTAGGAAGGACAGAGGGCTCTGGAGCTACAGCCTGATCTTCTTCTCTTACAGCCATAGATTCCACTGAAGGTGAAGCATCCTCTGCCAGCCCTGCTGGCCCAGATTTCTCAGCATCAACCACTTCTTCAATCAGCTCATTCTCAATATGAATTGGCCCTGGTGGCCCTGCTGGGTTTTCAGACAAAGGCCCTGATGGCCGCTCTTCCTCTTGCTGCTGCTCTGCAATGACAGGCCCTGATGGCCTAGCTTCATCATCCTGCTGTTGCTCTGCAATGACAGGCCCTGATGGCCTATTACTCTCTTCACTTGGCCCTGATGGCCTTGCACTACAGGAAGGAGGGGCATGAGATGGTAAGTGCTCCCTCACAAAAGCTGACAAATGCACAAGCACTGTCCTCATACTGTCATAATCTTTTCGAAGGCTTTCAAGTTCAGATGATAGTGCCCTTAATTCAGGGCAGATGAGCTTTGACTAATAAAAATGGAGGCCATATCCGACCTCACGGAACACAAAATTTTGCCTTGCTCATCCAGGCGCTCAACAATAGGTTTCAAATTGATTTTCAACTTCTTTTTCCCAGATCTCCTGTGTGGCTTACTGGTCAAGAGAGGGACCTCTTTAGCCACACCTTTTCCTTTGTCTTCTCTTGCCCTAACCACGGGCTCTTCATATCAACATTTCATTTTCTTCCTCTGAGGCACTTTCCACAATGCCTTCTCTAAACTGATCATCAATGGGGGCATTGGCATTTTGCTCCCCCCAAATTGCTGCTTGCTCATCAACATGTTGCTCCCCCTCAATGGGAGCATCTTCTACAACTAAGCCTTCATGAGCAACTACTTGCTCCCCTTGACTGGGAGCATCTTCCATAACAATCTCATCAATGTGGCCTGATGCCACAGCTTCTGCAATTTGAACTTCACTACTACTGGATCCCTTAGAGAGCTTTGGATGGATTCCAGTACATCTTTGAGTACTGAGCCTACTCGGGAAGAGGGAAGAGGATCCTCTAAACTATGCCCAACAGGCTCAATGTCCTCTGGAGGGATATCCTCAATCCTGCTGCTAGATTCTGCTGCTGGTGGTGCTACTGCTGGCTCTTCTTGAGCTACGACTGCTACTACTGCTGGTTCTGCTGCTGCTAATTCTGCTTCTTGGACCTCTTGGGCTTTGCCAATGATGGCTTCACCCTCAGCCACAGAAGTCTTCGTCCAAACCCCATTGACAACCGAAAAACCACTTTTTCTCAAATTTTTGGACCGGATAGCTTGGCCCATCTTCTTAGACACATCTCCCACCACACTGATGCCATAGTGTTGAAAAATCTTGGTGAGCAGATGAGCATAAGGTAGAGAAACGTTCAGCTTGCTCTTTGTGTCCCATACCTGTGAGCTTGCAAACTTCATCATTTCAATCATGATCTCTGCTGTTGATTTCTTGGGTCTGGATGGCCCAGAACATCAGGTCGGAGTCCGCCTTGGTGCAAGTGGAAAAGGTGGCACTCCTTGGGACTACTATTTGACACACAATGAAATGCAATAAGCGATTAAAAGCATTCAACTGGTTGATATCTAGTTTTCCATCCTTCAATCTGTATTCGGGACCAACAATCCCTAAACCTTTCGCCTGAATATCCACAGTGTAAACTCCACTGTGTCCGGAGGTAGTCACATCGAAGAGAGATGCCAATAGATCTCGTGTGACCCTAATCTGAGTTCCCTTGACCATGGAAGTCAGGGTCCCGTCTTCCTCTGTCTTCAGACATACGTAGAAAGCTTTTACAAGGTCTGGATAACTTACTTCTGATAGGGTGGCAATCTTTGTCCACTTCAATCTGTCCATAGCTGCGACGATACTGCCCATTCCGTTCTTCTGCAAGTCAGCCACATCCACTGCTTTGTGTCCGCAAAGCTTGGTCTTTACTGAAGCATATCTTTCCTGCTGATCGGCGGTAAGAAATGCAGCTCCATAGCCCCTGACGCTGCCGGAAACACCAGAAGAGGCCATGGTTTGGATGGGAAGAGTTTCTGGATGATTGAAATGGAGAAAGGAGTAGAACCCCTCAAGAAATTTCTCGCGGGAAAGAGGTGGAAGCTTGAAATCTCAGGGAGTCGATGCCGGAGTCGATAGGGTATCGCCTCAGGCAGAAGGAATAAGATGATGAAGGGATGCGAATCGTTGCCGCACAGATTTCGAGATATATATTTTTTTTAAAGGAATGACCTTTGGAATTTGGAGGCGCCATGATGGCAAAAAACAACAAACTGACTAGTTCGATAGGAATAAACTCTTATAAAATAATGAACCATCATGACAAACTTAAAAGAATAGGCAATAATTGGAGTTTTGCTCAATTTTTTTTAAAAATTTAAATTCTGAAAATTAATATTTAAGTTTTAAACAGATAATTCTTTCACAATTTACACCTGCCTAATTCCCTTCTAAGAGAAGTAAATCTCTCTTCAGTAAGGCTTTGTGAAGATATCTGCTAACTAATTGTTTGTATCAATAATGAAATATCAATGTTGTCATTTGCTACATGATCACGAATGAAATGATATCTAACCTCAATGTGTTTAATCCTTGAGTGCTGTACTGGATTCTTGGTTAGATTTATAGCACTGGTGTTGTCGCATAATAATGAAATTGTCTTGATATGTAACCCATAATCCTCAAGTTGTTGTTTGATCCATAGGAGTTGTGTGCAGCAACTTCCAGCAGCTACATACTCAGCTTCAGCTGTTGACAGAGCTACTGAATTTTGTTTCTTTGAGGACCATGATATCAAACAACCTGCAAAGAATTGACAACAACCACTGGTGCTTTTTCTGTCTACTTTGCATCCAGCGTAGTCAGCATCAGAGTATCCTACCAAATTAATTTGACATGATTTTGGATACCATATACCTAAGTCATAGGTTCTAACTAAGTATCTAAATATTCTTTTGACATTAATTAAATGGAACTCTTTAGGATCTGCCTGATACCTAGCACACATACATACACTAAACAATATATCAGGTCTACTAGCAGTTAAGTACAGTAAAGATCCTATCATACCTCTGTAGATTTTTTTATCTACATTTTACCATCTTTGTCAATGTCCATTCTTGTTGATGTGCTCATGGGTGTTGATAATGGCTTGGCATTTTCGAATCCAAACTTCTTTAAGAGCTCCTTGGTATATTTGGCTTGACATATGTGGGTGCCTTCTTTTCCTTACTTAATTTGCAATCCAAGGAAGTAGTTAAGCTCCCACATCATCCTCATCTCGAATTCTCTCTGCATAATCTTCTCAAAATACTTGCAAAGAGATTCATCCGTAGAACCAAATATTATATCATCAACATATATTTGAACAATCAAAATATGTTTGACCTTAGATTTGACAAATAATGTATTATCTACTTGACCTCTAGTGAAACCATAATCTAATAGAAATGCACTTAGCCGTTCATACCATGCTCTTGGTGCTTGTTTTAATCCATATAATGCTTTGTGCAATTTAAATACATGATTTGGAAAATCAATGTCATCAAAACCTGGAGGTTGTTCCACATAAACCTCCTCTTTTATGAAACTATTTAGAAAGACAGACTTTACATCCATTTGAAATAATTTTATATCTAATGCAGATGCATATGCGAGTAATATTCTAATAGCCTCAAGTCTGGCTACTGGTGCATAGGTTTCATCGAAATCTATACTTCCTCTTGAGAATAGCCTTGAGCTACCAATCTGGCCTTGTTTCTTATGATCACACCAGCTTCATCAATTTATTTCTAAACACCCATTTAGTACCAATCACTGGATGATCTAATGGTCTAGGAATAAGTGACCAAACCTGGTTTCTCTTGAACTGATTCAGTTCATCTTGCATGGCTAAAATCCAAGATTCATTAGTGATAGCTTTTTGACTGTCCTAGGCTCTATTTGAGAAACAAAAGCTAAATAATCACATGAAATTATGTTACCTCTTGTTCTTACCCCTACAGATGGATCACCAATAATGTTTTCAAGATGATGATCTCTCTTGTATCTCCATTCTTTTGGAAGATTCTCATGGACTATCCTTTTGTTGCAGATCTTCCAGAGGTGGATCTTCCTTGTCCTCAATTGATGAGTTCTTTAGCTTCTTGGACAATCCATCTGCATCATCATTATCGCTATCTTCTTCCTTTCTCAAGGAAGGGTTAGTTTCATCAAAAATAATGTGTACTGATTGCTCAATTAATAAAGTACGCTTATTAAATATCCTAAAGCCTTTAGGTTTAGATGCATACCCCATAAAAATACTTTCATCTGATTTTGCATCTAACTTACCAATGTCTCTTTTTCCGTTGTTGTGGATGAAACATGGACATCCAAATGTCCTGAAGTGATTGATCTTCAGCTTCTTTCCCTTGTACAATTCATATGATGTCTTCTTCAGGATAGGCCTGATCATTACTCTATTAATCATGTAACCAGTTGTGTTGACTGCTTCAGCCCAAAAATATCTTGGCAGATCATAGTCTGAAAGCATCGTTCTTGCCATATCTAGAAGGGTTCTGTTCTTTCTCTCAGCAACTCCATTTTGTTGTGGTGTCCTTGGTGCTGAGAAATTGTGTTCAATTCCTTGTTCATCACAGAACTTTGCAAATTTTTCATTCTGGAAATTCTCCTCCATGATCTGACCGGATTCCAACAATGCAGTGCTTCTTATCTTTCTGAACCTTTTTGCTAATGCTTACAAAACTATCAAATGTATCATCTTTGTGTTCCAGAAAGGATACCCATGTGAATCTTGAATAGTCATCTACTATAACGAATCCAAAATTCTTTCCTTCAAGACTTGTGGTCCTCATTGGCCCAAATAAATCCATATGAAGGAGTTCTAAGGGTTTGGAGGTTGTTACCAGAGTCTTTGACTTGAAGGATGACTTGGTGTGCTTTCCTTTTGCACATGGTCCACAAACACCGTCCATATTGTGCTGACCTTTAGCAGACCTTCCACCAGGTTTCTCTTGACCAGCTTTCTCATGTCATCCAAACTACAGTGACCCAATCTTCTGTGCCACAGCTCAATTGACTACTCCTTACTAGTTGCTAAACAGATATCTTGATCTTTCAGTTCTTCAAGGTAAAGTACGTACAAATTCTTTTCTCTGTTAGTTTCGAAAATTATTGCTCCATCCTTCATGATGCTGCATCTAGATTCTTGGAACTTGATTTGATGTCCTCTGTCACATAGCTGGCTTATGCTGATGAGGTTATGCTTCAAACCTTTTACGCATAGTACATCTTCAATAAATATTTTCTCTTTATTGCCAACAGATCTGCATCCTATCAGTGTTCCTTTTCCATTGTCTCCATATGTCACTGTGTCTTCTTCAGCTTCGAGGTGAGAGAATAGCTTTCTATTACCTGACATATGCCTTGAGCATCCACTATCCAAATACCATTTGGATGCTCGAAGATTTCCCTCAAATGAAAACATCAAGCTTTAGGTACCCAAGTTCTTTTGGGTCTTGGTTAGTCAGTGTCATCAATTTTTCTTTTAATTATCCAATTTTTGTGTTTGGTTGGACAAGTTATTTTACTATGACCTAGTCTATTGCAATGACTACAGCATGTTGTTTTAGTTACCCTTTCATACGGAACATACTTAAAGTTTGATTTATATGAAGTATCTTGTTCAGCTACAAATTAGGAGTAGGATACGTTTTAGGGTATACTATTGTGTCTTCATTATCTGGGGGTGTATAGCCTAATCCTTCTTTTCTTTTTCTTGACCGTCTAGCACCTTTTAGTATTAAGGAATTTTTCCCGTTGGTGAATTTTTCTAATGTACTAGATAGTCTTTCATTTTCTTCTATTAGTATTTTGATTTCATTTTTCAGTTCATCTGAACTTTCTTGTTTTTCTAATTCTGTTATCTGTTTGTTTTTATCTTTTAGATCTTCGCATAATAACTCATTTCTTCTCTTAAGTTCATTAACCTGCTTCTCTAGTTGTTCATTTTCTGATTTTAAATCTGAATTAGTATTCTCTAGACATGCAACATTTTTCTCACTAGCTTTTAGTAATTTAGATATTTCTCTATATTTACTATAAAGCTCGTTGAAAGCTTCTTCTAAATCATCTGAATCAGAATCATTACAGGAATCGAAAGATGAGTCAGAAGTTACCTTTTCTTCTGTATTGGCCATGAAAGCCAAGTTAGCTTCTTCTTCTTCCTCGCTACTCGAGCTTGACTCGCTGTTCGAGTCGCTACTGTTATCCCAAGCCGCTGCCATATCTTTCTTCTTGAATCTTCTTGGTTTTCTTGAACTTTCCTTCATTCTGTATTCTGATTTCTTGAGCTTCGGACACTGCCTTGATGTGTCCGGGCTTCTTACACTCGTAGCAGATGGGCTCACCTTTCTTTGAGTCCTTTACTTCTGGCTTCTTAAAGTCCTTATTTTTCTTGAAATATCTTCTACCAGACTGAAACTTCTTCTTTTTGGCTAAGATTCGTTGTAGCCTCCTAGACAGTATTGCTTCTTCATCTTCGCCGTCTTCATTGCTTTCATTGTTATCTGAAAATTCTGCTGACGAGTTTTCTTCAGCTTTGAGAGTATTTGAGTGTTTCTTCTTGCTCGAAGACTCTCCCAGTCTCTCCATGTTGATTTCATGGGCCATAAGGGACCCAATGAGTTTCTCTAGTGACATTCTCTTCAAGTCATTAGCTTCTTCTATCGCTGTTACTTTGGGAGTCCAAGATGATGGTAGAGATCTTAGAATTTTCTTACCATATCTCCCATTTCATAGTTTTTGCCAAGACCTGCCAGACCATTTGTAATGTCGGTGAATCTACTGAACATTTGTGTAATCGTTTCCCTTGACTGCATCTGGAACCTCTCGTACTGAGTCGCCAAGATATCTATTCTGGTTTCTTTTACTTTGTTTGTACCTTCATATATGATCCTTAACTTCTCCCACATTTCCATCGCAGATTTGCAGGCTGAAACTCTGTTGAACTCCTTCTTACTGAGAGCACAACATAGTATGCTTTTGGCTTTGCAGTTTAGGGAGATCTTTCTCTTGTCGTCTTCAGTCCACTTATCTTTTTCATTTGTAACCAACAAGTCTCCTTCTTCACCTATTGACCAGATTTGATAGTCGAGACCTTGTAGGAAATACTCCATTTTTGTTTTCCAATAGGTGTAATCTTCTCCATCGAATAGAGATGGCCTGTTGACTAACTGGCCTTCAGAGTGACCTTGGGGGTCCATTTGATCTTTTCTCTTCAGATCGTTGGATCTTCTTCTTTGTCGAAGAGACTAGCTCTGATACCACTTGTTGCCCAGCTAGCTAGCCCAGAGGGGGGGGGTGAATGGGATATTAAAATATTGAGTACCTAAAACATGTTCACACAAAGGTCACAAAAACACAATTCGCAGATTATTAGTGTTAGTTAAGGAAAAATCAATCACACAAAAGCATTCACACGACCTGAGAATTATCCTGGTTCGGATCTCCTCCCCTTAGGAGTCCTACGTCCAGTCCCTGAGCAATATCTTAAGATTTCACTAACTCAAGGGTACTGTCCCCCTTACACACCTAGCCGCAGCTGGTCTACTCTTCACAACCCGAAGAGGAACTTACAGTACCCTGGATACCACCAAGTCTTCCTTCTATACGAAGGGAATCTCACACCCTGGATCCCACTAGGTCTTCCTTCTTACTCGAATGGAACAAAAACACAAAAAGTGAAATGAGATCAAGCCCCTAGATCAAGCTTATACAATGCCAGATCTGAAGCTAAAACTGAGAGGAAGATCTACAGTGAGGGACACTCTCAGTTTATAGAAGCTCTCAAGATTAACGTAATGAATGCAGAGAGCTAAGAGCTAAACAATCAAAGGAGTGAGGCTTGGCTCTTCGAGATGCTCGCAGAAAAAACTTGTGTAAGATTGTCGTTCGTATTCTCCAACTCTTCGATGCTTTTCTTCTGGAGCTTCAGTCTTCTTTATATATCTTCTATTTGAAATTCGAACATTGAAGTGCCCGTTGTCTCTAAGCTTTTGTTTACGTTAGACTGCATGGTCCTGTAGAGCTTCCCGTTCAACGGTCTTCATGCACGCACAGAGAGAAGATCTTCTGAAGTATCCTTTGGCTTCTATTTTGTCCAACGTTGTATGACGAATGTTGTCAGAGACCTGCACACATTAGATGCTAAACAATAGACAGCTAGACTGTCTCTTGTTGTCAGTCAATGTTAGATTGATTTTATACAAATGTAGAAGTTCCATACAGCTGACAGAAAGATATGCGTGAAGACTTTGACTTTTCAACGTTATTAAAAAATTAACTCGAAAATCAAATCGTTATAGTCCATGAAATCGTTATATGCATGACTTATGAAATCGTTATGCAAATGAGTTGATATTCATGTAAATCGTTGTGCACTCATAAGCAAACTGATGCACATATAATGCGTTATGCATTAATAACCAAATCGTTGTAGAGACAAATCGTTGTGACTCCATAAGCAAATAGTTATGCACACGTCGTTATAATCAAATTGTAAAAGATAATGTGAATGAATCTTTATTTGTTGTATCAAATCATTACAACGACCAAGTCATTATGTAACTTGATGAATCGTTACAGTAACAGAGTCGTTATGTAACTTATCGAATCGTTACAGGGATCAAATAGATATGATGGTATAGGCAAATCGTTATGAACCAACTCGTTACGAGCAAATCGTTGTTCTTTACTTAAGAAATCGATGTGAGACCAAATCGTTGTTCTCACTTAAGAAATTGATGTGAGACCAAATTGTTGTTCTCACTTAAGAAATCGATGTGAGACCAAATCGTTATTCTCACTTAAGAAATCGATGTGAGACCAAATCGTTATTTCTCACTTAAGAAATCGATGTGATCACTTATCGAATCGTTATGGAAGCAAATCGTTATGAATACTTAACGAATCGTTACGAACGCAAATCGTTGTGAATACTTAGCAAATCGTTACGAAAGCAAATTGTTGCAATCACTTAACGAATTGTTGTGAGGGCAAATCATTGCGATCACTTACCGAATCGTTGTGAGGGCAAATCGTTGCGATCACTTAACGAATCGTTATGAGGACAAATCATTGCGATCACTTACCGAATCGTTGTGAGGGAAAATCGTTGCGATCATTTAATGAATCGTTGTGAGGACAAATCATTGCGATCACTTACCGAATCGTTGTGAGGGCAAATTGTTGCGATCACTTAACAATCGTTATGAGGGCAAATCGTTACAACTCTACTGAAATCGTTGTAGCATAAAGAAAGTCGATGTGGACTTAGATAGATTTCATGCTTTGAAACAAAATTACTACAGTAGGAATAATGCTTACCATTTCGCTTGATTTTCCTTGTTTTATTTCCTGTGCTCCAGACTTGTAGAAAATTCGTTAGTTTAAACTTTATATAGTTTTGTTAATCACCAAAATAGATATGTAATTTATTTAAATTACATGGGGATAAACTGATCATCATTATTAATGAGATGCATTTGCTTTAATATTTATTCTTGTTCAATGGTTTGATGTCTAGTACTCACTCTGTACCCGTTTACTTGCAACTGCCTCACGTTCCGATATTCCGCGTCGGGGCGTGACAACAGCCAACAACCCACACAAGGTATAGGTACCTAAAGCCACGAGGTACCACGACAAATTACCGCCACACACAAAACCGCAACACAACTGTGCCTCCTATAAGGCACACCATAGCGAGTCAAACCACAATCGGTGAGTCACCACTTATAAGCCACAACCGCTGGCAAAGCCCGAGTCGGAGAAAACGACACCACCACACGGGAATGGACTACTGGTTCATGACGCCAGTATCCAGCCCAGACAACACAGCACAAGAACTACCTCTCAGTCTCGCAGTCACAAACGAAAGGTCCAACTGCCGCTTCACAACTACACAGTAAAATCAAAGAACAGTGGAGACCAACCAACACCACACACCTGCAGACCACACACAACTGCAGGCCCATGCTTGGCACCTTTAGGGACTCTGGCCTAAGCTCCCTAAAGTGAGGCACTGGACTAGCTGGGGCCCAGTACGTCTACTGGTGTTTGTAACCCCAACCACGAGCGTGCTACAAGCGACCACACACCCACAAACATGGGTCGCTACCCTCTGTCATTTTTCCCTCAGCCGGACGTACAACTCAAACAAAGGAGTGTGGGTGTCCAAGAAGACGACACAGACCTCGACGGTACACACAGTACCGGGACAAACCCCGAGCACTAATGTGCCTGGCTCACATAAAATCTGAGGTATCCAACTAGAGATGTATTTCAGAATAGGCGCTAGACCACCAAACTTGGCAAGCACACAAACCATGCCGATTACTTAACACAACCATAAAACTTATACCACGATACACCAACTGTAATCAGCTCTTCACTAGTCACCACGTGACCTCCAATCAACTACACACAATTAAACACGGAATCCACATTATAATCTTGCTTGTCATCGGCCATCTCATGGCCTCCATAGCAACACACCACTATGCACATAAACCACACATATATTTCTTAAAACATGCTTAACATGATTCACATAACCATTAACCTAAACATGCTTTGCTAATCATTAATCAACTCAGAACAACTTAAAATACCCTAAATGACCTGAGCTAGGTTCACATAGGACCCTCATTGCCCAAGGCTCAACCACTTATTTCGGATAGAAGAACGCGACGGGGGCCACTGTCGCGATAAGAACACGACAGCCCGACAAACCGCAATCGCACACCAGAACGCGACAGCGTCTACCATCGCATTAAGAATGTGACGGCTCGACAGGCCGTGTTCACAAACCAGAACGCGATGGGGCCAAGGGTCGCGATCTGAACGCGACAGCCCGATCTGTCGCCTTCTCAGACAGAAACCCTACACTCCGGTTTTCACACAGAAACCAGCTCAAAACCTCATTTCCATGCATACCAAGATTTTAAAAATCAATTACACTATACAGAAAATACAACTACACATTAAACATGCTTCAAATCAATCAAATAATGCAATAAAACAAGGAAAGTCCCTACCGATAAGAAGAACTCGCAGAACGAGGCTCAATCAATGCTCTCCACGCTCCGAGTAGCTTCTACGTGCCAAAACCATGTCGAAACACAAGCTCCAAAGCCGACGTCGCCGGAAATCGCTGTAGCAACCCTCTCCTCGGTCGAACAGAGCTTCCTGCTTTGGCCGGGGGGCCAAACTTTTCCCAAACCGGAAACAAGAATGCGACATAGCATCCTGTTGCCTTCAGAACGCGACGCACCTAACCATCGCCTTCTGAAAACTATCCATGCCACGCGTCACAAAGGCGGTGCGGAGAACACGACGCATGAGACCGTCGCATTCAAAACACAACGCCTCACCTTGTCGCGTTCTCAACCAGTGAACATGTGGACTATTTGGGGTAAAACCTCCGGCCCACAACACCCACATAACGCACGGAGACCATGACCAAGGCTCAATGACCCCACATTGGTCATGAGCACCACAACAGAACCAATAAACACATATCCGAACGGCCACGATGTTACATTACTATCACCTATTAAAGAATGTCGTCCTCGACATTCAAAACGAACAACGGTAAGTCGGACTATCACCTAAAAAGGAATAAAACCATATACAGAACAAGTAGGATACATTTCTTTTGCATTTGCCTTTCAAACCATTCTGCGCTGACTGACTCATCTGTTCATTTCCGTGCCGGTTCTACTTTTTCCTTTCTCTCTAATTTATTTAACAACTGCTCTACTCTATTGATTCAATCTGCCTTTCATTACCTTTCAACTGTAGGCAATTCTATCTTGTTGTTGGCGCTTTATCTCCTTGGACTCAACCTATTTCTATATTTTCCTAGCTGTGTTTGCAACATTCTTTTCTATGCCGCTTCACTTACTTAAAACTCTTTACCATAAACTGCCACCCTTAAGTGCTCTGCCATATTAAACCATCTTCAAATTTTCTGATTTCTTAGTGTTATTCCTTTCTCGGCCTATCACTGTCAACTGTTACTCTGCCTTACCTTTACTCATACTCTCTAACTGCTAGTTCCTCAAAATACTATATCTGAATTTCCTGCCTCTGTATATCAATCTGGTTATACTGCTTTAAATTCTTCTTGTTAAGAACCATTGCCTCTTTAATTAGCTCTGCAAAAACCTCGAATTCTTTTTCAAACACTTAAGCTTCTGATGACCTGGGAGTCTTGAATATGCTATGCTTTTGTTGTGCCACTCTGATTACATCAGATATTTACCAAAATGTTTCATAAATTCTGCCTTCACTACTACCTTTAATTCTCTTTATTTCCACTACTACTCTAACTCTAACTGAGCTGACTTCACTTTCTTATCAAATCATCTTACCCAATTAACTACCCCAAAAAGGAAATACTTGAATTCCTGTGCTGCTTTCTTTAATGCTTCAACTTTATCTATGCCACATTGAATTCTGACATACTGCTACTGATATGCTTTACTCTTTACATACTTACCTTACTTCAAATAATATTCTCTAACTAACTCAACAAATCAAATTCATAACTCTTCACAATTTTCATTCTCATTGCTGTGACATTGTACTCTCTCATCGGGAAACAAAAATGCTCAACTAACTCTGCACATATCTGACCTTCAATTTTACCGAACTCTTTCTCGATCAGGTGCCATCTAACCCAAAATACTTTACTGCTTAACTGATTACACTTTTCCTTTCTATATTTTACAATATACTGACTTTAACAATTCCAATTTCTATACATTTCCTACTCTTCCTGCTCTATTCTGCCATAACTTTAATCTGCTTACTATTCTTTAACTGATCTGTTGTAGCTTTCACATCAAACTTTGGAAATACCTTTATAATAAAACTCTTTTGTTCATCTGAATCACTTCTACACACTACTATATAAACTCTTTCTAAACATTTCTTAAATCATCTGACTATTATCACTCTATAATCTGCCACATTCTGTCTTCCTCTAATTAATAACACTGAGCTTAACTATATTGACAATCATATCGAATATAA
Source organism: Colocasia esculenta (assembly GCA_014218235.1). Classification (NCBI taxonomy): domain Eukaryota; kingdom Viridiplantae; phylum Streptophyta; class Magnoliopsida; order Alismatales; family Araceae; genus Colocasia; species Colocasia esculenta. The sequence continues at coordinate 31,875,400 of CM024757.1, read as the reverse complement.
TACCATCTCTGCAAAAAGACTTTCCCCTAATCATTCCACTATCTGACTAATCTCACTACACCACCTACACTAGGACCTTTCTTAACACCCAATTACCTTTCACTGTAACACTGCTAAAACTAGAATCTGAATAACCTTTTTCTTAGACACGATAACCTGCTCTGCCTGATTCCTCTGTTCCACATTGCTGCTTTACAATCTCAGTATCTGCCTTTCCAATTACCTTACTATAACTGCTTTATTCTTATGAACTACAAATACCCTTGTTACAACTTACTCATTAATATTCCTTTCATTCAAACCTTTACTTTAATTCTTTCACAATCTGCCTTTCTGTTCTGCTCAACTTGACATTCCCTTATCAGTTTCTCAACTAACTCGTCTCTCCTTTTCATCATACTGCCCACAACTACTAAATATTACTAATCTGATCTTTAACACTATGATTTGCAAAGAAATCCTTATGTTGAATCTTCACAAGCTGCCACTTACCAATTGAATGTCTTTATTTCAAATTTCTCAAAACATTTAGTTGAACACTGATCTTCTTTCACTCTCTCTGCACCCAACTGCTCACCACTGCACACACTTATGTTGATATTTATATCCAACTTCTTGTTACCACCATTACTTATAGTAACATTACTCTCAAACTTTTTTTGCAATAACCATTTCTAATTATAAAACACATTTACCTCTGCTGTCGCAAATCACTGCTCCTCTGCTTACTAATATCTTTTCTAAAACTGATCTGGTCCACTTAACTGATCAAAATCTTCCATATCACTAACCACATTATCATCTGATACGGAGGTTTCCAAGTAGGTCGGCTACCCCTGAAAGCAGCCGACCACATCTGAAGGGAGGGTCCGACGTTCCACATCAAGCATTAGCTGCCCGACAGACCCGCCTCCAGTTCCTCTTGGCTCGGCCGCAAACTCGGATGAGGCCGACCTTATTACCGAAACTTTTCGAAGAGTCCACGAGACTAACGAAGGTACGAGGTATCCGAACCAATCGAGGTGTTCCCATCAGGTCGGATGAGACCTTGGATCAGCTGACCTCATTAAGGCCACTGGCCGACATCTTATCTACATGATATCAGCGATGCGTCAGGTCTTTATGCATCTTGGGCCTCTCTACAGCTCGGCCCAAGCAATCTCTTGTGAATCCAACCTCAAACAAGAGCTTGTCGTCTCCGATCGAGCACCTCGGGTTGTCAAAGCTCGGGCCACGCCGACCTATAGCTCGGCGCCCTCACGTGCCCCATCACAACCCTCACAGGGTTAGCAGACGAATGAGGTGATAACCGAGAATTACGGAGCCGTAAATCACGGCCATTAAGACCACGATCTCGGCGATCAGGTCTACAGGTGGCAGCCACGATCATCGCGATTTGGCAGGGCAGTAACGGCGCCCAATCCGGCGGAAATCTCGGTAACTCCCAGCGAGATTGGCGGCACGTCCAGCTCACACGTACATGTCCTAACACTATATAAAGGGTAGACATTCCACTGGCAAAGTATGCTATTCTCACCCCACGCTAGGCCATTCTGCTCGGCTAGCAACTGACTTGAGCATCGGAGTGTCTCCCCGCCGAGCCCACTCAGCGGGCTTTGCAGGTTAGTTCGGGAGCTCGGAACCAGCGTCGCACGTCGGCCAAGCGTACCTCAGACAGGGTCCATCGGCTTGGTTGTCTCGGCTCACCTTTCAGCGAGAAGCACCTCAACGGTCACCTCGGCTTGAGCCGACCTATGTTACCATAGTTGTAACATTGGCGCCGTCTGTGGGAAACGCTACTAAAGGTCAATACGGTTCCCTCCCCCTATTCTCAATTGAACTTCACCAAGTGCGCACCATGAAGAGCCCTTTCGTCATTAGTTGTGATCGGCAAGGCGGCTGACCAAGGCATTTACTTCGGTCGGCACGGGGGCCGACCAGAGATTACCGCATGCTCTAGTAATGGGTGAAAAGAAGGCTCAGGCCGCTTTTGCTGCCGACATGGGATATCCTTACGGTCTCTTACATGACCTCGACTGCGAGGATGGGATATCAAATCGCAAGGAACCCTCGGACAAAGCTAAGCATCACCTTTCTTGACATCTCATGAGCACCTATTCCATCTCAACTGAGTTCGAATGTCGAGCCCATCTCCATGGTCAGCTCGGGGGCCGACCAAGAGATAAAGCAAGCACCGTAGTAGTAGGTCGGGCAGCCTTGACGGCCGACCACTGTTACGAATGTGGATGCAATCTTGACGACTTCAACAACGAGACCAGATCGTAAGCCCCTGCACACGAGGCCGAGGTACGCATCCACAGCATGGACCGAATGTTATAATCTTTTTTATGAATGATTTGGTTACGATCAAGAAGCCAAAACCCAGCACAAAATATTCGTATGATATCTCGTGGGCACATAGTTTGCCCCAGCTAAGCTCAAATATCATGAAGCCCTTCAAAGATTCATTTAAGGTCGGCTCGGTGGCCGACGAGTTTCAGAGTTCAGAGCGATCTTGCAGTCATCTCCGTCTCGGGAAGCCTGAGGCCTCCGAACAGCAGGCCGCAATCACACGCTTAATGTCCATCACGGGGGAAACGCGCTTTATCGTCTTAAACTTTCCTCTATTCCAATTGATTGCGACGATCGGAGAAGCAGATTCTGGACGAGTTTGTCTCGGCTTTGTCCAGGAACTGAGAATCCAACGTACGATAAAATGAAGGCATGGTCGCTTCGGCACACGTATACATAGCTCTTGTACGAGGCCGCTTCGGCACCCCGAGCTCTTGAAGGAGTGGTCGCTTCGGCACACGTATACATAGCTCTTGTGCGAGGTCACTTCGGCACTCCGAGCTCTTGAAGGCATGGTCGCTTCGGCACACGTATACATAGCTCTTATGCGAGGTCGCTTCGGCACTCCGAGCTCTTGAAGGCATGGTCTCTTCGGCACACGTATACATAGCTCTTGTGCGAGGCCGCTTCGGTACTCCAAGCTCTTGAAGGTGTGGTCGCTTCGGCACACGTATACATAGCTCTTATGCGAGGTCGCTTCGGCACTCCGAGCTCTTGAAGGCGTGGTCGCTTCGGCACACCTATACATAGCTCTTGTGCGAGGTCGCTTCGGAACTCCGAGCTCTTGAAGGCGTGGTTGCTTCGGCACACAGCTGATTGTCATGGTTCTGGACGAGGTCGCTTCGGCCCTTTCCAGGAACCGAGAAGACGACGTCCGAGATCTCGGTTTCGAGGTTGCCTCGGCACTCAACTCAGCAATCCGAGCTCAAACACGAGGTCACTTCGGCCAACCCTCTGCTCGTGACGAGGTCTGTAACGACCCAGAATCCGCATTACCAGTAACAACCAGTAACCCGAATTCTGACCCGCTAACCCACGAGACAAGCTCGGAAGGGTAGGAATTTAAGAGTCCGAGGAGAGTATATGTAAGAAGATACACACCATGCAAAGCAGTAAAATTCCATTATATGAACATATCATATACAACCTCAGAGTCTGAGACAAAGTACAGAGTACAGAAGTACAACAAAAAGGTACAACTCACTGCAGCTAGGGAGCACCAACACCGGAGTGGCTAGACTCGCCTGGAACGGGAGTCGACGAAGACCCACCTGAAAGGGAAGGGAGTGAGTCTCAAGAAAAGAGACCCAGTAGGGAAAAGTAACCCCACCGGCAACTAAACTAAAGTGCGGAAAGTAAAAACTGAAAGTAAGTACACGTCGCACCACAACACAAAACTGTAAACCACGCGGCTCAGTAACACACACTCACACACACAGCAAGTAGGACTCAGCTAGGGTCTGTGGCTCGGCGTCCCGTCACCACAGAGGCTCTCAACCCCAGCCACATCACTACAGATGCTCTCTCTCGCGTCTGGTCCACGACTGGTTTTTCCCCTACGCTTGACCCTAGCGGTAGAGAAGGGGCTCCACGGAGACCGGCTCAAAACCACCACAAGGAGTACGCACAGGACAGAGTCGCACTCGATGTCCCGGCTCACTAGCGGAGGACAACCACACGCTAGTCATCTAGACGGAGTCGCACCCACGCCTAGGTAACAAAACAGAAACGGGTACACGGTAACGCAACGCGCGTACAACAGACGGAACACACTCAACATCTTAAACCCCGTACAGTAGTAAACACCTCGTGCCACAAACAACTACTACTATGCACAGGCGGAGTCACACTCTAAGCCTGGCCCATATGAGCTATTTAGGGCGGACATTACATGTCAATCGCCTCTAATCACACAGCTTAAGTCTGCTGGGAGACAGGATATAAACGGCCACATCGATTGCCGCCAACATGGGGTAAACGGCAACCCTCATGTCGTTAAGAAGAACTAAACGGCAATCGACCTTGTCGTTTAATTCACCCCTGAAGATCTCAACGTCAACAGATGTGGACGTTGATTTCTTCAGCTCCCCATACCCAGAACTGACCCGAATCAATCCCAAAAGGGCAGAAATACTAAATAACATTCTGACTGATGGGGGAAACACATCCTCACATCAGTTTACACTACCAGAACATCTAAACTAAACATTCTAACACTTAGATTGTCTAATTTACCCAAATCCCGGCATGATACAACCCAACCCTAAACATAAATTACACACCATTTGCTTAATTGGACATGCTGGTTTGCTGGGGAGGGTTATAGGGGTTAAGTCCCTACCTCAGAACACCTTAAGAATCCCCAAACAGCCAGGAGAAGAAGAAGCTCTGCTCTCGGGCTGCCCTATTTCAACAGGACTGGTTAGTCGACGTCAACATCAATGGCCGCCAACTAAACCGCCTACAGATTAACGTCCACATAGCTTGTCGCTGAGTTCAAGCTCAGACGTCCACATCGCTGGACGCTGACTCAGACTCAACGGCAAGCCCTGGCCGTCAACTACACAGGACCTCTACAGACCCAATAAGGATCCATTAAAGACCCGAGACCTTACAGCTCTCCCCCCTTAAGGAATTTTGCCCTCAAAATTCAAACAACACAAGGAAAGAAAACTCACCAAAGAGGTACGGAAAATGCTCGCGCATCTCGTCCTCCCGCTCCCATGTCGACTCACCACCGGAGTGCCGCTGCCACGCAACGCGAACTAAAGGGATTGCCTTGTTCCTCAACCTCTGAACTCGGCGATCCTCAATGTGCAACGGAAACTCTGATACCAAACTGTAACGACCCAGAATCCGCATTACCAGTAACAACCAGTAACCCGAATTCTGACCCGCTAACCCACGAGACAAGCTCGGAAGGGTAGGAATTTAAGAGTCCGAGGAGAGTATATGTAAGAAGATACACACCATGCAAAGCAGTAAAATTCCATTATATGAACATATCATATACAACCTCAGAGTCTGAGACAAAGTACAGAGTACAAAAGTACAACAAAAAGGTACAACTCACTGCAGCTAGGGAGCACCAACACCGGAGTGGCTAGACTCGCCTGGAACGGGAGTCGACGAAGACCCACCTGAAAGGGAAGGGAGTGAGTCTCAAGAAAAGAGACCCAGTAGGGAAAAGTAACCCCACCGGCAACTAAACTAAAGTGCGGAAAGTAAAAACTGAAAGTAAGTACACGTCGCACCACAACACAAAACTGTAAACCACACGCTCAGTAACACACACTCACACACACAGCAAGTAGGACTCAGCTAGGGTCTGTGGCTCGGCGTCCCGTCACCACAGAGGCTCTCAACCCCAGCCACGTGTGCACACTACAGACGCTCTCTCTCGCGTCTGGTCCACGACCGTTTTTCCCCTACGCTTGACCCTAGCGGTAGAGAAGGGGCTCCACGGAGACCGGCTCAAAACCACCACAAGGAGTACGCACAGGACAGAGTCGCACTCGATGTCCCGCTCACTAGCGGAGGACAACCACACGCTAGTCATCTAGACGGAGTCGCACCCACGCCTAGGTAACACAATAGAAACGGTACACGGTAACGCAACGCGCGTACAACAGACGGAACACACTCAACGTCTGAAACCCCGTACAGTAGTAAACACCTCGTGCCACAAACAACTACTACTATGCACAGGCGGAGTCACACTCTAAGCCTGGCCCATATGAGCTATTTAGGGCGGACATCACATGTCAATCGCCTCTAATCACACAACTTAAGTCTGCTGGGAGACAGGATATAAACGGCCACATCGATTGCCGCCAACATGGGGTAAACGGCAACCCTCATGTCGTTAAGAAGAACTAAACGGCAATCGACCTTGTCGTTTAATTCACCCCTGAAGATCTCAACGTCAATAGATGTGGACGTTGATATCTTCAGCTCCCCATACCCAGAACTGACCCGAATCAGTCCCAAAAGGGCAGAAATACTAAATAACATTCTGACTGATGGAGGGAAACACATCCTCACATCAGTTTACACTACCAGAACATCTAAACTAAACATTCTAACACTTAGATTGTCTAATTTACCCAATCCCGGCATGATACAACCCAAACCCTAAACCATAAATACACACCAATTTGCTTAATTGGACATGCTGGTTTGCTGGGGAGGGTTATAGGGGTTAAGTCCCTACCTCAGAACACCTTAAGAATCCCCAAACAGCCACCAATCGCGCCGGATCTCCCCGAAGACTCCGCGCGAATCACGCCAAAACCTTGCGATTCCCGCCCGAACTAGCAACGCCACACGATCCAGGGGCTTCCCACGAGCTCAAATCACTCAACAGAAGCTACAGGAATCAAGAAAGGCTAAGGTGGAAGGAAGGAGAGAAAAGGAGAAGAAGAAGCTCTGCTCTCGGGCTGCCCTATTTCAACATGACTGGTTAGTCGACGTCAACATCAATGGCCGCCAACTAAGCCGCCTACAGATTAACGTCCACATAGCTTGTCGCTGAGTTCAAGCTCAGACGTCCACATCGCTGGACGCTGACTCAGACTCAACGGCAAGCCCTGGCCGTCAACTACACAGGACCTCTACAGACCCAATAAGGATCCATTAAAGACCCGAGACCTTACAAGGTCACTCCGACACGCCGTCGTGGCCATAACGTCGGACTATCCGAGCTCAATGTGCTTGCACGCGTGCATGATCGACAAGGACGATAATCAGGAGGCGATGTCTGATGTGATCCCAATTTCTCTGAGGTTGCGGCACCAACCCCACTGACGTAGAAGTCCAAACTGACCTCAAGGTTGGACGATAATTGGCAAAGGGTCCGAGCCAACCTCGAGCCGCCAGGCTCAGTGTAACGTCGCGCGTTTTCCGGATCCCCGTGGATCCAGGTTTAGTGGGTTTGGTGGCCAATGTGAGGCCCATTAGTGTTTGTGTTTTTTTCTAGATCCTTACCGGTTTGGTTTGGGTCCGTGTTAGTGTTCAGCTTGCTGGACACTAGCAGTGTGTTGGCGTCCATCGATGAGGACGTCGACTGTTGAACTTGGCGTCAAGCTTTGTGGACGTCTAGTTGTGGCGGTCTGGTTAAACGGCCAAAGGGTTGACGTTAACCTGGCATGCCTGTGTTTTTATGGCAGACCCGAGCTCTGTTCTTTCTCCTCCTCCTCCCTTCCTCTTCCCTCACCTTCACCCTTGAGCTTCTTCGCGAGTTCTAACGGTCAGCGGGAGCTCGTGGGAAGGCCGTAGTGCGCGTGGTAGCTGCAGATCGGGCGGGGAATGACGGATTGGAGCGCGGTGTTCGTGGAACGTTTCTCGAGGTTCTTCGGGAGTTTAATTGCGTTTCTGAGGTAGGGGTCGAGCCCTGTTAGCTTGTTAGAACATTAAAACACGACTTAATCACTTGAACTAGCATTTTTATCGTATTTTCGGATTAAGTTGCACCATGTGGGGTTAATGGGTGGTTTGAGTAATTTAGTGAACGAAGCATGCTGTGTTGGGTTGTTTTGGGTTCAAGCATGTTTAAAGAACCGTTTCAGTACATTTTCTTGTAATTTTACAGTTGGAAACCCTGTAGAGCTGGATTAGGGTTTCTGCAGGGTTTTAGGCCGGAGAACTTGGCGTCAAGATCGCTTGCTGCCAAGATCACCAGCCGAGATATAAACGGCTAGATCGTTTGCCGTTTACTTCTTATAAGCGGCAGTCGATGTTGCCGCCAACCTGTGCATGTATCCATGCAGTGTTGTTTACGTAGTTTTCCTGGTTATGAATATTGTGTGATTGTATGTGCATGGCGATGACCGGTGTGAGCCAGTGCACTTGGTATGCTCTATACTGCTCATGTAATGGGCAAGTTTTACATGAATGATGTGTGATGTACGTAATCGCTTTACGTGGTATGTGTGGTGCGTTGGCACCCGTGGCACTCTTGGAGTGCGTTGTCCATATGTTGGCATGTGGTTTACGTGGAAGACGTGTGGTACACCATCCAGGTGTAATATACACGTATTGTCTACGTGGTTTGAGTGTGTGTTTACTACACACTTTGTTGTAATGTAATTCTGGTGATTTGTCGTAGTAATTGGGCAGTGAGGTTCCTGTGTGAACCTAGCCATGACTTTATGGTGTTTGGGCAGTGAAGGTCCATACCGACCTAGCCCTGGTCCGTTGTTGTCTTTCGAATAATATTATATGGATTTATGAAGTAAGTGAGTGTTGTGTTATGAGGTCATCTCATGACCGGTGATAGGCTAATATGATTGGCTATCGTGATTTATATATGTTTAGTGTGAGTTAGCTTGGAGGTTACAAGATGACCAATGATAGGCAAGTTAGTGGTTCAGGTATGTGTTGGTGTGGGATAGCTTTGGGGTCACACGGTGACTGATGTTAAGCTAATCCTAACACTTGTATATTGTGAATTATAAGTAAAGGCTATATGTGTAAGTATCGTGGTTTGTGCTAGCCGAGTGTGGTGGTCCGGCGCCTATTCCAGAATGCCTCTCTAGTCGGGTACCCCAGGTTATTTGTGAGCCAGGCACGTGTGTTTGTTGTGCTCGGGGTTTTGTCCCGGTACTTGTGTTGTACCGTTGAGGTCTGTGTCGTCTTCCTGGACACCCTCACTCCTGAGTTTGAGTTGTACGTCCGGCTGAGGGAAAGATGGCAGTGGGACAGTGACTTCCCAGAGTTTGTTCTTTTGTCGCTTGTAGCGCGCTCGTAGTTGGGGGTACGGACACCAGTAGTCGACACTGGTCCCCAGCTAGTTCTGTTTTCCAGTGCCTCACTTTAGAGTGCTCCGGCCAGAGACTCTAGAGGTGCCAGGCATGGGCCTGCAGTTGTGTGTCTGCAGGTGTGGTGTTGGTTGGTCTCCACAGTTGTTTGACTTCTTCCTAGTGGAGCGGCAGTTGGACCTTTCGTCCGTGACTGCGAGGCTGAGAGGTAGTTCTTGTGTGTGTTGTCCGGGTTGGATATTGGCCTGATCAGCCAGTAGTCCGTTCCCGTGTGGTGGCGTCGTTCTTTCTGACTCGTGCTTTGCCTATTCTGGCTGTAGTTTGACTCGTGCTTTGCCAGTGACTGTGGTTTGTGAGTTTGTGACTCGTGGTCGAGGTTTGACCTTCGAGGTGTGCCCTGATGTTGGTACAGTTGTGACTCAGTTGTGGTTGTGTGACTCGTCGATTAAGGTTTCACCTATAATATTGTGCCTAATTAAAGGTATAATATAATTGTGGTCCAGTGTGGTGTTTACCACCTTCTTGTATCTTGTTCGGTGTTTTGTGTGTGGTACCTCAGAGTAGCAGGTACCTATTCCTTCGTGGGTTACTTAGTAGTTTTGTGGTGGTACATTATGTACTACCTTTCCGGGTACTTGTGTGTTGAGGAGGTCTTGTGGTTTGACCTGCCTCTTGTTGTATCCTAACTGTTTTAAGTAGATCTTTGTTTATATTTTTTGTGGATTAGTTTGTGATTATTAATTATGTTACCTTTATGGGTATTTTGCCGATGAGGCTTATGGCCTAGGCATATTGTGGTTTAGTTGAGCTATGCTCCGTGGAGGCCGTGTGAGACCTTCCATAGTTTGAGTTTTATTCTTCTTGGATATGATTCCAATTATAATTTTAGTGTGTTATGGATTGGCTTCGTGGTAGCTAGTCCTATTGCTTGGTGTGTAGTTTCCGACGTAGTGAGGTTTGGAGTATAAAGGACCAGCTCTTTGTTAGCAGTCCTATTACTCAAATGTTTGAGGTTCGCCTGTAAAGCTTGTAGCCTGGGCAATGATTTGCCTGTGTGGCTTATAGTTTAGCCAACCCGTTGTTGTAGCAGTGTGCCAGTGAGACTGTGGTTTAGGCACTTTAGTAGTTGGGCTGATTAATGATATTATGTTAGTTCTGTGGTCCTACTTTTCTTCTGAGGACGTTATGTTTTTATCATAAGCATGTTTAATTGTTATTATTGTAATAATGTGAGCATGAAATGGTTTGGCTATTGTTGTTGCCAGTGAGACCCATTGGGGTCGAGGTGTCTGTGGTTACAGTGTTGTTTTGGGTAGCCCCTACTGAGCCAGTGACTTGTTGAGGCTCACTCCCCTACAGTTCTTTTCAGGGCTTGCCGTTGTTTGGCTTGCAGCGGTGTTGTGACAGACTTGTACCACCAGCAGTTGAGTAGTAGTTAGCGTTCTGTGAGCCTGTGCTCCCTCGGGGTATGCCCCAGGTAGTTGTACTCTTTTAATTGGACATGTATTATGTATAGGACAGTTGTACAAATTTGTGAACAGATATGAGCACATGTACTTTCTTGTGTCTTATATTCTTGTGGTTTGTCTTTTTGTACTCTTACTGGACTCGTGTGTGAGATATCCCTTGCGACACTTTGGTGCGTTCGCGGGAGGCGGATCTGGATATGGAGCCTTAATGGGCATAAATACCCCAATCCGTTACAAGTTGGTATCAGAGCAATGTCCAGTTAGAATATGAAAAGACATTGAAAGTACAATGTCCCAATACATGGATTAATGTCCACTGCTGGTAGTAAGTCTGTGGTTTTGTGTGATATGAAGTAGTTTTTACGTTTGCTTTTGGCACGTAAACCGTGAGTTTTTGTGTTAGATTGGTAATTGTGAGCAGCTGTTGTGCCATAATGTGAATAGTGGCATAAGTTGTGGTAGCATCCTGGCACTAGTGCAGTTAAAGTAGTTAAAGTATAGAGTATTTTTGTGATAAGATCAGTTTGGTTGTTAAATTTTGAAGCTAAAGGAATTGAAAAGATTAGCAAGTTTGGATATGGAATTCAGTAAGTAAGTTATATTGAGATGGAAAGTTGGCAGAGATAGATGCATAATAACAAGGTGATAAGGAACAGGTCAGTTTGTGTGATAAGTTGTAGTTGAGAACTTCAGTAGAGGTATTGTGGCATTAGAGACTTGAGTCAGTGGATATTAAGAAACAGTGCGGATGAAAATGTGATTAGAGTTATGAAGAGTTTGATATGATCAAGAAAGGCAGATCAGCTTTAAAAGAAGTATCAGTACATAAAAGAGCAGTGAATTATGACAGCTAGATTAAATATGCCCGAGATCAGAAATCTGAGAAAAATATTGTTATGAAATATGATGATAGCAGGAAGGAAGTATGATATGAAGATTTGTATAAATAAGTATAGAAATGATCAGTGAATAAGAAAGAGAGAAAATAAGGATTAATGTGCAATAAAGATTTGTGAAATTTGCACAAGAGGAATATTTAGTTGATGATTGGCAGTTTAGATAAAGAAAAGATATGGATTAGAGAAAGGAAGAATTTAGCAAATGATGAAGTGAATAAGATCAGATGAGTCAGGAAATGTCAATTAGAGTTGCATATTGGTGTAAAGAGATGATTTAATTGAGCAGAAAGGAAATGTTATCCAGAATTTCGTACAGAGCAAGAATAAATTAATTAAAGAGTATTGGAAAATTTATGCAACAAAGCTATGAGATTAGCTAGAGAATGTCAGTAAAGCAAGAAAGATATATGAAAAGCGCAATATGTCAATAGTGGTTTGGTAGATCAGAAATTGCAGTAATTTCTTCAGCAGGAATTGATTGAATGAGATAATTGAGAAGCAGTTGAAGTCAGAAGAAAGCAAAAAAAGTAATACTGTGAGCAGAAATTGTGAAATATTTTGTACAAGTGTTCAGTGTGATCAGAGTAACGCAGCAGAAGCAGAAGTAAAGAAAGACTTAATATTCATAGAGTTAAGTTTAAGTTTACTGGGATAAGGAGAAAATGTAAAGTTTTGCGCAGCCAAATAAAGGAACAGAATTTATTATGGTCTTGATCAGAGATTGACATAAAGCGGCATGAACAGATAATATGAAAAGGCAGGAAATTCAAAGATGGTGATTGATTTTCTCTGAAGAGGTGTCAGTTGTGAATATAAATGCAGATGAGGCAGGATAACAACAAGCAGTGATAAATGGAAAAAGAAAATAATGGTATGAAAGAATATTACAGTGTAAGATATTTGAGAAAGATAAAGTGGTCTCGAAAGAAATATTGCAAACACAGCCCAGAAATTGTGGAAGCAGGTTCAGTCCAAGGAGATAAAGCACCATTGGCAAGGAAGAATCGCCTACGGTTAAAAGCTAAAGAAAGGCAATGGAATTGGCAGAACAGAGTAGTTGTGAGATGAATTGAAAGGTTAAAACAGAGAAAGAGTATCCTACTTGTTCTGTGTTTGACCTTATTTGTTTTTAGGTGATAATTGGTTTATCGTAGTTTGCTTTGAATGTCGAGGACGACATTTGTTTTTAGGTGATAATAATGTAACGTCGCGCGGTTTCCGGATCCCCGTGGATCCAGTTTAGTGGGTTTGGTGGCCAATGTGAGGCCCATTAGTGTTGTGTGTTTCTTACTAGATCCTTACCGGGTTTGGTTTGGGTCTGTGTAGTGTCAGCTTGCTGGACACCAGCAGTGTGTTGGCATCCATCGATGAGGACGTCGACTGTTGAACTTGGCGTCAAGCTTTGTGGACGTCTAGTTGTGGCGGTCTGGTTAAACGGCCAAAGGGTTGACGTTAACCTGGCATGCCTGTGTTTTTATGGCAGACCCGAGCTCTGTTCTTTCTCCTCCTTCTCCCTTCCTCTTCCCTCACCTTCACCTTGAGCTTCTTCGCGAGTTCTGACGGTCGGCGGGAGCTCGGGGAAGGCCGTAGTGCGCGTGGTAGCTGCAGATCGGGCGGGGAATGACGGATTGGAGCGCGGTGTTCGTGGAACGTTTCTCGGGTTTTGGCGTGATTCGAGGTTCTTCGGGAGTTTAATTGTGTTTCTGAGGTAGGGGTCGAGCCCTGTTAGCTTGTTAGAAACATTAAAACACGACTTAATCACTTGAACCAGCATTTTTATCGTATTTTCAGATTAAGTTGCACCATGTGGGGTTAAGGGTGGTTTGAGTAATTTAGTGAACGAAGCATGCTGTGTTGGGTTGTTTTTGGTTCAAGCATGTTTAAAGAACCGTTTCAGTACATTTTCTTTAATTTTAACGGTTGGAAAACCTGTAGAGCTGGATTAGGGTTTCTGCAGGGTTTTAGGCCGGAGAACTTGGCGTCAAGATCGCTTGCTGCCAAGATCACCAGCCGAGATATAAACGGCTAGATCGTTTGCCGTTTACCTCTTATAAGCGGCAGTCGATGTTGCCGCCAACCTGTGCATATATCCATGCAGTGTGTTTACGTAGTTTTCCTGGTTATGAATATTGTGTGATTGTATGTGCATGGCGATGACCGGTGTGAGCCAGTGCACTTGGTATGCTCTATACTGCTCATGTAATGGGCAAGTTTTACATGAATGATGTGTGATGTACGTAATCGTTTTACGCGGTATGTGTGGTGCGTTGGCACCCGTGGCACTCTTGGAGTGCGTTGTCCATATGTTGGGCATATGGTTTACGTGGAAGACGTGTGGTACACCATCCAGGGTGTAATATACACGTATTGTCTACGTGGTTTGAGTGTGTGTTTACTACACACTTTGTTGTAATGTAATTCTGGTGATTTGTCGTAGTAATTGGGCAGTGAGGTTCCTGTGTGAACCTAGCCATGACTTTATGGTGTTTGGGCAGTGAAGGTCCATACCGACCTAGCCCTGGTCCGTGTTGTCTTTCGAATAATATTATATGGATTTATGAAGTAAGTGATGTGTGTTATGAAGGTCATCTCATGACGGTGATAGGCCAAATATGATTGGCTATCGTGATTTATATATGTGTTAGTGTGAGTTAGCTTGGAGGTTACAAGATGACCAATGATAGGCAAGTTAGTGGTTCAGGTATGTGTTGGGTGGGATAGCTTTGGGGTCACACGGTGACTGATGTTAAGCTAATCCTAACACTTGTATATTGTGAATTATAAGTAAAGGCTATATGTGTAAGTATCGTGGTTTGTGCTAGCCGAGTGTGGTGGTCCGGCGCCTATTCCAGAATGCCTCTCTAGTCGGTACCCCAGGTTATTTGTGAGCCAGGCACGTGTGTTTGTTGTGCTCGGGGTTTGTCCCGGTACTTGTGTTGTACCGTTGAGGTCTGTGTCGTCTTCCTGGACACCCTCACTCCTGAGTTTGAGTTGTACGTCCGGCTGAGGGAAAGATGGCAGTGGGACAGTGACTTCCCAGAGTTTGTTCTTTTGTCGCTTGTAGCGCGCTCGTAGTTGGGGGTACGGACACCAGTAGTCGACACTGGTCCCCAGCTAGTTCTGTTTTCCAGTGCCTCACTTTAGAGTGCTCCGGCCAGAGCTAGAGGTGCCAGGCATGGGCCTGCAGTTGTGTGTCTGCAGGTGTGGTGTTGGTTGGTCTCCACAGTTGTTTGACTTCTTCCTAGTGGAGCGGCAGTTGGACCTTTCGTCCGTGACTGCGAGGCTGAGAGGTAGTTCTTGTGTTGTGTTGTCCGGGTTGGATATTGGCCTGATCAGCCAGTAGTCCGTTCCCGTGTGGTGGCGTCGTTCTTCTGACTCGTGCTTTGCTGCTATTGGCTGTAGTTTGACTCGTGCTTTGCCAGTGACTGTGGTTTGTGAGTTTGTGACTCGTGGTCGAGGTTTGACCAGTTCGAGGTGTGCCCTGATGTTGGTACAGTTGTGACTCAGTTGTGGTTTGTGTGACTCGTCGATTAAGGTTTCACCTATAATATTGTGTAATTAAAGGTATAATATAATTGTGGTCCAGTGTGGTGTTTACCACCTTCTTGTATCTTGTTCGGGTGTTTGTGTTGTGGTACCTCAGAGTAGCAGGTACCTATTTCCTTCGTGGGTTACTTAGTAGTTTTGTGGTGGTACATTATGTACTAACCTTTCCGGGTACTTGTGTGTTGAGGAGGTCTTGTGGTTTGACCTGCCTCTTGTTGTATCCTAACTGTTTTAAGTAGATCTTTGTTTATATTTTATTGTGGATTAGTTTGTGATTATTAATTATGTTACCTTTATGGGTATTTTGCCGATGAGGCTTATGGCCTAGGCATATGTGGTTTAGTTGAGCTATGCTCCGTGGAGGCCGTGTGAGACCTTCCATAGTTTGAGTTTTATTCTTCTTGGATATGATTCCAATTATAATTTTAGTGTGTTATGGATTGGCTTCGTGGTAGCTAGTCCTATTGCTTGGTGTGTAGTTTCGACGTAGTGAGGTTTGGAGTATAAAGGACCAGCTCTTTGTTAGCAGTCCTATTACTCAAATGTTGAGGTTCGCCTGTAAAGCTTGTAGCCTGGGCAATGATTTGCCTGTGTGGCTTATAGTTTAGCCAACCCGTTGTTGTAGCAGTGTGCCAGTGAGACTGTGGTTTAGGCACTTTAGTAGTTGGGCTGATTAATGATATTATGTTAGTTCTGTGGTCCTACTTTTCTTCTGAGGACGTTATGTTTTATCATAAGCATGTTTAATTGTTATTTATTGTAATAATGTGAGCATGAAATGGTTTGGCTATTGTTGTTGCCAGTGAGACCCATTGGGGTCGAGGTGTCTGTGGTTACAGTGTTGTTTTGGGTAGCCCCTACTGAGCCAGTGACTTGTTGAGGCTCACTCCCCTACAGTTCTTTTCAGGGCTTGCCGTGTGTTTGGCTTGCAGCGGTGTGTGACAGACTTGTACCACCAGCAGTTGAGTAGTAGTGAGCGTTCTGTGAGCCTGTGCTCCCTCGGGGTATGCCCCAGGTAGTTGTACTCTTTTAATTGGACATGTATTAATGTAATGGGACAGTTGTACAAATTTGTGAACAGATATGAGCACATGTACTTTCTTGTGTCTTATATCCTTGTGGTTGTCTTTTTGTACTCTTATTGGACTCGTGTGTGAGATATCCCTTGCGACACTTCGGTGCGTTCGCGGGAGGCGGATCTGGATATGGAGCCTTAATGGGCATAAATACCCCGGTCCGTTACACTCAGGCTCTGAGCGTCTGAAGAATTGGCGTATCCTCCTAGCAAGCTTTTTAGAGAGGATTACGCCGGCCCTCCAAATGCTCCCAGCGAGGCCGCCTGAGCATTCATCAAGGTCGCTTCGTCGTGGTTCAGGCCGAGGTCGCCTCGGCACGGCTCTATCCATAAATCGACCGGACGACGAGAATCCAGAGGTCGCTCCGACATGAGCTGTCAGAAGTCCGAGCGTCTAGACGGCCTCGACAGGACGTCTGCCATACAGGTCCGAGCTCTGAGCAGACCTTGAAACATGAGGTTCGAGCTCTGAGTCGACCTCAAGAACCGCAGTCGAGTTCGAGCCCCGAGCCGGACCCAAATAGTCAGACGTATGGCATCAAAAGCAACGTGGTTCGAACCAGAAAACAACAAACCAAACAATAACGGTGGGGGCAAGCGTTTTCATTTCTAATAACAAGAAGGTACATTGCAAGGCCAGCGGCCAGATACAGACGCAAGGTAATTAATCAACTACAACGTCGTCAGACACCGTGATCTGAACCTCGGTAGTAGCAGCCTGATCAGAAGCAACAGTCACTGTTGTCTCGTCGGTAGCGGGAACCACCTCGGCCGCAGCAGCCTGCGCCTCGTCGGCGACTTCGGCTCGGTCCTGAGCCTCGCCAGCGTCGTCCTCGACATCCTCCAGACCCAACAAATCATATTCAGGGTGCAGTTCTCAGATCTGTTTGATGCAGTGGTCATAACCAGCCTGGAAAAGCTTGTCAACCTCTTCATTCAGCTCCTCGGAATCGCGGTACTCCACAATAATCCTCGAGCGCTCCTCCTCGGCCAGCCTCAAGCTTTGGGCCTCGGTAGCCTCAAGTAACTCTTCCTTCGCACGAAGAGCTTCCTTGAGGGCCTCTTTAAGGTCCTCGGCCGCCTTGGTTACCCGAGCGGCGTTCTCCTCGGCTCTCTTCGCCTTCAGCCGCTCTGAGGCCAGGAGCTTCTCGGCAGTTTTAGTTCTCTTCTCGGCCTCTTTAGTCTTGTTTGCGGCCTCAAGGACCCACTGGTTGGCTGCCGCCTGAGACTTCTCGGCCTTCTTGAACAAGGCCCCGACCAGGCCTAGTTGAGTTTGCACGGAATCATAGAATTCCTCCACGATCTCATTGGCTCTCTTGGCCGAGGACTGGGCCAACTTTCCTGCTGGGGTCGCCCGACGAGCCCATTCGGCGGCTATAAGCTCCGTGTGCACCGACGGCGGCTGTGGGCTCGCGACATGCTGGTCGGCAACCAACTGCTCCGGCAGTTCTCGTCCTCCCTGAGATGACGTCGGTCGAGGATCCGACGATCGGTGCCTCATCTCCCAACCTGCGTCACCGGTTTCCTCCCTTGGACGCTTCGATGCCCTTATGGCGCTCTTCTTACCACGCCCCGCAAACCTCTGTGTTGCTCGGTCAGCGAGAGAGGTCCCTTTCACTTGGCTGACGTCGGGAGCAACCGACGACTTGCCCTTGTTGGCCATTATTGCAAGAGGAAGCAGTTGGTCAGTTTTCAAATCGCACGTAGCGTAAAGGTAGCAACGAAAAGGGAATGACCTTTGTCAGCCCTGGCAATCAATTTGAACAACTCGTCGAGTTGAAACAGGTCGGGTGGATCCAGCACGTGTAAAGAGACAAACTCCGTGAGCTCAGATTCGATGAGATTTGGAGCTCGAAAGGCTTTGTGGCGAATATCCACTGCCGTCCAGGTGGTCGGGAATGGCCACCCCATCAGGCTATGGATGAAAACGAAGTTCCTCTTCCAATTATGAAAAGAAGAGGGCATCCGACCGAGGATCTGCCGGCCACACCGGGCTGCGAAATATAGCCAGTCCCCGAAAGCTTTGACCGAGAAGCAATAAAGGAAAAGATGCGTGGTCGGAAGGACCTTAGCAAGTGCACAAACCGACAGGAAGCCGACAACCGACCTCCATGAATTGGGGGTCAGTTGCGACGGTGCGACTCCCAGCTTGAGGAGGAGAAGAATAGCGAAAGGATGCAAAGGGAGGCGGAAGCCAGCTCGAACGGCCTTGGTGTAGATACAAACTCCGCCTTCCGCCACATAATGAGCACGAAGCTGACTCGAATGATATATAGAATAACCCTCCAGAAACACTAGCCCGAGGTGAGTTTTCATCCATTCAAGGGTCTCGTCGGTGGTTTCACATTGGGCATCGACAACATTGTCGGCCGGCCGACGAGCTCCCGAGGTATGGGCAGAAGGATCCTTGGGAACGTAAGCCCCAGGATCAACAACGAAGCAATCATCAGAATGGTCTGACGGCTCGCCGTCAGGCCGAGGAGAGTGGGGCGTCCCATCAGAGGAAGCCGCCCCTGCTGTGGGAGAAGAAGAGTTCTCGAAAGAAGAACCTCCAGACGACAAGCCCTCTCGAAGACGAGGACCAGAGGAGGAAGATGCAGAACTTGAAGACATCACTTACCTCTTAAGGAAGCAAGCGGGGATAGGAAATGGTCGAAGCTCGGGCGAGGGACGTCGGCGCAACCCTCGTCGGCACGTCGGTGGGTCGTCTAGTAGATGCTCGCGCGCGAGAGCAAGGGCGATCGCTCGACAGCAGACCCCAGTATTTATGAGCTGGGGAGCCAATCGAATCCAACGGTAGAAAGCCAACATCCAAGACAAATGATCGAGATCTGCCCCCATGTCACCACCAGATTGGCTGTGGAACCGACCCCTCAGATTCTGATCTACGCAGACGGCGAGGAGCGCCTGATGGCGCTCGGGAAACGAGGTGCCCGAATGATGACAGCACGCCATACGAAGTGGCGCAGGGCGGTGTACCTGACAAAGTGACAACCCTGAAAAGGCCGTGACGCACCCTCACGATAGGGCGGCTTCGGACCACTGGGTGACGTGGCGTCCCGATAGGCCACGTGTGTCAGCCAGGCCACATGGTAGGGTACGTGCTCCCATCAGGAAGATCTAGCTCCACCTCGGCCCACGTCCACGGTCCGACGTAAAACTAGGGGGCCAGTGATACAAAGGTTTTCAAGTAGGTTGGCTACCCTTGAAATCAGCCGACCACATCTGAAGGGAGGGTCCGACGTTCCACATCAAGCATTAGCTGCCCGACAGACCCACCTCCAGTTCCTCTCGGCTCGGCCACAAACTCAGATGAGGCCGACCTTATTACCGGAACTTTCCGAAGAGTCCACGAGACTAACGAAGGTACGAGGTATCTGAACCAATCGAGGTGTTCCCATCAGGTCGGATGAGAGCTCGGATCAGCCGACCTCATTAAGGCCACTGGCCGACATCTTATCTACATGATATCAGCGATGCGTCAGGTCTTTATGCGTCTTGGGCCTCCCTACAGCTCGGCCCAAGCAGTCTCTTATGAATCCAACCTCAAACAAAAGCTTTTCGTCTCCGATCGAGCACCTCGGGTTATCAAAGCTTGGGCCACGCCAACCTATAGCTCGGCGCCCTCACGTGCCCCATCACAACCCTCACAGGGTCAATGGATGAATGAGGTGATAACCGAGAATTACAGAACCATAAATCACGGCCATTAAGACCACGATCTCGGCGATCAGGTCTACAGGTGGCAGCCACGATCATCGCGATTTGGTAGGGCAGTAACGGCGCCCAATCCGACAGGAATCTCAGTAACTCCCAGCGAGATTGGCGGCACGTCCAGATCACACGTACGTGTCCTAACACTATATAAAGGGTAGACATTCCACTGGCAAAGGTACGCTATTCTCCCCCTACGCTAGGCCATTCTGCTCGGCTAGCAACTGACTACAGCGTCGAAGTGTCTCCCCGCCGAGCCCACTCGGCGGGCTTTGCAGGTCAGTTCGGGAGCTCGGAACCAGCGTCACATGTCGGCCAAGTGCGCCTCAGACAGGGTCCATCGGCTTGGTCGTCTCGGCTCACCTTTCGGCGAGAAGCACCTCAACGGTCACGTCGGCTTGAGCCGACCTATGTTACAATAGTTGTAACATCATCCAAGCAACTTCTTAACACTTATTGACACAAATCTCAGACATATCAATTACCTCTGCTAAATTTCTCATTCACAATCCTTTCATCTAGCAATCTTTAACACCCACTATTCCACGCTGTAGTACTGTTCCCGCTGTAAATCTATTACACAACTATCTCTGCAATAACTTCCTCTTATACATATCCACAATCATTACCTTATATCTGTCTCTGCTGATTCTCTACCTTGGTAAAACACTTTCATAACATTAAATCATATCTTTCTCAGAACAGAACTCTATCTTTACTGATTATCATCACTAAACTTACCAATTCCCTCAATTTTCCACAACTGAAAACCTCTACACAATCATTCATTTCTGTAATAGGCCAACTTACTAGCGTAACTCAAGCAACTATACCATTACCAACTGTTGCGCAACTACCCCTAAAAAAATCATGTAATATTTTAAATTATTATAAATTTGTGATTTGCTATGACAAAATCTTTTAAAGACTCTTTACAAATTAATCCACTAATACATATACCACAGAAATATTTTGGACAACTTCATCTCGAAATTCTTCTAAGTCCACAGACTACTCTATGTATCACACTAACTTCGAATATAGTCTCCGACTTTCTAAAGTCGAATCATAGTCTGCAAGTTTCTCTCGAAAATTTTTCTAAGTCCACAAACTACTCTATAGTATCATACTGAATCCGACTGTTGACTCTGACTCTATAAAGTCGAAGTGTTCTGAGTCTTGTGTTCTGGACTCCAACTCTTAAAAGTCGAATGCCACTCTCCGACTCCCAAAAGTCAAAGTATTTGTCTTGTTTCTGTCCAAGTCTATGGAAGTCGAATGTTTATCTCCGACTTCTTAAAATCGAAGTATGATTTTCTAATACTAATCTATCCGACTTCTTGAAGTCGAATCTTATTGTCTTACTGCAACTTGTGAGAATCGAATGTCTTAAAATCGAAGTATGATTTTCTAATACTCATCTACCCATTGCAGTTTTTTTAAATCTTGCTAAATCTTCCAAAGTAAGTCTAAAAATACCAATGGTAAGATTTACTTACAGTTTTATACAACTAAGAAATGACTATCCGTAACAGTTTTATATCACTTTGTAATTTTTATCTTGTTAATGTATACATAAATTAAGATATATTAATATATTAAAATATTTAAATTTAAAAAAATTTCGTGCACGGATATTCTGTTGGGTTTTACCCAATATTAGTGGTCCACTTGTATGGGCCGCACATCGTAAGACACACCATTAGGTCCAGTTAAGGAACATGTTATTGGCTTAACCCATTAAGTGCCC
>CM024757.1:31465487-31853737 GCA_014218235.1 Colocasia esculenta | reverse complement strand
GATATTTTATAAAAATAAAATTATCATTATGGGTTTAAGTTTGAGACCCATACCCATTATTTAAAATAATAAAAAGATGGGTATGGGTATATTCTTGTGAGGAGTTATAGGGTATGGACATATGCCTTACTTAACACTATTGGGTCCTAATTGGGTATGAATATATTAGACCCATTTAGACCCATCTGACAGCCCTACTCCTCTCTATAAATATGTGTGAGACTCCCCATCAGGTCATACACACAACTATAGACACATAGAGAGAGGAAACCAGACAGAGTCTCTTCCCGGCGTCCGTACGTTGTTGGTCTACCAACGTCGTCTTCCTCTTCGCACGTGGGATGGCTTCCGCATCAGGTACACATCCCCAACATATTCATCTAGTCTATCTATATTCTATACTTTGTTCTCGTGCCTTCATCGGGCCATGTCCACTAGTGATTGGGCCAATACCCAAGACTTTTGTCTCTCTGGAAGTTAAGTTCTTTGGTGCCTCTCTTTAGCTCTTCTAGTTTGGTCGGCCAAGCTTGCGTAGTTTGCAGTATGGTAGGTTTGGCGAATCAATGGAGCGCTTAATTAGTTCCTTACCCGCTCAAAAAACGTGTTTTGAGTATTTCTAAGAGACATTTTTTTTCTCTGTGATTTTGTGACAATTCTTGCAATTATTCGAAGTCTGAAATGAAATCTCCCATCAGGATAAGAAATAAAATTTCTACAGAGAGATCGACTTGAATTACTTAACGACAAGTGCTTTGTACTCGACGGACCGAGCCCAAAATTTACATGATTTATTTACTCGGTCGCCCTCAAAGAACTCGGCAGCCCACCAATCATAAAGGCGTCGGTCCCAAAGTATTAAGTAATTTTTTTCTTACTTAACTGGCTGTTGTTTCGATTAGCAAACCGAATTTTAGGGGAAAAAAAACTGCTTTTCCGTGTTAAACAATCTCAAATTACTTTTAACCTGAAACCCTTTGTGGGATTATTCAATCGGCCCATAAAGGATCGGCACGTTGAAAAGGCCAGGCATGAGGTAGCCAAACCAAAAAAAATGTGAAATTTTTTCATTCATAGATCCATTTCCAGATCCCAACAAAAGGACATTCGATCAAACAAACTTGCTAATTCTACTTACAAATGATCTGAGGATAGCTGAGCTGAACGATAACAGTGAGGATTTCGAAATTTAAAATAATAATAATAATAATAAAAGGAGCAAGTTTAATTACCGTTCAAAATGGGATCGATCGGATGTCAGGAGCTCCGGACGGAGATGCTCTGCATCATGTGTTTGAACTCGTAGAAATCCACCCGCCCATCGTGATTCCGGTCGACGGAGCAGATCATCTCGCGCACGCGGGTGATGCTGCCGCCCTCCGACAGCCCCAGCTTGCCCAGCACCGCCTGCAGCTCCCGGGCGGAGATGAACCCGTCGCCGTCCTCGTCGAACACCTTGAACGCCTCCGTCAGGTCCGCCTCCTCCGCGTCCGCTTCCTCCCCCTCCCCCGCGCCGATCCCCCCGAAGAAGGCGTCGCCCAGCGAGCGGTGGAGGCCCTCGAAGTCGTCGTACTCCAGCCCGTCGTGGCCGGGCTTGATGAACGCCTCCACGGTGACCCGGAGGCCCTCCGACTCCGCCTCCAGCCCCAACCGGTCCAGAACCTGCGACAGCTCCGCCACCGTGATCTCCCCGTCCCCGTTGTTGTCGAAGAGGTCGAAGATGCGGCGGAGGCGGACGGCGTTGAGGCTGGAGCTGCGGAGGCGGAAGGAAGCAGAAGGCCGGCCCCGCAAAGACGGCTTGCGGGAGAACCCCTGGGCTCCCTCCATCGCCTCCGGCCTCCGGTGGGGGAGAAGCAAGAAGAGGAGAGACGGGGAGAAGCGGCGGCCGCTGGCTGGTGGAGATGGACGAGAAGAGCAGGGTCTTTTAAAACGTGAGGCAAAGCGAGATGGTTGCCGGCTCGGAACAATTGCCGGCCACGATATGACTTGTCTCGTTGGCCGTTGCTTTGCTATTTATAGAAAAGGAAGGTTAGTGGGGCCCATCGGAGATAGTTTGTATCGTTCTGACTCTCCGATCGCCGTAGATCCGGTCCTAATCCAAGTTTGAGTGTGGGATTTTAAAAAAAGAGATTTTTGCAGATAACCCCCTTCACGTTGTTGATTGCGTCGAAAAATCTGTTGTCTATTTTTATTTATAAGTATGCCTCCGTAAAACAGATAAATTATCTGGAGATGACCGAATGTTCCGACGAGTAATTCCTTTATTATTTCAGAAAGTAAAATTAAAACAATTAAAGATTAGCAGTCACCAAATCAGATCCTAAACTAAAATATCAGTCAAAGCACATCCTTGTCGCTTCTATCATGGCCGTTTATGATAAGATTTCTTATGGCAACTTATTCGTATTATGATTTGAGTACAACACAAATATAAAAAATCTTAATGATTCGATAAAGTTATGATATGTAAAAAAAAAAAGCTTTGAAAATGAGTTTACTTGATGGCTCAATTAATATGTTTTTCTTGATCTTTGCATGGAAGGATATTAAATTCTAAAATTGTTATGGAAGATTTTTTACCTAGGTTTAAGGCCTTTGTTGTTTATTTATTTTCTTAAAAACTAGTAAGATGGGGTGAGGCTGTTCGTTCTATTAGGACCTTGCTTAGTTTGGAAAAGCCTAGAGGAGTTAGATTCTCCAATCATATCATGCATGTTTCTACAAGGTGAATAGACACATTCCTCTCTCTCTCTCTCTCTCTCTCTCTCTCTCTCTCCTCTCTCCTCTCTCTCTCCTCCTCTCTCTCTCTCTCTCTCTCTCTCTCTCTCTCTCTCTCTCTCTCTCTCTCTCTCTCTCTCTCTCTCTCTCTCTCTCTCTCTCTCGTGATTCCTACACAAAACAGGTCTTTTAGAAAAGAAAACAACACAATCTCAATACTTTTTCTTTTTCAAAAATTAGGTGTTTTATGGTCAATTTGATAATTTGGGAGGGCATGCACTTCAATATGAATGATTTGACTTTGAGAATATAACCAAGAAAGAAAAACCCACGAACTAGATTGATTCAACAAGCTTCCTCAATCATGGAATTAATATTGTATGTGTGTGTGTGTTTTTCAATCGTATGACCCAAGCTTCTCTACTACAAGTTGCCGAGGGAGGAGGTAAGCGGGCATTTGTGGGAATCCGTCAACGGTGTGCGACTTGTTGGATCAGGCCCATCACCGACGCAACCTCGACTCTCCCGTTCCGTTCAAAGTTCAAACTTCTACGCCCCTGTGAGAACGAGTCGGCTGCGTAGCCTACAGCATTCCTGCAAATTAAAGGAAATATTTTTCTCGAGCGTTTGGCAGTGGCTTCTAGAGAAGCTGAAAGGGCAGAGCCTTGGCGTTCCACTCCGACGACTTCCGGGAACACTTGGACTTGGAACGGTTCTGTCTCTATAAAGTGCTTTGGGGGCCCTTCAGCACTTGTTTTGTTTTCTTTTTTTATTTTTATGATTCGATTGTAGTTTGGCTGTCCGACCCGCGTTTGTCGCAGTGTCATGGCTAGCCGGGTATTCAGAATTTTATTTTAATGAGATCTTAATAGTACATACATATAAATTCAGTGAAGTCATTTATGATGAAAAATTATCATCTCAATATAAATTTTTTTATCATCTCAATATAAATTTTTTTATCTAGTAAGATCACAGGACTCCACTGAACATATGTTAGATCCACTCACGGCCGCGCCATACCTTGTCTAGCGATTCACAAATCTTGACACGGTATGGTAAAAAATAGTCGATCAATTTCTTCTTATCAGTCGACCGATTTGACTTGTAAATACTTCTAAATGTCCAACAGATCAAAGTCTAAAACCGATCGATCAATTTTTATTAGGATAACATTCATATCTTATGATCTATTTGGTCTTCAAAGAGAGACAAAAATCGATCGATCGATTTGACTTGTAAGTACTTCTAAATGTCCAATAGATCAAAGTCTAAAATCGATCGATCGATTTTTGTCAGAATAACATTCATATCTTATGATCTATTTGGTCTTCAAAGAGAGACAAAAATCGATTGACTGATTTCTTTTAGAGTAACATCCAGATCTCATGATTTATTTGATCTTCAGAGAGAGACAAAAATTAATTGACCGACTTGACATTTTTGGTCAACCAATCTATATGATATGGACTGTACCGTACCATGTCACAGAAAATGCCACACAGTCGATCTGGGCAGTACGACTAACCTTGTGTCAAACTGAGTGCAACCAATTTAATAATAATACAATTGATTGTTAGACGTTAAATTCTTAACGGGTCTAAGCAAGGTTTTTGGTGAATCAATTTGACGTGGTCAAATTGTAGGGTTCGACTAATGGAAAAAAAGTAAGATGAGAGAAAATCCATCTTCCTCCACTCCTGATATAGTTTCTAAGAATGTTACTAGTTCATCTTTTGGTAGTCGAAAATTTATCTCACGATCGAATCATAAAGGCAATGTTAGAATCAGTCTTCCAATGTCACGTGTTCGATCTCCTGACCCTTTACATCGGATATCTCCTCCAATTTGTATCTACCCCAACTGCAGTTCCTCAAGATGATATAGCAGTTAAGCGAGTGTAAGGCCCTTGATTTTCATCTTGAGTGTTTGCTTATGTATATATGCGTATATGAGTACATATATATTATTGATGTATAGAGTATTGTGCATAGTATTTATATATATATTGCATGAGTAAATATATTATGATGTATGCATTGTTTATATATATATATATATGTGTGTGTGATGTATATGTTTTGCAGTTTTAAGTTCTGTGCAGACGACTTGTTGGCGTCAACATCAGTTGACGTTGACCATAAATCAGTGGCCACATCGATGGACGCCTACTCAGAAATGGGCAGCTATTGATGTTGACGTTTACTTCCAGATCTGTTGCGATTTCATATCCGGAAACACCCCTGAAAATGTCGCCCTCTGATTTGGAAACCGTTCCTCAACGGTAACCTAGCCTAACCCTTATGCGTATCCGACCCCCAACCCTTTATATTGTCCAGTTTTCGGCCAAGTCTGTCCTTTTGACTCTTGGGTCAAAAACCTAGACTTTCTGTGCGAAAACTTGTTTTGGAACTCTTCGATCCGGCGACTGGAAGATTCAACCGGCGATCTGCATCGACTGGAGAGGGCTCTGAACATCCGGGAACGACTTCCCCACGCCGGTGTACAGTGAAGATCAACAGGGAACCCGGATAAAGAAGGATTTGAAGGCTCTTTGGCTCTGGCCGAGGAGAGCTTCTTTAACTCAAAACATCGATTGAGGATTTTATCCAAGGCAAGTAACCCATCCACATCATCCCTACATGTGTCTAGTATGTCCCAGAAAATTTATGGAATTTTTCTCGTGTCCTGGAACCCCCATTCAAGTAATCTTTTGGCGTTCAGTCTGTGTTCTGCACAGACAGAAACTTAACGACAGGATCTCTTGCCGTTAAGATCTTAAGTTGGTGGCGATCTTTGTTGCCGTTAACCTGGTAAACGGCCACCCCTTGCCGTTTAGTTCTTCAGATAGAAACAGTTGGTCTGTCTGCCCTTTATAACCTATTTTCCGGGATTCCTGTGCATGAGGATATATGGTAAATTTTGTATGTTATAAGTATCTATATATATATATATATACCATGGAGTATGTTATGAAATTTTGATGAATTTTCATTTACTACAATAATTACTGGAAAATTCTGAAATATTATTGTAAGCATGTTAAATCACTGTTACATGATTTTGTGATAAGCTTGATGTCATAAATTTTTCTATAATAGTTAAATCATCATCATAACGTACTGTTATAATTTGATGAATTTATGATGGCTGTATAAATTATTACATTTTTTTGAATCGAAAAACAGTAAGCATGCCTATTTAGTGTAGAAATTTTTATAAATAGTGTGAAAATAATTAAAATCCAAGAAATTTACATATGTTTAGTACGGTCATCATGTAGGTGTAGCATGAACTATAGATCTGAATTATAACAATTATGTAAATTGAGCTATTTTAACCTGAGATAATATCACTGTTTGAATATTATTAAATAGTGGATAATTCATAAAATTATGAAACTTCGTATATGTGATATGTGAACCGTAAACGACTTGTGGTTAAATTGTCACGTTCATTGGATAACAGTAGGTACCTATTTCAATATTTTCATCATGAAAAGGGTATGGATTAGTGTAATTTAAAATGATTAATGTAATTACAGCATGATAAGAATCAATTATTAGTTGTGACTGATTTAGTTCTATTAACAGTAGTACCATGATAGGGAAACTGAACCATGTACATGAATGTGAAAATGAGAATAACAAGTTAAAATGGTGTGAAATTGTGTGTGTGTTTAAATGGAAAATGTGTAAATGTGCAAGTAGGTGACACTGCTACCTTAGAGGGCTGTAGAACTGTACTGTGGTAAAGTCCCCACGGGAAGGTTCATAGTGTGATGTCCCACGGGCATTGTGATTAAATCCTGGAGGCGAACAACTATCGCTGGTTAGGGTGGAGAATGTTTCTCCCGGTTCTGTGCAGTAACTAAGATTTATCACTAGAATGTCCAGGTGATAGATATGTGTTATAATTAGTGTGTGTCATTCTATTGGTGGTTTGGCTATGTGTCACGATATTTAAATAATGTGAAATTGTGTTTAATAAAAT
Source organism: Colocasia esculenta (assembly GCA_014218235.1). NCBI lineage: Eukaryota > Viridiplantae > Streptophyta > Magnoliopsida > Alismatales > Araceae > Colocasia > Colocasia esculenta. Next base: position 31,847,029 of record CM024757.1, on the reverse strand, counting down.
TTGTAAATGAAAACTGTGAAAATGTGTAAATGATTATATGTTAATATGAACTCTTGTGATAGCATGAAAAATAATAACTTCTTAAATGAATATATTATGTACATAGCAAAACAGCAAGCTTTTCATGTGTATAAATGTGTTATTCATGTGAATATGATTATAGAATTCATGCTAGAATTGTCTCTTTCTTTATGTGTATAACTCAATGTTTAAGATGACAAATGTTAACATGTGAATATATAAAAATGTAATTAAATGAACTTAGTTCAACATATTGATAAATGTGTAGAGAGCATGTGATAGGCTTCAAGTTATTGAACATTTTGTACTAAATAATTTCCATGTGTAACATGTGTAGAAATCATGCTTAAGTTCTATTTGCATAAATAGTTAAATCCATGCTTATATGTGATTGTGTGGTGTGAGAATGTGAATGTCAAGTGATGTATATAAGTTTAATGTGTTTAGAGTTACTTGTTGAGTTCTTTTGGACTCATTCTTGCTTCGGCGTACAGGTGCAGACGTTTCTACTTCTTCCAAGGAAGTCATTAGGAGCGACTCGGAGCGGGAGTAGGAGACATTGTGGATTTAGCATTGTATTTTCATTTTCATAAGTATGTAATAAAGGACTCGGTGTAGTCTTATGTGGACAATGTACTTAATTCATTTGTTTTAGTTATGAAATGTCTAGTTTCTTTTCCTCTTTATGGACTGTGGATAAAATGTAGATAATGGAATAAGATATCTCATTTAGTTCTTTCTTTTCCGCTGTCATGTGATATTTATATTTGTGTATATTTTAGCCTATCGTACTAGTGTTGGATAAATGTCCACTGTGATGACGCTTTCTATATCGACGTGGATTGGGAGAACCGTACCGATATAAAGATGGTCATTACAGCGAGACATGCGATCTATCCGTGGTGATATAAGTTATAGTTCTGTTGTTAAACTCTCTAAATTTGAAAACATCTTCACGTCCAGAGTGGCAGAAAATTTTCAATTTGATATGTCTATAAAAAGATAGAAGATGAAGATGTTGAATGTTACCCCCAACGTCTAAATCTACGATCTCAAACTATTTTTTAATGTACATATTCTTGAGATCAATTGTCGGAGTTTTAGGAGTCTCTTCCTCAGCTCAGATATTAAAGTTTCTACCACTCTGTCTCTTAAAAAAAATCAATTTGACGTGGTTAACAAGTGAGATTCATTCGGTGTTTAGATTCCAATATATATACACCCGTGCAGGTTTAAATACGTTTTATATATGAGATTTTTATATATTAGTCTATATAAATTTAATTAATTATAGATTGATCTCTCAAATCTATCTATTGATATATTAATCTCTCAAAATTTTACTGTTAAACATATTAGTCCCTGTGGTTTCACAAAAATAAATTCAACTTAAGTTAAATTAATTATATCTTGAGAAAATACTTAATTTAACTCTTAGTTAGTTATCCCTCTCCTCTCCCCCGCTTCCTTGGAGCTGGTCTTCTAGACAAGAGGTTGGCTTGCGCTCCAGTAAAGTTGCATCGTCGGAGATGGGAGAGGAGGATGGTTGGGCAAGCTCCTCCTTCCTAGAGCCATGTTCTACCCAGAGGTGGCGGTGGGGGAGGTCCAGATCCCTGTCTAGTGCGAGCTCATCTTCACCAAGATGGGCCACTCGATGGGGAGCACCGAGCATGGCCTCGTTGGTCCTGCAAAGCGGAAGTTGGAGAACTTCCCGTGGCCAGTGACGCTGTAGAATTTGTTGTCTGAGTACCTCAAGTAGCAGCAGCAGCCTGCGTTCAAACCCCTGACCCGTTTCCGATTCGGTTACCCCTCCCTTCGGCCACCTCCCTTGTGGCTTTCCGGAGGCACTCCCTGCATCCCTCCGCCCCCACTGTCTCTGTCTCCCAACATTCCACCAGTTCGTACGCCCTTGCCGCCGTACTCTCCTCCCACACGGCAAATCTCCGCCGCCACCTCTTTCTAGGGCTGTCAATGGTTATCTACTTTTTGATTTTTCGACTGACTTTTTCGTATTCATTTTTTAGTTTTCGATTATTTTTTATTTTTTCGTTTCAAATTTCGATAATATATAAATTTTATTTTATTTACAAAATATATACTCTAAAATTTTATTTCTAATATTAAAAATTTTAGACTAAGTTTTTAACTTCTCTTTAATTTGTAAATAGAATATAATTAAGTTGTTTCTCTTATAGTATTTATTATGCCTATTATTATCAAAGATATCTTTTTTACCACTACTCCTAATGCTACATACATCTACCATTTGTTCGTACCAGATGTTTTCGATTACTTTCCGTTTCTGACCCGTTTCCGATTTTCTTATAGGAAATGGATGCGAAAAATGTCATTTCCGACTCCGACTCCGACCCGTTGGCAGCCCTACCTCCGTCACATTGCCCATCAACCCCTCCACACCTCTCCGCCATGACGACTCCTCCCGGGACCCACCCCCGGCCTAGGCGTCATTGCACATCGCCCTGGGCGAGACGCGCCACCACGACGGCCGCCTCCATACCACCTGCGGCACCCCCGCCTACGTTGCCCCAGAGGTCATCAGGAAGCGCGGCTACGACGGCGCCATGGCCGACATTTGGTCCTGCAGCGTCTCATCTTTTTCGTCCTCCTCGTCGGCTACCTCCCTTTCCACGAAGCCAATCTCAGGGAGACGTATAAGAAGATCAGTAGGACCGAGTTCCGGTGCTCGCACTGGTTCCCCTATCACGTGCCGCCTCCTCTCCGAGCTCCCCGATGCCAACCCCAGCAAGAGGATCTCCATATCCACGATCCTGGAGAACCCCTAGTTTAAGAAGGGCCTCAAACACATAGCATGGTTTTTTTTTATAAAATAACATGGTTTGAAAAATTATTTAGGTAGATACATCTTAAATTTTAATCCGTAATCTAACACTGTTTTGATCATTAACACGTCCTTTAAAAAAAATAATATATATATATATATATAAATAGAAATCAATTATGTCAGGACCGATTACTGATTTACTGTACCCTCTCTCCCTTCTTTTTCCTCCTCTCCATTTCACTTCTTTCTTCTTCAAATATTTATGATTTTATTAATGTTTATATATTTAAAATAAAAATTTTATTAATATTTTCATTAATCAATGTATTTAGGTAAAATATAACATCTCAAAATATAATATAAAAAAACAATATAATATTGAAAAGCTAAATGTGATAATAATTTTTACGTGAAACATGATTATTTACATAAAATATAATTATTTTTAATTTAAAAATATTCTTACGTTATTAACATAACACTTCGTTCTATCTTTAGACGTGCGTAATTCGAAAAGATATCACCGAACTTCAATAACAAAATTGAGATCTACGACCATTATAATTTTTAGAAAAATATGTTAAATCTAAATATGAGAATATCGAGAATTATTGGTGTACGAATAATGAGATTAACTCAATTTATTAATTTTTAGAGTAATTTTACTCAATGAAATTTCATTCTGAAAAAATAAACTAAAATCACCATAAAATTGTATCATATTTTAATTAACTTATGTTTAAAATTTCATCTTAATTAGACATCGTTTAGATATAAAATTAACATCTAAATAAATTAATTTTATTTTATTTGAATAGTTATACCGTGTATGCTTCTTTAAGGGTTAAGAAAGGGGTGGCTGGGTGTTGGCTTTTATTAAAATATATAAGATTATATTTAAATTTTATCATCATTTTAAATATATAAATATTAATAAAATTATACAGGTAAGAAGAAGAAAGAAGTGGCATAGGAGGAGGAAGAAGAAAGAAAGGAGAGAAGGTACAGTGACCGATTTGCTCTACTCGATCGTGGGAGGATTGATTTCAATTTTTTTGTAAGGGTGCGGTGACAGTCAAAACCATGTTAGATTGCAAAATAAAATTTGTAGGATGTTATTTACCTAAATAGTCTTTCAAACTACATTATTTTTAAAGAAAACCCTACGAACCTCAATTACTTAGCTTGTCACGTCCCGAGAATTACGCAGCAGATATAAATAATAATTCGAGTCGATATCCCGAGACGTGAACAGTCGGTAAATAAGTCTCTATCTAGCATGCACTAAATGTATAACAACATACATCATCATAGGGCCCAAATATTGAACTCAACTAATCTTGTATTCAAATCTCAACTCATTGTATTCCAAATAGAAACTATTACAAGACTAAGACTCAATAAAAAGAAAAGTATATTTTATTCCTCACTTCTTGTAGACACCCGGTTCTGGCTTATATGTTGAACCACATTTCTTGTTATCTTAGTGAGCCCCAAGTTGGTCACTCACCTTGAGCCCATCATCAGCCTTGCTTTGAGCCCGTTAACAGCCTAATTTCCATGAAAATCCCGTCCATTATCTTTTAAGGAGTCCATGAGCCCTAATGATCATTATCCTCCTATGTGATTGGCCAATAATTCAAGAATAATCGATTTTCTTTAACGCGACGGATCGTAGCACCGCGTTACTGCTATCGCGACCCCTTTGGCCACCGCGATAGCCCATGCATATCCATGCACATGACCTCATTGTCGCGTTCCTCCTGGCCGTCACGATCATTCTTGTCGCGCCCCTACGATGCGTCGCGACTTCAGCCGCGTGAGCTGGCCTCCGCAACCACCTCCTATTTATCTTCTTAAGGCCTTATCTCTATCCATTTGAACCTCCCAACCTCCATGGCCGCAGTTTGGGGCTAAGGGTCTCCTTAGGAGTCTCCCTATGACTCTACCCATGATTTTTTATGACATTTATCCTCTCATATGGGTATTTATCACCTAATAATGGGATTTTCTCTCTCATTTTCTATACAAGCAAGCTCATTTTCTTTAGAGAAGAGGGGACCCCGAATTTCACCCCGAAGGGCTGCCAAAATTTTCTGTGAGCTGGACTTAGCTCGAAATCAACCCTTCCTCCCTCATTTCCACACATTCTTCACACCAAGCCATGGCGATCTCTTCATCAATGGAGATTGGTGAGTGAAGAGGGCGACCCCACTACCTTTCCTCAGCATCTGGAGCATCAGAGGACGTCCACCACGCCAGGGAGTCGCCTCATACGGGGCTCCTTCTTTCCTCTTCCTTCTTCCTCTTCATTTCATGCATTTTTCTTATTTTTCTTAGATAGGACTCATTTCCCTTTTCTTCCCACGTTTTCCATACACCCAAGGGGTTTAAAACCACCCCCAGGTCCGTTCCCACCATGCTTGATCTCATCTTTCCATTTTTGGATGGATACTATGCTTAATATGTTCTAACAGGGTTGTTTTCCTTGTTTTCGTTGTTTTGGCAGGCACTCAAACTACTTCTCACGAGAGCTCTTGTCCTCTGGCCGCCGAAGGGCAGGAAGAAGGTCCTTCCACACTTCTCCCGCACTGCAGAGAATGAGATGGAGGAAGGCGACGCGACAATGAGAACGCGCCCCTATAGGGCGTCGCGACACCAGCTTCATCGCGACGGGGTTCCCCGTCGCGACCTCAGGTCAGTATGATGTTCTCTCTCCTTTTCCTAGACTAGTTAGCCCGTGTTATTTCTATTCTTAGGCAACTATCTAGGTGGCGATCACATCCTTTTTTCCATGTCTTTATATTGAGCATATATTTGCGTGTATTGGGGGGCGCACAATCCCCGTGATTACACCTTTTGGCGATCACGGTGGGACCTTCAGTGCCACCCTCGTGAGTCTAGTCTGCTTGCTTGCCATGTTTCCTTGTTTAGATATCTTTTTAGAGCCCTGTTAGGTTGTTGTTGTTTTGTTTTCTGTGTTTCTGTTCTCTGTTCGATTCGCGACATATCGTAGGGACGCGATACGATCACGTCGTTAGAAGAGGACGCGACAGCAGGTCAGTGCCTCTCATCTTCTGTCTGCCTTATTCTGCTCATATGAGTTCTCGTATGCCTGTTCCATGCCTCTTTGCCATGCGTTCTCGTGTTTTTGGGTGTTAGAATCCTACTAGGGTTCGGGTTTTTCCTCTTCCTTTTATTGTAAGTTTTTGGGCTCTGTCGCGGTAGATCCTGAGGACGCGACCAGGCCGCACCGTGGAGGAACATCGCGTCTACAGGTATGCATTGTTTGTTATTGTTTTAATCCATGTATCGGTTTCTGAGTGATTCATGACCTCTACTAGGTTAATCTGGTGACTTCATGCTTAATTATATCATGCACTAGGTTAGTCTGTGTGCTTTGTATTTGTGACTGACTGCTGTTCTCGGGACTCTGTTGGTATCGTGGCAGGCCTTCCTGTCGCGATAGGGTCACAGTGTACCCGGCCGCCGCGACTCTGCTCGAGACCTGTTGGTCATCCTATTTGGTCATTAGTTACCTTGCATACATCTTGGGCACTTAGGCCCATGCATACACTGTTAATCCCACTGTTTAGGTTACCTTCCTTGGATGAGTGGGTCCTCTCACCTGCGAGCACTCGTGGGCTGACCAGGACCGCCTTCCGAGGGCCTTCGTAAGTCCTCGTGACCGTACGCACGTTGCGGTTCACCGGTACCGGGTACCCGTCGCCCCTTAGTTTGAGCCGCTCCCGCGCGTGAGTTGTGTGTCTCCCCTAGTTGCACCGGAGGACTTGAGTTCACACCTATTAGGGTCCCACTTGACCGAGTGGCTTTCTATTAATTTATTCATTTAAAAGTCAAGTGCAAACCTCAAAATTTGGACCATAATCATGATAACTTGAGTGCTCCTTCTTATCTCACAGTCCCTTCATGTTGTGTTAAAGTCTAGGTTTGGTTGGTCTGTGTAATCTCCCCTAAATTGCCTAGGGGCGGTGCATGCGTCATTATCTAGGTAGATCGAGTCAGTCCCCTCCAACCATTGTATTATATTACAATCCTTTGTTCGACATGGACCAATTCCGGGTCCTTGCCGACGATGTCCTACCCATTGGACTCCTTGAGGATGTGGCCCAAACCTCTGCGGCCATCCTCTCCGGGCACATCCAGCCCCCTCTTGTCATTGGAAATCAATCCCGCCCTCCTTCTCCTCCAGGGGTAGATGACCCCCATTCTCAATTTAGTCAGCTTCTTCCTCATCTTAGTCTGGACCAAGTCCGTGAGTTTCTGGCCGCTGCCAAAGGCAAGCGACCCTTGTCTCCACCTACTCACAATTCATCCCAACAGATAGCCTCCTCTGCCCCTGTTATTTCAGCACCACATGTACCTTCCGTTGTGGCAGACCCCACACCCCTCCGTCCTCGGGCTATTCATTTTTCGGAGCCTAGCTGTAACGTCGCGTGTCTTTCGGATCCATGCGGATCATGTGTATTGTGGTTGTGGCGGCCGTTGTGAGACCAATGTGAGTTGGTTGTGTGGAATGCGTGGCGTGGATGTGTGGCTTGAGCAGGTGAAGAGCAGGGTTGGTCCTGAAATGAAACAGGACCTGCTGCTGTTCAGTTGAAGTTGGCGGCCAGGGGTGGCCGTTGACTGGTTGGCGTCCAGGTTAGTGGATGTTGACTGTATGAACTTGGCGGCAGTAGATGTGGACGCAGAGGGTGGCGGTTGCTGTTGGCGGCATGGGGGTTGACGCCAACCTGAGAATGATGCAGGTTATAGGCTCATCCGAGAGCAGTTCTCTCAGCTCACTCTCTCCCCTCTTGCCCCAGCTTCGTGCCCTAGACTCTCTGAAGCTTCTAATAGGTTCCGAAGAGTGGTTGGACGATCGTAGAACGCGTGGCGTCGCCGAATTGCGCGAGGAACGTTGCGGCGTGGTGCAATTCGCGTGGGAGCTCGCGGAGGGCTCGGCGTGAACCGGGGGATTGCAGGAGATTCTAGCGTGTTCTGAGGTAGGGGACGAACCCTGGTAGCTCCGTAGGAACATTAAAACACATCATAACCACTTGAATCAACATGATAATGCGTTTTCGGATCATGTTGCACCATGCGGGGATAATGGGTGGTTTGAGTAGTTTAATGTACGAAACATGTTGTAACGGGTTGTATTGGGTTCTAGCATGCTAAAGGAATTGCATTTGTATGTTTTTCTGTAGTTAGAACGGTTGGAAAGCCCGCAAAGCCGGATTAGGGTTTCTGCAGGGTATAGGGCCGGAGAACTTGGCGTCAACATCGCTTGTCGCCAAGCTCCTTAGCCAAGATGTTAACGGCCAGGTCCCTTGCCGTTGACTTGATATAAGAAGCAATCGATGTTGCCGTCAGCATGAGTGTGAACAGAAATAGCTGATTACGGCTTTTATCGATAAGGCATGTGTGTTAACACATGAGGTGCACTGAGTGCACTTGGTTCTCGTGTTTAGCATACAAGGTATGCAGTTAGTTGTTTACTTCAGTAACTGCGCGTTGTTTACGCGAGTCAGTTGGGTTCACGTGTAGTGGACCGTGGTTACTTGTGGTTTACGTGAGGTTTTACGTGGTTTGTGTGTGACGTGCACGTGGTTTTGTGTACGTGGCGAGTAGTACGACGCCTACCGTGGTTACCTCTCCAGTTGGGTACCTCAGGTTCTTTGTGAGCCAGGTTGTTAGCTCAGGGTTTTGTCCCGGTACTTGTGTTGTGCCGTTGAGGTCTGTGTCGTCTGACCTGGACACCCTCACTCTGTGTTTGAGTTGTACGTCCGGCTGAGGGAAAGACGACAGTGGGACAGTGACACTTGAGTTTGTTTTTAGTCACTTGTAGCGCGCTCGTAGTTGGGGGTACGGACACCAGTAGTCGACACTGGTCCCCAGCTAGTCCTTTTCCAGTGCCTCACTCTAGCGAGCCCAGGCCAGGGTCTCTGGAGGTGTCAGGCATGGGCCTGTGACCGTGTGGTCTGCAGGTGGTGGTGTTTAGTTGGTCTCCACAGTTGCTTGACCTTTTCACGTAGAGCGGCAGCTGGACCTTTCGTCCGTGGCTGCGAGACTGAGAGGTAGACCTGTGTTAGTTTGTCCGAGTCAGTTTCTGGTGTCGCGAACCAGTTCATGTGGCTCGTGTTGGCTGTCTCTACTTTAGCTTGTACACCTGTACTAGTTTTGCCGTTTAATTATTACTGTTGTTTCTCGTAGTCGGCAGACGGTGAGTACTTTTACAGCTTTAATATTATGTTTAGCTATTCTATAAATTGCTGGTATTGTTTACTGCTTTCGTACCTGTGGTTTTGGTTTGCTCAGTGTTGGGGGAGTTCCCTACTGAGCCAGTGACTAGAGAGGCTCACCCCTACCCCCACAGGTGAGAGCGAGGAGGACGTTTCACGACCGTCGTCCAGCTCAGAGCCGCGCCGTAGCGGTGCAGGGTCAGTAGCTCCAGCGGTGTAGTTTCAGCTGTGTAGTACTCCAGCAGTGTAGTGTTGTGTAGTTTAGTAGTTGTTTACTTTCTTCAGTTGTATCTCGGGGTATGCCCCAGGCTCTTGTACTTTTTTTAGTTTTTGTGGAAAATTTGGCTATGTAATCTTGTGATATATGTATAAAATGTTGTGTGTTCCTTTGTGTTTACACGGACCGTGGTTTGGTTTCCCTAGCGAGGCTTCGGCCCGTTCGCGGGAGGCGGACTCGGATCAAGTACGTTATCGGTTTAACGGGCTTGGCCGAGGCATTCCGTCACAGTTGGTATCAGAGCAAGGTCCGTGTTAATATAAGGGAACTAGAAAGATACATAGCCTTATTTCTGCCTTTATACACTGCTGGTAGGGACCCTGGTTTTTGATAATTTGTTGTTTTGATTTTTGGTTGGTATTTCTTGTGTGTCGAATTTTTGGTATGGCTGATAGAATAGATTGGGGTGGTGGAGGAGATGATCCGGAGGAAAGCACCCAGCGAATGATAGAGAGGATTTGGGAAAGCCTCACGGATATTCGGGCGAGGATGGATCACCAGGCGCCGGTACCACCAGTTGCAGTGCCACCTGGGGATGGAGAGGCTGTACCTGTAGCTCCAGTCCCGCCGAGAGTGGAGGTACCTTTTGCAGCACCTGTGCCACCGCCACCAGTGTTGATAGCAGAAGAACAATGATGCAGGTGGAGAAGTGAGATTGCAGCCACCTACTTATTAGGAGGGCCGAATCCAGATACAGCAGAGCACTGGGTTCATGAAATTGAGAGGTTTTTGCGACTATGAGGTGTCCGGCAGCAGAGAGTTGTATTAGCAGCTTATCAATGAGGGGCTTTGCCCTGGAATGGTGGCGACTGAAGATGCAGACCACCTTCGCAGGTAGGACAGAGGAGGCCATCACTTGGTCGGAATTTCTTGATGTATTTAACAATACATTCTTTCCGATCCAAGTGCAGCAGGTAAAAAGAGAGCAATTCCGGACTCTCCAGCAAGGTAACTCTTCAGTTTTAGAGTACAATATGAGGTTTATGGCACTTAGTCGGTATGCGCCATATGTGGTTTCAGATAATAACATGATGGTTGAGTATTTTATCAGAGGATTAAGAGTGGAATTGCAGGATGCGATAGTACCTCTCATGTGCAAGACAGTGGAAGAAGCAGCACAGAGGGCAGCTACTTTGGAGAGGTCTATCCAGACTCGTCAGGTGGGTGAGTCAGGTTCAGGTAGTTTTCGGCTACTGCAGCAGTCAGTAGGTGCAAGCAAAGGTAAAGCACCGGCAGGACCTTCTTCATCTGGTTTTGGTAAATGGGGCCAGAAATTAAAGCAAGCATTTAAAGGCAAAGGAAGAGGATGGGGAGGTCGTCAGTAGTTGCAGCAGGGCCGAGGTAGGCCTGAGGTGGAGGAGTCGCAGCAAAGTACTGCCAGGCAGCCTATTGTTCCTCCACGTATAGATGTTATAATTGTAATCAGCCGGGGCATTTGATCCGCAATTGTCCCTATGCAAGAGAATATGGTTATGGAAGAGGTGTGCAGCAGCAGCAGCCTCAGCAGTTCCAGCAGCCACAGGCAGGTCGTGGCAGAGGAGTACCGCAGCAGCGAGGAAGAGGTCGGGTTATGGCTATCACCGAGCTCAGGCAGAGGCGTCGAATATGATAGAAGGTACTTTACCTCTTTATAATATTCAGCAAGATTTTATTTGATTCGGGTGCCTCTCATTCTTTTATTTCCGAAGAATTTCTGGATTGTATAGCTCATCCTCTAGAAGAAAAGTCTTGTGAGTTAGTAGTGGAGGTTCCTTCAGGTGAGTTCTTGCTCACTTCGAGCTATATAGATGAAGCTCCTGTTATGATTGAAGGGAACCAGATGCCGGGTCGGTTGTATGCCCTGCAGTTGTCAGATTATGATATCATTCTGGGTATGGATGGCTTGAAATGTATGGAGCAATGTTAGATTGCAGAAAGAAAAGGATCAGATTTTGTCATCCTAATGGTGCAGTGTTTGAATATCAAGGTATGCCTTTTTATACCTCCAAGTTTCTAATTTCTGCAATTAAAGCTAGAAAGTTGATAATGATGGGTGTGTGGCCTATTTAGCCTCAGTAAGTTTGGTAGAAGCAGTCAGCCAATGGAAGCAGTTTCCGTGGTTAGGGAATTTGCTGATGTTTTTCCTGAGGATTTGCCGGTTTAGCTCCACATAGAGAGGTGGACTTTACCATTGAGTTGCTGCCAGGTACCATGCCGATTTCTAAAGCTCCATATCGGATGGCACCAGCAGAACTTAAAGAGGAAAAAGCAATTAGAAGAGTTGTTGCAAAAAGGTTTATTAGACCGAGTCATTCCCCGTGGGGAGCGCCGGTTTTATTTGTGAAAAAGAAAGATGGAAGTTTTCGGATGTGTATGATTATAGGAAATTGAATGATGTGACCATCAAGAATAAGTACCCATTGCCGAGGATAGATGATTTATTTGATCAGTTGCAATCAGCAAAGGTGTTTTCTAAGATTGATTTGAGGTCCGGGTACCATCAGTTGAGAATCAAGAGGAGGATATAGATAAGACAGCGTTCAGAACCAGATATGGTCACTTGGAATTGTGGTTATGCCTTTTGGGTTGACTAATGCTCCTGCAGGTTTATGGATCTGATGAATAGAATTTTTCATCCATATTTAGATCAATTCATTGTGGTCTTTATTGATGATATTTAATTTATTCAGCATCTGAAGAAGAGCATGCAGCTCATTTGAGGTTTACTTGCAATTGTTAAGGGATAACCAGTTGTTTGCCAAATTCAGTAAGTGTGAATTTTGGTTGAAAGAAATTCAGTTTTGGGTCATGTTATTTCAGCTAAAGGAGGAGTAGCAGTGGACCCAAGTAAAGTGGAAGCTGTGTCAGGTGGGAAGTGCCTAAGTCAATAACTGAGATTAGAAGTTTTCTGGGGTTGGCAGGTTATTATAGGCGCTTTATTCAAGATTTTTCTAAGATTGCAGCACCTATGACTAAGTTGACTAGAAAGGGTGTGCCTTTTGTGTGGTCCGGTGAATGTCAAAGAAGTTTTGTGGAATTGAAGAAAAGGCTTACATCAGCTCCTGTATTGACATTACCGGCAGGGAGTGGTGGTTTTGTGTTATATACTGATGCTTCGAGAAGAGGACTTGGCGCAGTGCTTATGCAGCATGGTAAAGTGATAGCTTATGCGTCCAGGCAATTGAAGCCAGCAGAAGAAAATTACCCCACTCATGATTTAGAATTGGCAGCAGTTGTGTTTGCTTTAAAAATGTGGAGGCATTATCTATATGGCGAAAGATTTGAGATTTTTACAGATCATAAAAGCTTGAAGTATATCTTCTCGCAGAAAGATTTGAATCTTCGCCAGCGCAGGTGGATTGAGTATTTGAAGGATTATGATTTCAGTTTGGCTTACCATCGGGTAAGGCCAATGTTGTAGCTGATGCCTTGAGCAGAAAGGCATATATGAATCTGATGATGATTAAAGAATGGAAGTTGTATGAAGAAGTAGCAGAGAATTCCTTTTATGTGCCCAGTAGTCAGCGTCGGGCAATTCTAGCTGCTAGTGCTGTAGAGCGTCTTTGTATTGGCAAATATTGAGGCTCAGAGAGCAGATGCAAGTTTAGCTGAAATTGTGAAAATGGAAGGAGTTTCTATTGATGATAATTGTGTGGTCAGGCTTCGAGGCAGGTTGTTGTTCCTGCAGAAAGAGAGGTGAAGCAGCGAGTATTGGAAGAGGCTCATAAATCTAGGTACACTATTCATCCGGGTAGTACTAAAATGTACCATGATTTAAGAAGGCATTTTGGTGGCCTCATATGAAGAAAGAAATAGCAAATTTGTTGCAAGATGTGCTATCTGTCAGCAGATTAAAGTAGAGCATCAGAAGCCTGGAAGTCTATTGCAACCGTTACCTATTCCACAATGGAAATGGGATGATATTGCAATGGACTTTGTGGCAGGTTTACCAAGGTCGAGTTCCGGGCATAATGGAATATGGGTATTTGTTGACAGATTGACTAAGGTATGCAGATTAGTGGCAGTAAGTATGTCTTGGACAGTGGACAGATTGGCAAATATTTATGTTGAAAGAATTGTTCCACTGCATGGTATTCCAAAGACTATTGTATCAGATAGAGATCCAAGATTTACTTCTGGTTTTTGGGGAGAAGTTGCAGAAAGTAATTGGTTCTGAGTTGAGATATAGCTCCGCTTATCATCCCCAGACAGATGGTCAGACAGAGAGGACTATTCAGACAATTGAAGATATGTTGCGAGCTTGTTGTTTAGTTTGGGGAGGTAGTTGGGAGATCATTTGGGAATGGTTGAGTTTGCCTACAATAATAGTTATCATACCAGTCTTGGGATGGCACCGTATGAAGCTTTATATGGAAGGCCATGTAGAACCCCATTGAACTGGCATGAAGTGGGAGAAAGGCAATTAGTGGGTCCTGAATTGATTCAGCAAACCACGGAAGTGGTGAAGCTTATTAAAGAAAATTGCAGCAGCTCAAAGCAGACAGAAAAATTATGCAGATGTGCGGAGAAGACCACTTCAGTTTGAGGTGGGATTTTGTTTTCTGAGAGTTTCCCGAGTAAAGGTATTATGAGTTTGGCAAGTCTGGAAAGTTGAGTCCAAGGTATGTGGGACCTTTCCAGGTGATTGAAAGGATTGGGGAAGCAGCTTATAGACTGGATTTGCCAGCTGATTTTGCAGATGTGCATGATATTTTCCATGTCTCCATGTTGAGAAAGTGTATTGAAGATCCAGCTCAGATAATTAGGTATCAAGGTGGTGACCTGAGGCCGGACATGTCTATGCCAGAATATCCGGTGCAGATCACAGATCGAAAGATGAAGAAGCTGAGAAATAAAGAAATTGAGCTAGTTAAAGTAAGATGGGAAAATAGGTTGGGTGGTGAGGATACCTGGGAGTTGGCCGCGGAAATGGCTAAAGGGTATCCCTATCTGTTTGAGTAAGCTTGTGTATTTTTTTAGATGATAGTATTGTAAAAGTGTGTATGTGTTTAAGTTGTTTGACTCAAGTTGTGTTATGAATTTCGAGGTCGAAATTTCTTTTTAGATGATAGTAATGTAACGTCGCGTGTCTTTCGGATCCATGCGGATCATGTGTATTGTGGTTGTGGCGGCCGTTGTGAGGCCAGTGTGAGTTGGTTGTGTGGAATGCGTGGCGTGGATGTGTGGCTTGAGCAGGTGAAGAGCAGGGTTGGTCCTGAAATGAAATAGGACCTGCTGCTGTTCAGTTGAAGTTGGCGGCCAGGGGTGGCCGTTGACTGGTTGGCGTCCAGGTTAGTGGACGTTGACTGTATGAACTTGGCGGCAGTAGATGTGGACGCAGAGGGTGGCGGTTGCTGTTGGCGGCATGGGGGTTGACGCCAACCTGAGAATGATGCAGGTTATAGGCTCACCCGAGAGCAGTTCTCTCAGCTCACTCTCTCTCCCTCTTGCCCCAGCTTCGTGTCCTGGACTCTCTGAAGCTTCTAACAGGTTCCGAAGAGTGTTTGGACGATCGTAGAACGCGTGGCGTCGCCGAATTGCGCGAGGAACGTCGCGGCGTGGTGCAATTCGCGTGGGAGCTCGCGGAGGGCTCGGCGTGAACCGGGGGATTGCAGGAGATTCTAGCGTGTTCTGAGGTAGGGGACGAACCCTGGTAGCTCCGTAGGAACATTAAAACACATCATAACCACTTGAATCAGCATGATAATGCGTTTTCGGATCATGTTGCACCATGCGGGATAATGGGTGGTTTGAGTAGTTTAATGTACGAAACATGTTGTAACGGGTGTATTGGGTTCTAGCATGCTAAAGGATTGCATTTGTATGTTTTTCTGTAGTTAGAACGGTTGGAAAGCGCAGAGTCGGATTAGGGTTTCTGCAGGGTATAGGGCCGAAGAACTTGGCGTCAACATCGCTTGTCGCCAAGCTCCTCAGCCAAGATGTTAACGGCCAGGTCCCTTGCCGTTGACTTGATATAAGCGGCAATCGATGTTGCCGTCAGCATGAGTGTGAACAGAAATAGCTGATTACGGCTTTTATCGATAATGCATGTGTGTTAACACATGAGGTGCACTGAGTGCACTTGGTTCTCGTGTTTAGCATACAAGGTATGCAGTTAGTTGTTTACTTCAGTGACTGCGCGTTGTTTACGCGAGTCAGTTGGGTTCACGTGTAGTGGACCGTGGTTACTTGTGGTTTACGTGAGGTTTCACGTGGTTGTGTGTGACGTGCACGTGGTTTGTGTACGTGGCGAGTAGTACGACGCCTACGTGGTTACCTCTCCAGTTGGGTACCCCAGGTTCTTTGTGAGCCAGGTGTTAGCTCGGGCTTTGTCCCGGTACTTGTGTTGTGCCGTTGAGGTCTGTGTCGTCTGACCTGGACACCCTCACTCTATGTTTGAGTTGTACGTCCGGCTGAGGAAAGACGACAGTGGGACAGTGACACTTGAGTTGTTTTTAGTCACTTGTAGCGCGCTCGTAGTGGGGGTACGGACACCAGTAGTCGACACTGGTCCCCAGCTAGTCCTTTTCCAGTGCCTCACTCTAGCGAGCCCAGGCCAGGGTCTCTGGAGGTGTCAGGCATGGGCCTGTGACCGTGTGGTCTGCAGGTGGTGGTGTTTAGTTGGTCTCCACAGTTGCTTGACCTTTTCACGTGGAGCGGCAGCTGGACCTTTCGTCCGTGGCTGCGAGACTGAGAGGTAGACCTGTGTTAGTTTGTCCGAGTCAGTTTCTGGTGTCGCGAACCAGTTCACGTGGCTCGTGTTGGCTGTCTCTACTTTAGCTTGTACACCCTGTACTGGTTTGCCGTTTATTATTACTGTTGTTTCTCGTAGTCGGCAAACGGTGATACTTTTAACAGGCTTTAATATTCTGTTTAGCTGTTCTATAAATTGCTGGTATTGTTTACTGCTTTTGTACATGTGGTTTTGGTTTGCTCGGTGTGGGGGAGTTCCCTACTGAGCCAGTGACTAGAGAGGCTCACCCCTACCCCCCATAGGTGAAGCGAGGAGGACGTTTCACGACCGTCGTCCAGCTCAGAGCCGTGCCGTAGCGTGCAGGGTCAGTAGCTCCAGCGGTGTATTTCAGCTGTGTAGTACTCCCAGATGTAGTTTGTGTAGTTTAGTAGTTTTTACTTTCTTCACTTGTACCTCGGGTATGCCCCAGGCTCTTGTACTTTTTTTAGTTTTTGTGGAAAATTTGGCTATGTAATCTTGTGATATAGGTAAAATAATGGTGGTGTGTTCTTTGTGTTTACACGGACCGTGATTTGGTTTCCCTAGCGAGGCTTCGGCCCGTTCGCGGGAGGCGGACTCGGATCAAGTACGTTATCGGTTTAACGGGCTTGGCCGAGGCATTCCGTCACACTAGCTACCTTCCAGCACGGAGGTTCGGCCCAAGTCCCCTCCAATGTCCTCTTTCTATCAGGCCGACCTTCTCACCTTCCCCGCAGAGGTCCTATTCGTTGGAGCAATCTCGCACCCCTCATTCCTTCTCGCCATGCCACGACCCCCCCTCCGATTTTCCTTGCGAAGTGGGGCGACCATGAAAGGGACCTCCACGCCTCAGGAGACAAATAGACCCTCGAAGGTCGCTGACATCCCCCTCCCATCCTTCCAGCATCTTCGGGTTCCACCCCAGTGGAACTCCCTGTCTATCGGCGTACTCTGGGGTAGGGACCCTTACGTACACTTGAAGGATTTTGTATATGAGTCTGCACCGCACAAGTATGACTGCCATCTCATGGCATACTTGTTTAGGAAATCGTTGGATGGTTCGGCCCTTGAATGGTTTTACTCTCTGCCACCTGAGGAAGCTGAAGATTTCCAAATTGTCCAAGAAAGGTTCTTACAGCAATTCCAAGATCGGGTTGGACCCGAATATTCATTTGTTGATCTAGTCGCCGAAAAGATGAAGGCCGATGAGGATTTTCAGCCTACGCCGACAGATGACATTCCCTTGCTGCTAAGTCCGCTGCCCAATGCCCGAGGAAGAAAGGGTCAAGTTGCTGATCTCCATGCCACTCCCCACCTACCGGGCCATCCTAGCATGAATGACATCACCACCATGCACCAGCTGTATAGTATAGCTCGTTTTCATCCAAACCCGCTTAAGGACTCGCCAATTCACTCCATGTTTGAGACTCCTAAATCTCGTTATCCTAAGAAGCCCCAAGCCCAGTCACTGAAGGTGTCCAAACAAATGAGCAAGTAGGTGCGGTGAACAACCCTCAAGGCCCGGCAAGTAGGTCTCCCTATACTCAGCAGCCCCAGCAACCATGGAATAACAATAGACAGCCTCCTCCTCAGGGCTAAAATCCTCCACAAGATTAGCGCCAATACAACTAAGTCCCTCCCCCGCAGAATGGTTTTGCTCCTAGAAAACCCAATGGGCCTAAAAGAGTTTAGTACCCTCCTTTGCCAGAGACCCTAGCTGATATTTTTGCAGCCCTCATGTCCTTAAATGCCCTTAGACTCCCTCCTGAGAAGCCGAACTGGAATATGGCAACAGACCATACGAAGTACTGTGTGTACCATCACCATTCAGGCCATAATGTGTCGGACTGTTTCCAATTCTGGGATATCATATATGATCTTCATGAACAAAATCAGATCGATTGGGCAGAGATGAAAAGATTGATCCAGACACTGAGGGACCAGCAGGGTCAAAGACAACAGCAACAACAGCAGAGGCGACAACAGCAACAACAATTCCAGCAACAACAGCAACAATTCCAGCAGCCTTTCCAGCAACAATTCCAACAACAACAACAACCAGCAAATGACCTTGGCATAATTCGTAATCCCATGCCTCAACATCAGCCCACTCCAAACCACCAACCTGCTCCACCACCTCCTCCTCCTGCCCAAGTTAATCCAGTCATACACCACCCACAGCTAGAAGCCGCATGGATCTTCGATGACGAACACGAAGTGGGCCAACTCTTAGCCATTTCCCATACCACCTCTGTTTCCGCTACATCTATATCCACCACACCCACCATTGCCACCATTACCTCGCCGCTCTACAGCTCCTCCGTCATACAACCCGTTGTCCCTTCGCCTATTAGCATCTCGTTCTCCCCTACGCCAGCGCCACTATTACCCAACCCTTCCATCCTTGACACCACTCCTCCTCCACTCCACCATAACCTTGCCCTACGGAGCGGGCGTATGTTTCACCGGATGTACCCAAATGCATTCGGGTCTATGCCGGGTCAGCAAACCCAACCCTCCAACAGTCAGTAGCAGCAACAGGATGCCGATGAGTCAGATCTGGTTCCGGGAACTCAGTATGGCATTTTGAAGCACTTGGACCAAACTCCAGCAAAAATCTCCATCCTTGAGTTAATCAAGAGGTCACACACCCATCAAGATGCCCTGAGAGCGTTCTTGCAAAGGGTTATGGTAAGTGAAGACATGAACCCTAACAACCTGCCTTCCGTGCTCTCTATTGTGAATAAAGGACCGACAATTACCTTTTCGGATGGTGAGTTAGCCCCTCCCGAGGCTAGAAGAATGCCCTTGTGTGTAACCCTTACCATAAACAAAGTGGCCATTGATGCAGCATTGGTCGATATAGGGGCCTCTGTTAATGTATGCCCACTGAGCACCTTGAGAGCTTGTAACATCTCGGAGCGCCGCTTGCAGCCCACTCCTACAACGGTGGTGGCTTATGACAATTCTCGGCGAGCCTGCCATGGCCTTATTTCTCTACAGGCTGAATTAGGGCCACTTGTCATGACTGTGGACTTTTATGTGCTAGATATCGATCCCACCTACAATGCTATCCTAGGCCGCCCTTGGATTGAAGCATTAGGGGCAGTACCCTCCACAGCTCATCAGTGTTTGAAATTCCCCTTTCAAGGGTGTATAGTCAAAGTCAAAAGTGCGCAACAACCACTCCACTGTGGAGGCTATAGAGAAAATCATGCCATCAGTCTGGCCATCTAATAAGCCTGTCATCTCGGTGCTCGATATAAATTACCCGGGCTTACACTTTCTCCTCCAAGCGTCTGATTGTGTCTCCATCATTGGCAGCCATTAGAAAGCATACGTCAGCAAGTGCCAAAGGCTGGGATATCATGTTCAGGATTGGCTATCAGACGGGAAAAGGTTTGGGAACCCATCTCCAAGGGCGGACCAAAGCCGTCACTAGTGCAAAGAAATTTACAAAGCATGGTCTAGGATACGCAGAATGGGCAATATTCTCATCTGCCTCACAGTCAAGTCCCGGACCTCTTACCTGGACATTATATGACCACTTTGTCAGAGGGCCTATATAGCCCGAATATAACATCACAGTGGAAGAGGCATCGATGTCAGCATATCAAATCCTAGAGGCCCAGCGGCCCAGTAAGAAGAAGAAGCCGAAGATGAAGGCACAAGAATCAGATCCTAAAGACTTAAGCCCTACAGTGAGTTTCCTATTCAGGGAGGACAACAACACTCCGCCATCAGAAGCAGAAGCAAAAGAGCAGGGCCTTGAAGACCTTGTTTCATCAGTGAGTCATTTGTTCGTCGAGGACAGTGTGGCACAGCTGCCAGCATTGATAGAATCAACATCAGCAATCACCACCAAGTGACAGTTGCTTGGACTTGGTGAAAAGTTTGAAACCATAAACCTCATCAACCCAACAACGAAGTTCTGGCCAGGGTATTCCCAACCTTTCAATCATTTTGTGTCTTCCATCTTTGTTTATAAATTCACCTCCATCCCTTTTTCCCCTCCCATTATTCTCCAGTTCTCTCCCGACGCTCTCGAGGCGTTAACCTCCTCTGCATCTTCTTTCACCCATCTCTTTTAATGGCTCGGTTCTATCCTTCTTCCGATGCCTTCGCTCTTAGGAGGGTTAATTTCCTTTCTTAATATGTTGCATTAAAAAAAATCGAAACAAAAAAAATGCCTCCTCTCTTCCTCGTTTCCCATCTTTCCCCTGCCCTTCTCTTCAGGCGGCAATCCCCACCTTTCCCCTTTCTCTTTCATCGGACGACAATACCCGTCCTTCTCCTTTCAAACACCAATCTCCTGTTGCAGTTCTCATCCTCAGACGGCGATCCCCTCCCCTCGTTTTACTGCTTTCGACGGCGATCCCCGTCACTTCTTAATCTACGGACAGCGATCCCCATTCCCTCGCCTTCCTATTCTCGACGGCGATCCTCGTCACCACTTGATTTTCGGACGATGATCCCTGTCCCCTCGCCTTCCTACTCTCGACGGTGATCCCCCTCACCTCTTGATTTTCGGACAGAAATCCTCGACCCCCACCTCCATCTTGACTCATGACGGCGATCCCCGTCACCCCCCGCGCGCTTTTCTCTGCTTTGACAGCGATCCCCGTCACCCCTTCTTCCTTGGCGGCGATCCCCGCCTTTCTCCTTTGGCCCAAGCTGCGGTCTTCACCCACTGACCACCATGGTCACTTTGGGCGATTTGGGTGAGGGGCCTTCTGTTCCCCTGCACCCCGAGTCCGCTGCAGGCACCCTGAGCTCGGGTGGCCCGCCTCTTCCTACAGACCCATCGGAGTGTTTCTGCGGCCCCTCCGCGCCTGTTCCTTTCCATTCCAATAAATCTCTGGACCCTTTTCCAGAGCCTTATGTAAATATCAAACCTAGTTTAGATTCAAGGGTAGGATCTAGCGAGTCCCCGTCCCCGTCTAGGCAGAAGAAGGGTAGTGGCATACCCCGTAGGTATCTTCTAGACCTGGTGCAAAGGTGTGGCGCTCTTCTAGCTATGGAAGAATTCGTCCAAGAAGCGGTAATTCTGAACATAGAAGCTCAGTACAATGAGAAAGGGCTATACGACGGATTTGGTGTTTATGAGATCTTAGCCGAAGATGACCCATTGGATGAAGATGATTCTGAGATAGAGGATGATGCCGAGATGTATGCGAGTGGTATGAAAAGATTTGATGAACCTACCTCTGCAGTAGACGAACCCACCAAAGAGGTAAACATGGGAACATAAGATGACCCTAGGCCCTTGACCATAGCCTCCAGTCTCCCTCCTGAGGAAGAAGAGGCACTCATAGTAATGTTAAGGGAGTTTAAGGATTCCTTTGCCTGGTCTTATGACGACATGCCCGGCATTGACCCCGAATTGGTAGAACAGGCTAATCTTGAAACCAGGATAGTTGCCATTAAAAGAAGTTAAGGAGGTTTCTCCCCCACATTGCTTTGAAGATGAAAGAGGAGATTGACAAACTACACAAAGCTAAATTCATCCGTGTAGTCCTCTATCCATTGTGGGTGGCGAACATAGTTCCGGTAATGAAGAAAGACGGAAGGGTGCAAATTTGCATAGACTTCCGGGACTTGAATAAGGCATGTCCAAAGATGATTTCCCTTTGCCTCACTTGGATGTCCTGATTGATAATCGCTAGGTATGAGACTCTATCATTCATGGATGGGTACTCAGGCTATAATCAGATTCGTCTAGCCCCGGAGGACCAAGAGAAAACCTCCTTCACCACACCCTGGGGAACTTATTGCTACGTGGTCATGCCGTTTGGATTGAAAAATGCCGGCGCCACTTATCAAAGGGCAATGTTAGCTATCTTCCACGATATGATTCATATTGATGTTGAGGTATACGTGGATGATATTGTGGTGAAGTCTCGGACTCGAAGAGAACACTCCTCCGTGCTTGCCAAAGTATTTCGCCCCGCACAAGAATACCAATTGAAGATGAATCCAAAGAAGTGCGTGTTTGGGGTTTCTTCAGGCAAATTGCTAGGTTTCATAGTCAGCAAACGGGGGATTCAGATAGACCCGCACAAGGCTAAGGCAATCAATGAGATGCCTCCTCCTAAGAACATATCTGAGCTTCGAGGTTTGATTGGTCGGCTACAGTTCATAAGGAGATTCAATCTAAGCACTCTCAAAGATGTTGCCCTTTCTATGAACTGTTAAGAGGAGGAGCCAAATTTGAGTGGAATGCTAAGTGCCAAGAAGCCTTCGATGAACTCAAGAGCTATCTTATGAATCCACCCGTGCTACAGGCGCCTGTCCCAGGGAAACCCTTAATCCTATATATGTCGACTATTGAGGACTCCCTAGGAGCTGTCCTTGCACAACATGATGACTCTGGCAAAGAGAGGGCAGTCTATTACCTATCTAGGCTCTTCAATCCTTTTGAGCTCAAACTCACCATAATGGAGAAACTTGTGCAGCGCTAGTGTAGGTAGTGCAGAAATTGAAGCACTACTTCTTAGCCCATAAGGTGAGTTTGATTTCTAGAATGGATCCTATTAGGTATCTCCTAGAAAAGCCGGTCCTCGCCGACAGATTGGTGCGCTGGCAGAGCTTCCTATCTCAATTCGATATCACCTTTGTAGTCCAAAAGGCTATAAAAGGATATGTCATTGCTGAGCACCTTGCTCACCTCCCTCTTCCCCAGAGTGACACGTTCAAGAGGATTTTCCTGATGAAAACCTGTCACTTATTTTCTCGCGATCCCTTCTGTCGCTCCACTTTGATGGAGCTCTCAATTCTAGGGGACGGGACATAGGTGTTGTCTTGCATACCCTAGAAAGGATCACCATTCCACTTGCCTATCAACTCCATTCCCTGCCACCAATATACTCCGAGTATGAGGCTCTCTTAGCTGGTCTAAAGCTTGCCTATCTCTTAGGCGCGCGCCATCTCAAGATCATAGGAGACTCTCAACTCGTTCTTCGGCAAGTCCTTTCTACCTACCGCACCCGTGACCCCAAGCTCAAGCCTTATCAAGATCTGGTCATGCTCCTAGCCAAGCAGTTCCGCAAGCTCATCTACATTCATACTCCTCGCTTTTAGAATATCCTGGCCGATGCCCTGGCATCCCTGGCCTCATCTCTCTCCTTCCCTCTCAGCCGCAGTGCTGAGACGATCACTGTCCAAAGGTTAGAAGCACCCTCCACTCAGGATCCTTGGTCCATTAACCTTAGGAGCTCATTGGTGTTGAAGGCAAAGAGAAAGGAAGCGAAGGAGATAATGCTCGTGGAACTAGAAGAAATGATAGAAGAAGAAAGGCCGTGGTATCATGAGATCGAGCAATACTGCAAGGACGGTACCTTCCCAGAAGAAGCTGAAGCTGAAGATAGGCGAGCCATCCGTAGGGCGGCGTTAAGGTATACCATCATTGGAGACGTGCTGTACAGACGCACTCTAAATGGAATGCTCCTCAGGTGTTTGTCGGATGAAGAAGCCTGGAAGGTAGTGGAAGGATCTCATTCCAGTGAATGAGGTGGGCATGTGAATAGTCAAATGTTGCCTAAGAAGATTCTTAGGCAGGGCTACTACTGGCCAACCCTAGAAGAAGACTGTGCCATCTACGTCCGTAGGTGTGTTAAGTGCCAAGTCCATGCTGATAAAATCCATGCTCTGTCTTCCTCTTTGCATCCACTATCTTCCCCTTGGCCTTTCTCCATGTGGGCCTTTGATATCATCGGGCCGCTTGGTGATCCTAATGCTAAAATCAAACAAAAATCTTTCATTCTCACTGCTACTGAGTACTTCACCAAGTGGGCCGAAGCTGAAGAATTTGCAAAAATCAAAGGTTCAACCGTGTGCAGGTTCATCATGAAGAACATCATCTCGCAGTTTGGAGTACCAAGTGACTTCTTCACCGACAACGGGCCGCAGTTCATATCCCAAGAACTTCAGGATTTATGTAAAAAATTTAATATTGCTTTGCATCATTCGTCTCCGTATTATCCACAGGGCAACGTTCAAGCCGAAGCCATAAACAAACACTTTTGAAAATTCTAAAGAAAACTTGTGAGTCCCATAATTTGCTGATTGGCCAGAGAAATTAATTGAAGCTCTATGGGCCTACCGTACCTCCATCCGTACGCCCACTGGGCAAACTCCATTTTCACTTACTTATGGGATGGAGGCGGTATGCCCACATGAAATTCTCATTCCTTCGCTAAGGGTACAATTGGATAAAGAACTTAATCTCGATGAACGTCGGGAGGCGTTGCTTACACAGTTGGAACTCTTAGACGAACGACGTATTGCCGCGGTCGATCATGTACTTTCATACCAAAATAGGTTCTCAAGATCTTTTCAAAAGAAGGTGATTGAGCGCAAATTCCAACAAGGAGACATGGTTTTAAAGCGAATTTTCATAAAACCTGGAGGTCCTAGGTCCAAGCTGCAAGCTAATTGGGAAGGTCCGTACGTCGTTAAGGAAGTATACCCTGGGAATGCATACAGGCTGATAAATACTGATGGTGAGGAGCTCTATCACCCATGGAATGGTTTGTATTTGAAAAGATTCTACCCTTAATAAAAGGTTATCTATAGGAGCACCCTTTTCTAAAAGAGCATTGGCTATTTTGAGCTTCTCATCCTTTATGATTGTTGGATCACTCCTAAGTTTAGTCACCACACACTACATGGCCACCCATAGTCGAAAGTCCCTTAGACAAGAGTGCTCCGGCCTAGCCCTTGCGTAGGAGGGGTACAGGTTTGTTCTCTTCTTATTCGGACAAAGGTTTAGGGGTAAAAGGATTGATTGGTTTGTAGACTAGGTAAGGGCGAGTTGATCATGTGCAAATGAACTCTCAAATACAGATGGTCTATGAAAATGTGCAAAATAAATATGCAATGAAAAAAAACAAATAAGCCAAAATATGAGGAATAGGGGCATGTCAAAGAGTGACAGTATAGTTCCCCGCGGGACGCCCTTGAGCCCGGTCGTACGCATGCCTTAAATAAATGACCATAAAGTCTCTAAACAACAGACAGATTTCACATGAAACACTCCCCCTAACCGATCACACAACCAACGTCCTGCACCCCAACGCCATGTCTTTCTACCTATATGACTTTCTGTCTTCCTAAAAGACCGAATTCCCCTCTACGCTTGGTCTATGTAGGAACACCGATGACTAGGGACAATCGGTTGTGGGAGATCCAAGAACAAATGCACACTGCACCTAGGGGTTGTTCGACAGTCAGAAGAAAAAGGAGACTCATAATTGCTTGCTCAAATGCGAAGGGTATCACTATAGAAAACCCTAAAAATCTAAAAAATTAGAAAACCCCAAAAATCCAAAAAATCATAAAACTCCAAAAAAAAAAAAATCAGAAAACCCCAAAAAACAAAAAAATAGAAAACCCCAAAATAAAAAAAATCTCAAAATCTCAAAAATCTAAAAAAAAAAACACAAAATCCAAAAAAAGAAGAGATGTACATATCGTTTTCTTTTAACATGTATTATTTCTTTTAATTTCCCACCTATTTAATAAGGCTCAGCCTCTTGACTATCACGAAGATCAAATCACTCCTTTATTCAGAGTAAGGGGCTGAGCCAAAGAGCAGATCTAACATGTTTTGCTAAGTGTGCAGGGACAGGAGATTGAAGAACGATACAACGTTGTACTCAGTTCATTTTCCACTCTCTTTCTTACTCTCTCGTTCATTTGAATCTCATCTCACCCGTGTCAGTCACGTTCAATGCAATCACAAACATTGGCATGAAATGTAAAAAAATCCTCTAGTAAGAGCAATATGTACAAAGATAAGGGGGAGGTGGCTCACAAGCTCCTCACTGTCCACCACCACTCTCCCTAGATCCCTCATGCCTATTGGGTGGTGGTGGCATCTCACCACCACCCTGACCGCTCTTGGCACTCGCCTCCTCTGCCAGGCGTCTCTCCTCCTCCTCATTCCTCTGACGGCCAGAGGAATCTACTAGATACTGCCTCACGGAGGCGCCTGTCGCCCGGCTAGCACCGCTCGCACCACTCCTGCTTCTGCTCCGGGACTGGCCGATCGTCGTAATCATCTCCTGCAGACTCTGAACTAGAGTCTGCTGCGCATGCAAGTCGAAGCGAAGTCGTGTCAACTCCGCCTGATCCGCAGTCGGTCCCTGCGTACGCAACTTCTCTAGCTCTGCGGTCATCTCGCTCGTCTAGAGGCGTAGCTGATCTCTCTCTGCTGCTACGCTGTCCCTCTCCCTCTCCAGCTCAGTCGCTCGGTCAGTAGCGGTCCTCAGTTCATCCACCTGCAGGAAGTCAATTCAAGGTCAGTGTAAATAAAATCTCAATTTTCAAATCACTGGCACACTTACCCGCTCTGCTAATGATGCCTCTGCCTCCTCAGCTCTCCGCACTGCACCGACCAGTCGGTCTGCTAGATCCAACTGGGAATCCTCTGCTGCTCTAGAAGAGGAGGCACCTCCCTGTGTCCTCCTCGCTCGGTCTAGCTCTCTTCACTGCACATTTAACACACGTCAGTTTTTTTCAAATCAACTATGCAATTGGCAAGGTGCTGAAGTCTGAGTAAGTACTTACCAGCTGCTCTACCTCTCTCCGAGCGGCCTCGCGATCCTGTGCCGCCGAGTGGAGCAGGGCCCAAAGCGAGGCGATCTCTCCAGTCACATCTACCTGCAAAACATCATAGCTGTCAGCTCAATTCAATCAAAGAACAATTCAAATAATCTGACGTTGTAGATCTTACCTGTCGCCTCGTGCCTCGGTAGACTATCGCGCCGTACTTTAAGGAAAATGCCTGTAAGTACTCGTCGTCCGAGGTAGCCTCCGACCGGACCCACTTTCCCTTGCGCTCCCAGTCGGCTATCTGCTCGCGGGCCCTCTCACGCCAGTCGGTAGTGTCGTGGAGTCCCCGAAACCTCCGACCTGGCCTAGGGGTCCGGTCACGGCTAGGAAACTCCACCACACTCTGACGTAGGCCAAGAGACCTCTGAGTTAGATAGTGGTGAAGAGGTAGCACAAGGTTGAGAGCATGGATCCACACCGTCCTACCGAAGTAGGGGCGGGCTAGCTCCAACCAAGGCTGTCCCTCGTTTGCCTCCCCTAGGTATGGTTGCCACACCACCTGCACATCAAGCACATATCATTAGTAGCCAGGCAATTGAAAACAATTGAAAATGCAATTTAATAAAAACACTTACATCTATCTGGGGGTAGGCGTCGATGGCATCCTGGAGGGATGCCAGCTGGTCTCCCAGCGGGTGCGTGTCACGGCACGGCACCCAGCGGCGGGCGAGGGGCACGGTGCCCGGTCGCTCTAGTACTCCCCTCCTCAGGCCAGGGAGGTGGAGGTAGGCCCAGACCTGCAAGAGCACGAAGCTACAATCAGACCACATGTGTAATGTCAAGAGGCAATTTTTAAGTGAAGGGCAAGTGAAGAAGTGTGTACCTGGAGGAAGGGGTAGAAACCGCTGATCGCTGTCTACTGGTCAGAGAAGCCCAAGCTCTCGAACTGATGCGCCAGGAACGCTGCTCCCCACGCATAGTCACCCACCTGGCCTAGATCCTCCAGCAGCGGCAGGAACCGACAGTGGACAGGGCCGCCCCTCGTGGCAAACAAAAGTCTACCGAAGAGGAGGGTGAGGAAGCAACGCAGATCCAAATCTGCCTGTGGTCCCGGCTCGCTGGCTAGGATCTCCTCGCAGCCTCTCCTTAGCCGCTGCAACTGCTCACCCACCGACTATGCTACCCTCCTCCCAGTCTCTAGCAGACCTAGGCTCTCCTGCAAATCAACTCTAGAGAGGAGGGAAGACTTCTGCCCTACAGTCAAATCTAAGAGCCTATGGGCTAGATCTCGGTAGCAAGGGTAAGTGAACCCACTCACCGGACGACCATGCACCCTCAGTCCGGTGATCCTGCTCGCATCCTCCAGGTTGGGGATCATGTGTCCCCATGGAAACATGAATGCAGTTGCCTCTGTGTCCCACCTGCCGCGCAGGGCCTGGGTAAGAGGGGCATCTGCCCTCATCCAATCCGTTCGTAGGATCTCCCCGAACCCCATTTCCTCGATCCTCTCTCTTTGGAACTCCAGGAAGGCTAGAAATACTGCTAAAACTACAATCCAGGAAACCCGAGCCCTCATCTCACCCTGCAAACACAAAACAGGCAGTTAATCAATAAAATCAGTTAACTTTGGGTTTATTCGGCTGAGGTTGAAGCGGTTTAGTCCAGCGCGACCTTGTCACGTCGTGGCGGTGCGCCGTGACCCTGTTGCGACGATCGTGTGCGCCGCAACCTTGTCGTGTCGCCTTTGCGTCGCGACATTGTCGCGCCGCACCGATGCGCCGCGACAGTGTCACGGCCCGTTGACCCGTCGCGACTGCTGATATCGCGTCGGGGTGACCCATCGCGTTCTCAGGCGCGACTTTGGCTGGAGTTCCCCTTGTTTGGGGGTGGTTCTCTTGAGCTTTTCACCCTACATTCGGCCCTCTAGGGGCTTCCCCGCACATCCATAATCACAATTAAATAGATTAGGGTCGGGGAACTTACCTTTTTCATCGCCTCCTCCCGGGCTGCCGCCGCCGCCTCCACGTTGATCGCCGGGGCTTCCTCCTCTGCCATCTCCACTTCAGGCACCTCTTCAATGGCCGGAGAAGCCTCCTCACGCCACCGGGCGGTCCTCGTCGCCGGCCACTTCCTCCTCTCGTCGTTTGGCGAACCGCCGCCGCCACCGCCACCGCCTCCGTTGCTTCCTCCCTCCATCGCTAGCACCTTGAGAGAGTGAGAAAGAGAGAAAGAGAAAGAGGAAGAGGGTGTATAAAGGAAGAGGATCGCCTAGGGGAGAAATCGCCGGAGCAAGAGGTTTGAACGCACAAAGGGGGGAAGAGTAAGGGATTTTTCATTTTTGAATCTCCGGTTGGTGTCGCGGCGCTCACAGGTGTCGCGTTATTATCGCGACGGCTAGGTCGGCCGTGACCTTGTTGCGATCGCCCGCCCTGTCGCGACCTTAAGGCAACATCTGTAGAGGTCGCGACTTTGACAGTGCGCACAAATTGAACAAAAGTCAAATTTTCACTAAGTCAAATAATCAAATACATTGTCTAATTTCCCCTACAATCAATCAATGCTCTTTTCTGCCCTAGCTACCACCTGATACAATGTCTATCCATCTAAGCTATCAAGTCGCTGGCGCAATTGGATGAATCCGCTCCAGCATCTCGAGGTACTCTCGGATCATGTCCTCGTCCTCGCCCACCTCTGCCGTGATGATGCTCGTGGCACACACCTCCCAGTGGACGATGGCGCTCCACGCGTCCCGTTCATCCTGCTCATCTCTCCTCTTCCTCACTTGAATAGGCAGGTAGTGTGAAAGATAGGGACCACTGTGCGGGCCGCTCCACACTGTAGATAGCATCGGTCTGAGTTGTAGAGGATCAGCGCCTCGTTGCCCAGGAGACGAAGTGCCAATCCGAGGCGCTGTGGTAGGTAGATGGTCCTGTTGTGAAGGAAGCGTGGGCGCATGTCGAACTCCGCCACTGTCATGTTCTTTAAATAATCGCGCCAAGCCTTCAATCCTTTCACTTGGGCTGTCTTACACCATGCCTGGGGAGTCATGTAGAGAGGCGCGCCGTCGAATGCAAGTGGATGATGTAGCATGGTCTTGCACTCGGTGGAGAGGGTATCCATGGCCCGGAACTGTATGTGCATGCCCATCCACAGCTCTAGGGCGATGACGGAGCCGAAGAAGGGACCTCCAGTGGCTGCAGAGGTAAGTCCAGCATAAAGATAACCAAGGACGGCTTGGCCAATTTTCATACCTTCTGAGACGAGTCAATTATGCTCAAATTCGCAATGAAGATAGCACCGTCTTCAGCTGGGAAGAGAATGACACCACAGATGCAGATGGCGACTACTTTGGAAATAGCGAGATGGTTCCCGGTCTTGCGCTTGCACTGGGAGATCACCCATTGGGCGATGGGGAGGAGATGTACCTACGTCCGGCTGGTCATGGAGTGCAAGTCAGTCTTCTTATTGGTAATTTCCCCGAGGATGCTCCATGCATTGATAGGAGCTACTGTGTAGGAGAGAGCGACCTCCTCTCCCTCTGGTATCGTAGGAGACCTAACATTGTCTCCAACTCCTCAACAAGATAGTAGCCTCGAACTTGGAGAAGATGAACGTGTGGTTTGGGGATGCCACAGCTCCACCAACGCCGTAATGCTGTCCCACACATGTACGATCTTATGATATTGCTTGGCTAGCACGAACGTAGTAGACAGTCCCCACTCCTTCAAGTGATGAATGGACGAAGGCGGGAGTAGCTCTATCATTGGGGCTAGCTAAGGCACTTTGGAGAATCTCCTCTGGCCAGGAAGGATCTATAGAAGAGTAGAAAAGAGAAGATTGAGAGCGGGGGAGGGAGAGGAAGAAAACAAAGAAAAACAGAGCAGAAAATCAAAGCTAAAGAAGAAGATCACTTACTTGAAGCTCTGAGCATGTGCATATGTGCCTAGGGATGGAGGAAAGTTGCTGGAGCTCAGCATGAGACTCTCGGGCCGCCTTGGGACCAGCATAAGGCGGGATGTCTTCTTGGAAGACAGAATAAGATCTCTTCATGACTGTAGGAGAGAGAAAACTAAAGAAGAGAGAGGGGGGAGAGAGAGCTGAGGGATTAGCACCCTAAACAACCCTATTTATAGAGCTCTAGGGGGAGCCAACCCATCCTAATCCCGAAACTAAGTGTTAGGATAAGATTAGAAGAGGTCTAGGAGTCCTAATAGAAGTCTAAGGGTCTTAGGATAGAGATAAACACAGGTTTTTTTTTGCGTTTTTCTGAGTTCGGTCAGAGTTGCGACGCCACGATATGACGCGACAAGGTTGCGACATGGCGGGGCGACGCGACTATGTCGCGGACCCCAAAGGTGTCGCCTCTCTATCTTGTGTGTTATTTTCCACGATTGTGCATAATGTATTTGTTTATTCGATTGTGTTTATGTATATATTGTCATTTTTGTGTTTATTATGTCTACTTTGTCAAAAAAAAATCGAAAAATTTGGAAAATCATAAAAGAAGGAACGTCACAGGTAAGTCAGGTAATGTATTCCTTTCCCTACTCCTCGCATTACTATATGGTATTTTATTTATTATATCGCTTCAAGGACCGGCTAGTTCTCAATGTGCTCTGGGATTTGAGTTCCCCTTTATCAAAACAGTGATAATCTAGGTGCACATGTCAATCGTTGGATAGGCCGTTAGGTCGGGTAAGTTCAGGGACGATGGATTCAGCCTGCACTACGGTTGTAGGTAGTTTCTTGACCCGCTCTTACTTCAGCTTAACATTCTTATCCTTGATGTATTTTTTATTTTCTCCTTTTCTTTGCATTCGTTTTAATGATTTCTTTTCTTTTAACCCAGCATGCATCATGTAGTCTTTGAACTTTCATAACTCATCCCTGGCTAATGGTGATCCCTTATTGAGTGCCCAATCATTCTTCATGTTTCAAACAAGAATCCTATTCCATTCTGAATCGGAAGGTTTGCCTCCGAGTGAGTTGTTCCCGCCAGTTTGACAAGAATTTCCTTGTCTGAATTCTCTATCCAATTTTTATCTTACTCCTTTGATCCGTTTTGGTTGCGAACCGCTCCCAGGACAGAGTCATGAGTTACCTGCCTGGCATGCACATGTCCCTCCAAAATGAAACCTATAGGCCAATCGGCTAGGGTACCTCTCAATCAAGGGTTGATCATCCTTTTCTTTCTCCTTCTCATCTAGACTTGTGCTTTTCCTTGCATTCTGCTCGAGCAGCTAACTCGGGGCTTTCACGAAGATTTCAATTACTGTTGGTTAGATTGGGTGTCTCTTTACCTTGGCACCCACTTTTCAGTCCACTCCGCGTCATTTCCGCTTCGCCGTCACTTCATGACCCCTCCGCTACACTTCCTCTTCATTTCCTTGCAAAGTGGAAGTAAAGGAGGGGCAATCTGTAGACACCCGGTTCTGGCTTATAAGTTGAACCACATTTCTTATTATCTTAGTGAGCCCCAAGTTGGTCACTCACCTTGATCCCATCATCAGCCTTGCTTTGAGCCCATTAACAGCCCAATTTCCATGAAAATCCCGTCCATTATCTTTTAAAGAGTCCATGAGCCCTAATGATCATTATCCTCCTATGTGATTGGCCAATAATTCAAGAATAATCGATTTTCTTTAACGTGAAGGGTCGTAGCGCCGCGTTACTGCTATCTTTGGCCGCCGCGACAGCCCATGCATATCCATGCACGTGACCTCATTGTCGTGTTCCTCCTGGCCGTCGCGATCATTCTTGTCGCGCCCCTACGATGCGTCGCGACTTCAGCCGCATGAGCTGGCCTCTGCAACCACCTCCTATTTATCTTCTTAAGGTCTTATCTCTATCCATTTGAACCTCCCAACCTCCATGGCCGCAGTTTGGGGCTAAGGGTCTCCTTAGGAGTCTCCCTATGACTCTACCCACGATTTTTTTATGACATTTATCCTCTCATATGGGTATTTATCACCTAATAATGGGATTTTCTCTCTCATTTTCTATACAAGCAAGCTCATTTTCTTCAGAGAAGAGGGGACCCCGAATTTCACCCCGAAGGGCTGCCAAAATTTTCTGTGAGCTGGACTTAGCTCGAAATCAACCCTTCCTCCCTCATTTACACACATTCTTCACACCAAGCCATGACGATCTCTTCATCAATGGAGCTTGGTGAGTGAAGAGGGCGACCCCACTACCTTTCCTCAGCATCTGGAGCATCAGAGGACGTCCACCACGCCAGGGAGTCGCCCCATACGGGCTCCTTCTTTCCTCTTCCTTCTTCCTTTGATTTCATGCATTTTTCTTATTTTTCTTAGATAGGACTCATTTCCCTTTTCTTCCCACGTTTTCCATACACCCAAGGGTTTAAAACCACCCCCAGGTCCTGTTCCCACCATGCTTGATCTCATCTTTCCATTTTTGGATGGATACTATGCTTAATATGTTTAGTAGGGTTGTTTTCCTTATTTTCGTTGTTTTGGCAGGCACTCAAACTACTTCTCACGAGGAGCTCTTGTCCTCTGGCCGGCCGGAGGGCAGGAAGAAGGTCCTTCCACACTTCTCCCGTACTGCAGAGAACGCGACCGAGGAAGGCGACGCGACAACGAGAACGCGCCCCTATAGGGCGTTGCGACACCAGCTTCATCGTGACGGGGTTCCCCGTTGCGACCTCAGGTCAGTATGATGTTCTCTTTCCTTTTCCTAGACTAGTTAGCCCGTGTTATTTCTATTCTTAGGCAACTATCTAGGTGGCGATCACATCCTTTTTTCCATGTCTTTATATTGAACATATATTTGCGTGTATTAGGGGGCGCACAATCCCCATGATTACACCCCCTACTACACGTTCTAACACTCAAAGCAAACTACCATAACTAGACTCATAGTTGGGACGCTCATCACTTAGACGCATTCCCATCCTTGACTTGCTCCTCCTCTTGAACTTCATAGGCACCTAGATTGGGTAAAAGTAGGGGATGAGCAAACTAGTCCAGTAGGATTTATATCTCAATGTGCGGGCAATGATATAAGTGATTAACAATTTAGAACTAGATAAGCACGATGAATGTCATAATATGCATGTGCGAATAAAACTCATTAAAACATGATACATGGACAAGCTAGATAGAGTGATTATGATAGAACAAGAACTAGAACAAGATAACAAGATAGAACTAGCAATAGAACACTTTGTACAAGCACGCAAGATTTCACTTGATGTCAATAGCTTTCAAGAACGCGAGATATCACTAATTGCAATAAATGCAGGATGACCATATCACGCAAGCAAGCAAGCAAGCACGCACGAGCACGATCATGTAACACTAATCAGGCACGTAGACACTAATGTACACCAAGAAAAGATCCATCAAGAATGTACACTAGGACACGTGTATGTGGTTATTTTATCTATCATTCAACACACACGCACGACTCCCAGCGCAGATGCAACGCCAGTAATCATTATACCCCATGGTTAACAGTATATTTATGACTCTCGTCATTGGGGCTAGACTGGAGCCCTTGGACACTCGCCGTGCCCGGTCAGCATCTCACTTAAATTTAAAATGTAGATACCCACAGTTATTAATAATGGCCAATGAGAGTTTCAATAAGTAAGCATGTGTAAGGTCATGTTCATGATGATGATGAGAACGAGTAACAAGTAAATTGAACATGATTTCATGAGAACAATGGTCGAGAGATAAATTCGGCAGCATAACGGTACGATTTATACTTTAGTTCGATCTTTACATTAATGACTTTAGTCTAGATTGTAAATCATACTCATGAGAACAAGATGAGAGATGAAGTGCACGCTATCTCCAGGGAACTTCAATGGTACAACCAACTCGTCAGCCATGTGAGAATCCATGGTCAGAGGAGATTTACGGAGGCCTTGGAGAAAAGGTCGCTAGTCTACCGATTTGGAATGACCGGTAGAGAGCTTCCAATTTCCCAAGAAAGGCTGCCTAGATGTGCAAGTGTGTAGTGATGTACGCGTCTCAATTCACAATCCATCGGTCTCAAACTCGCGGGAAGCACTTAATAATATAACATGGAATAAAACTATGCACTTTAACTAAACATGGATTGCAAGATTTTAAGATCACAGATTATCATTTTAATAAGCTAGAACAGTACAAAGTGTGAATCAAAAGTTACATGAATTGTCACGTCATTAAGAAAGCAATTAGAATAATGTTCATATAATTAAAGCTTTTTAAATGGGTTAAACACTTTTAATCCATTAAACAGATGTCCTGTAATGATCAAACCCAAGATATGCAAATGACACATGGGATATCATGTTAAACAGACCTCGGGTAAGGCTAAAAATACGTGTCCAATACAGAGGACGCACTTAAAAACGCATTGCACAACGAAAATAGCGAAAATAGTGGAAAGTACAAATCACGTCCAAGAGGGTGGACGCCTTCATTCTTGAAACGCGTCGGGGGTCATAGACGCATCTATAGAAAACATTAAAAAAAATGTGTGCGGGAAAAACCCTCTGAAACGTGTCGGGGTCGGACGCCGCGTTTCAGAGCGGCCCGGACTCCCAGGCGGCGCGTAGACCCACGCGGGCCGTTGACGGGTCAACGTAAAAATCACGTCCGGGGTGGCAGACGCCTTTCATGGGATCGCGTCGCCCCTGGGCGGCGTGATACAAGGGCCTTGAATCGCGTCCACCTGCCTGGACGCGGTTCATGGTCCCGACTAAAAACACATAAAAACTGCACTCAAGAGGGGTTCGATCATGCAATGCTTATATCTCCTAAACTAGGACTCTTCGGAAAAAAGTCTCAACATGAAAGTTGTTGGGAACATGAAATAGGTGCGAACTATGATTTTTAAGTAATTTTAAATGACCTCGAGATGTATGATAAACCAACACGAAAGTAAAAAGTCTCAGACATGCGCGAGTTTGGAAAAAACGCCTATAATTCAAAATCTACTCATTGGAATTCGATGAAACCAGTGGGAAACAAAATTTAACTTGATGCTCTACACATTGGTATAGGATATGCTAAGGTTTGGCCCAAGAAAACCTACCTTTTGGGTTTGAGAAGTCACATTTTCTAGAAAACCTGCGTTCAGACCACTTGGAGGAGAACGCTTACTGCACCCGATCTACTGAACGAAAAATAGTCAAACTAGTGGGATTAGGAAGTAGACCTAACCCTATTTCCAGGGGTATAATCCTTGCAAGGTTTGGTTATGGTTTGACTCACCTTTGGTCGACCACAAGAAGGGTTGTCTGCACAGGTTGAAGCAGAACGCAGTAGGGAAGAAGCTCCGAGTTGGGGCGGTTTCCTCCTCCATTGGGTGCTCAAGACCAGCCTCCCACGACCCCAACAATGTATATTTTCGTCCCCTAGGGTTTGGGTGAAGAGTATTTAAGCTACCATGGTGTTTAGGAGTCCTATTGTGACAAGAAAAGCCAAGTGGGTCATTAATATATAGTGTTGGGAGTCTCTCCAACACTTTTATTTAATTTTTGGTTGCGTCATATTTCTGTGTTAACTGTTTTTTGACTTGTTTCCTAATTTGGATAATCGATCATAATAACTTTTAAACCTAGCCCAAATAATTTTTATTGACCCAAATTTCTTGATGGGCCATTAGAGAACATTATTTGAAGTCCGTATATGATTTTTATTTAATTTTCTGACTCATCCAAGTACATGTGATAATGATTTTTCGACTTATTCATGAATTACGATAATAAGTCGCGAAACACTTTAAACTTGGCTAATCTGATTTTTTTCTTGGCACAAATTTCTTTGTGAAACATTTCGTAATAATGTTTTGGGTGGATTTACAATTTTTACAAAATTTTTCGATGTGTTTTAGCACATACGATAGAGTACGTATACTTTAAATAATCTAATATTATGAAAATTATTTATTTCCATTTATTCAAATTTTACTTATTAAATTTTCCGGGGTGCTACACCCTCCCCCACTTAAGAGAATTTGGTCCCCAAATTCATAGATCATTAATTGGCTTTTGATAGTTATGATTCTTAAGCTCATTTCAGATTTAATTCCTCTAACTTGTTTCCACATTGTGGATGCTAGTCCAACATCTACACCTATGGCCACCCGTACTATTCATTTGGTTCTTTCCACTCCTGTTTTCCTTCCACGGTTGTTATAACTTTATCTTAATCCTCCAGATGAACTATGGTATAATTACTAGATTATTCCTTTCTAATCTCTCCTTAATGTTCTCCCGCACTTAGAAATGTACTAATAAGAAAAATATCATAAGATCAGTCTAGGGGTTTAACAATCATACCTCCTTCCGGGAGCTCCGCTTGCATTATTGCATTCACGCGTCCTTGACGCTTTACCACCCCCTGGTTCCTTCCAACTTGGTCTTTTAGCATGGGACAGTTTGGTATACGATGTTCATGCACATCGCAGGCAAGCCCCGGCCTTCTTCCAGCACTTGTTCGCTTGGTGCCCAGGCTTGTTGCAACAGTTACAATATTCCACCGTCATTGTTTCTTCTACTTTGATCTTTTTCTCCATGCCATAGTCCTTCCCAGTGGTTGGCCTTTTGTTGTTGTTATTGTTGTTATTGGGGAAAGTTCCAGTTGTATCGACTGCTCCCCTTTTTATAAAGGTCGACTTTGAGATGTCTTTCCCCCTTTATGCCTTCCACCTTAGCCATTGTGTCTTCTACCAGTTGAGCTCTTTGGACCATCTCACTGTAGGTTTGGATGTTGTGTGGTCCGAGCTTTTCAATGAACATGGGCCTGAGCCCATCCATGAAACGGTTTGCCTTCATTCTTTCAGTTCCCATCAGGTGTGGGGCATACACCTCCAGACGCGCGAATTGAGCCTCATACTCAGCCACGGACATTCCTTTCTGTTTTAGTGCGGCAAACTCTGCTGCCTTCTTCTCCTTGACCCTCTCTGAGAAGTACTTTCCTCGGAAAATCTCCAGGAAACCTGCCCATTCTAGTTCAGCTATATTAGGCAGATGGGCCGATGTGGCCTTCCACCATGCTCAAGCATCCTTGGTAAATTGAAAAGTGGCCAGTACCACCTTCTCCCTGTTAGTGCATTGCATCACTTGAAAAATTTGTTCTATCTCCTCTTGCCAATTCTCTGCCTCGTCTGGGTCAGGGGACCCAGAGAAATGAGGAGGGTTTAAACTCCTAAAATTCCAGTGCAGATCACCGGCTCCATTCCTTGCAGCAGCCTAATTTCCAGCCTGAACTACATTTTGTAAAGCCTGAGTCAATCCAGCCACGGTTTCTTGCATAGCTTGCCACTGGTTGCTAGCCATTGCAGTTGAGTGTAAGAGTTATAAAGGTTCCTAAGAAAGGATGGAAACCAATTAATGTCTCTAGATACGTTACAAGAGTCAATGGGTAAGGAGTGTTTTGTTCATTCTATCATATTCCCAGTCTCTACCCATTCTTACCAGGTACCATATTTAATTTCCATGACCTAGGTTCCATAGGTATCTCCTAATCCTGAGACATATATCTTATTTGGTATTCCTAGGCTCTAATACCACTAAACTGTCACGTCCCGAGAATTACGCAGTGGATATAAATAATAATTGGAATAATTCGAGTCGATATCCCGAGACGTGAACAGTCGACAAATAAGCCTCTATCTAGCATGCACTAAATGTATAACAACATACATCATCATAGGGCCCAAATATTGAACTCAACTAATCTTGTATTCAAATCTCAACTCATTGTATTCCAAATGGAAACTATTACAGGACTAAGACTCAATAAAAAGAAAAGTACATTTTATTCCTCACTTCCTACTACACGTTCTAACACTCAAAGCAAACTACTATAACTAGACTCATAGTTGAGACGCTCATCACTCGGATGCATTCCCATCCTCGACTTGCTCCTCCTCTTGAACTTCATAGTCACCTAGATTGAGTAAAAGTAGGGGATGAGCAAACTAGCCCAGTAGGATTTATATCTCAATGTGCGGGCAATGATATAAGTGATTAACAATTTAGAACTAGGTAAGCACGATGAATGTCATGATATGCATGTGCGAATAAAACTCATTAAAACATGATACATGGACAAGCTAGATAGAGTGATCATGATAGAACAAGATCTAGAACAAGATAACAAGATAGAACTAGCAATAGATCACTTTGTACAAGCACGCAAGATTTCACTTGATGTCCATAGCTTTCAAGAACGCGAGATATCACTAATTGCAATAAATGCAGGATGGCTATATCACGCAAGCAAGCAAGCACGCACGAGCACGATCATGTAACACTAATCAGGCACGTAGACACTAATGTACACCAAGAAAAGATCCATCAAGAATGTACACTAGGACACGCGTATGTGGTTATTGTATCTATCATTCAACATGCACGCACGACTCCCAATGCAGATGCAACGCCAGTAATCATTATACCCCATGGTTAACAGTATATTTATGACTCTCCGTCATTGGGGCTAGACTGGAGCCCTTGGACACTCGCCGTGCCCGGTCAGCATCTCACTTAAATTTAAAATGTAGATACCCACAGTCATTAATAATGGCCAATGAGAGTTTCAATAAGTAAGAATGTGTAATGTCATGTTCATGATGATGATGAGAACGAGTAACAAGTAAATTGAACATGATTTCACGAGAACAATGGTCAAGAGATGAATTCGGCAGCATAACGGTATGATTTATACTTTAGTTCGATCTTTACATTAATGGCTTTAGTCTAGATTGTAAATCACACTCACGAGAACAAGATGAGAGAGGAAGTGCACTCTATCTCCAGGGAACTTCAATGGTACAACCAACTCGTCAACCATGTGGGAATCCATGGTCAGAGGAGATTTACGGAGGCCTTGGAGAAAAGGTCGCTAGTCTACCGATTCGGAATGACCGGTAGAGAGCTTCCAATTTCCCAAGAAAGGCTGCCTAGATGTGCAAGTGTGTAGTGATGTACATGTCTCAATTCACAATCCATCGGTCTCAAACTCACGGGAAGCACTTAACAATATAACATGGAATAAAACTATGCACTTTAACTAAACATGGATTTCAAGATTTTAAGATCACAGATTATCATTTTAATAAGCTAGAACAGTACACAGAGTGAATCAAAAGTTACATGAATGGTCACGTCATTAAGAAAGCAATTAGAATAATGTTCGTGTAATTAAAGCTTTTTAAATGGGTTAAACACTTTTAAGCCATTAAACAGATGTCCTGTAATGATCAAACCCAAGATATGCAAATGACACATGGGATATCATGTTAAATAGACCTCGAGTAAGGTTAAAAATACGCGTCCATACAGAGGACGCACTTAAAAACGCATTGCACAACAAAAACAACGAAAATAGTTGAAAGTACAAATCACGTCCATGAGGGTGGACGCCTTCATTCTGGAAACGGGTTGGGGGTCATAGACGTGTCTAAAGAAAACATAAAAAAAAAAACGTGGGCGGGAAAAGCCCTCTGAAACGCGTCGGGGTCGGACGCCGCGTTTCAGAGCGGCCCGGACTCCCAGGCGGCGCGTAGACCCACGCGGGTCGTTGACGGGTCAACGTCAAAATTGCATCCTGGGTGGCAGACGCCTTTCATGGGATCGCATCGCCCCTGGGCGGCGCGATACCAGGGCCTTGAATCGCGTCCACCTGCCTGGACGCGGTTCATGGTCCCGACCGAAAACGCAGAAAAACTGCACTCAGGAGGGATTCGATCATACAATGCTTATATCTCCTAAACTAGAGCTCTTCAGACAAAAGTCTCAACATGAAAGTTGTTGGGAACATGGAATATGTGCGAACTATAATTTTTAAATAATTTTAAATGGCCTCAATATGCGTGATAAATCAACACGAACATAAAAAGTCTTAGACATGCGCGACTTTGGCAAAACGCCTATAATTCAAAATCTACTCATTGGAATTCGATGAAACCAGTGAGAAACAAACATTAACTTGATGCTCTACACATTGGTATAGGATATGTTAAGGTTTGGCCCGAGAAAACCTACCTTTTGGGTTTGAGAAGTCACATTTTCTAGAAAACCTGTGTTCAGACCACTGGGAGGAGAACGCTTACTGCACCCGATCTACTAAATGAAAAATAGTCAAACCAGTGGGATTAGGAAGTAGACCCGATCCTCTTTCCAGGGGTATAAGCCTTGCAAGGTTTGGTTATGGTTTGACTCACCATTGGTCGACCATAAGAAGGGTTGTCTGCACAGGTTGAAGCAGAACGCAGCAGGGAAGAAGCTCCGAGTTGGGGCAGTTTCCTCCTCCCTTGGGTGCTCAAGACCAGCCTCCCATGACCCCAACAATGTATATTTTCGTCCCCTAGGGTTTGGGTGAAAAGTATTTAAGCTACCATGGTGTTTAGGAGTCCTATTGTGACAAGGAAAGCCAAGTTGCGGTTTTGGCTTATTAGTTTCCTAATTTGAGGATTTCTTCCTCCATTTGATTGTGTAAGGCTTTAGGAAATCTCCCACCATTGTTAAGCACAAATTTGGATTGCCAAGAAAGGCTAATTGCCTTGGGGTTTGCCCTAATTACCCCTTTCTATTTTCAGCTTAATTAGAGCTGCGAATTTCCATGCATTTTCTTGCTTCATTTGATTTTTGGGTCATATGTGGTCCATTGGTCCAATTAAGATATTGGGTCATTAATATATAATGTTGGGAGTCTCTCCAACACTTTTATTTAATTTTTGGTTTCCAACTTGTTTCCTAATTTGGATAATCGGTCACAATAACTCTTAAACCTAGCCCAAATAATTTTTATTGACCCAAATTTCTTGATGGGTCATTAGAGGATATTATTTGAAGTCCGTATATGATTTTTATTTAATTTTTTGACTCATCAAAGTATGTGTGATAATGATTTTTCGACTTATTCATGAATTACGATAATAAGTCGCGAAACACTTTAAACTTGGCTAATCTGATTTTTTCTTGACACAAATTTCTTTGTGAAACATTTCGTAATAATGTTTGGGGTCGATTTATAATTTTTACAGAATTTTTTGATGTGTTTTAGCACATACGATAGAGGTACGTATGTTTTAAGTAATCTGATATTATGGAAAATATTATTTCCATTATTCAAATTTTTACTTATTAAATTTCCGAGGTGCTACATAGCTCCTCCGTCTAAGAAGACGTCCATGCACTGTTCGACGACATGGGTTATTGAGGAGGTGATTTCCTACCCAGACGGCCCAAAGGCCCACTAAGGCCCATCGACCCGCATGCTCACCCTCCACGTGTCCCCGGACATCTTCGAGAGGGTTCGAGCTCTCATCTGCTTGGACATAGGTGTGCAAGTCTCTCCCAGTCCTCCTCAGGTTATCAAGCTCCTCCCAATCGAGTTCAAGATAAGCCCCGTAACCTCGTTGCAGCCGCCTTCATTATGCCAACGGTTACGCCCCAACGAGCGCATAACTACTCGTAATCGGCGTTAACGAGATCTACTCCTCATGATCCATGCAGTTATTACGTCACAATCTTCCAAATGCAGTGGTTACGACCTCGATGGCGGCCCAGAATGGGCGGTCTCGCTCTAGACTGTATCTATATAAAGAGATCAAAACCTTCGGTGCTAAGGTAGGGAAACTTCGCCATTCTCACGCCCAAAACCTTACAATCAAGATCTTTCCTAATTTAGACATCGAAGAGTTCTTTCTCGATTCTCAAGACCGGGGCATTTTGACGTCTATCTTCTCTCTTTTTATAGGATCCACTAAGTCGTTCGGTCAAGTCTTCCCCCCTTTTCGAAGGTGCAAGTGTAGAATTTAGATCCCGACCAGATTCTATCCTCTACAGTTATCATGATCATTACCACGACAATAGCGATGGCGCCGATGTGGAGTCGTACGACTCCATTGACATGAGACACATGAGCTTAAACATATTCGACATTATCTCGCAGTAGCCAGGGTTCGACTTCTCCAAACTGTTCGAGAAGGACATCAGGTCAAAGAAGAGATGCCAACAGGTTCACCTCCCAACAACCAGCATCAACAATCGTTTCGAAGTTAGAGGAGACCATGCAAATAGAGAGCTTCAGGGTGGATAAGAAGGGGGCCCTGGTGCTGATGCGGGAGAGCAAGTAAGGGAGGAAGGGACAGCTGGCCCTGCGCAGATGCCAGGGAGTTAAGGAGGATGGCATCTAGGGGCTCGTCGGGATAGACCCCTCGAAGTCGTTGACCACCCAGAGAACCAATTACCATAGTGTTGACAGTTGGAGGAGGACCTTGAGGAGAGTCAACCATCCTCCAACAAGTTGGCAAGCCGGGGAGGAGTCGCAGTTGGAGGGGGGGTGAGAGTGAAGAGAAGGGCAGTTTAGATATTCCACAACTGCTTCTAATGAAAGGATAGAATATACATCAAATATATATATATATATATAATATATATATATATAATATATATATATATATTAACGTCTTTAAATTAAATGAACCTTTTTGTAAGGGTTAGATGTTTCAAGAGACATGTATTTGTTTCTTTTAGAAAT
Organism: Colocasia esculenta; assembly: GCA_014218235.1. Classification (NCBI taxonomy): domain Eukaryota; kingdom Viridiplantae; phylum Streptophyta; class Magnoliopsida; order Alismatales; family Araceae; genus Colocasia; species Colocasia esculenta. The sequence continues at coordinate 31,803,924 of CM024757.1, read as the reverse complement.
AATTAGAACAATTAAAAGGAGGTAGAGGTGGGAATGTCAATGGGTCGGGCCTTGCTAGGCACGGCCCAGGCCTGATTTTTAAAAGCCCGTCGGGACCCGACCTAGACCCGAGGGGGTGGCTCAGCCCAGGCCCAATAAAAATCTAGTTAAGCTCCGTCCGCCATGAAAATATAAGAAAAATTCTTTTTATCTATATTATATATAATTTTAATATATCTACTATATATATATACACACAATATATATTTTACTTATATCTGTATTAACATTCAATTTATAAAATATTATATTTTAGTAGATTTATTATAGAAAAAATAAATATACTCACTTTCTAAATAAAAAATTTATATTTAATAAAAAATATTATTATATTTATAAATTTTGGGTCCTATCGAGTCGAGCCTTATAAAGCCCCAACCCGCCCTATTCTTTTTCGGACCGGGTTGGACTAAGCCAGAAAATTTAAACGGGCTAATTTTTTTCGGCGCAAGCCCTGTTAAAATCGGGTCGGGCTTTCAGACCTCCGACCCGGCCCGGCCCACTTGACAACCCTAGGTAGAGGTAGGTCTGGTAAGGGGGTAGAAGGAAAAAAAAAACTCTTCTTTAGAGGAACGTGCATATACACCCCTTGTCTCATTTTGCCACCATTTTTTAGGAAAAATTTTACCGATTATGTTATGTATAGTTATGTGTCGAAAGATTTAGTTTTTTTAAAAGGAAGAATTGGGTGCATGGCTTTTGTGATTCTAGAGTGTTTTTTGTGGAAAAAAAAAAGCATTCTGGTATTGCCACTTTGCAGCATTTAGAATTGTGTTTTATTTGTATAGTATAGATAGATTAGTTATATACTAGGAATGAGTAAGAAATAAGGCATGTTTGGTTTTGAAGGATAACGGGTTTATGATATAATAGCTCTTATATCTTTGATAAGAAGGATAGGCAAGCCAGTGCCATCCGAGAGATCATGTTATCCGCGTGGATAAGTAATTTAAAGCATGGCAACTTTGATTCTTAGATAATTTATACGGGGATAGTCTATCTATTCATAGGTTATCCAACATGTTAAGTGATTCCCCTTTGGCACTATTTTTTCTCCTCTCTATCTTGAAGTTATCTAGTTATCTTCCCTTCGTGGATGGGATGTAGTTATTATTATAAATAGCCTATAAAATCTATTTGTAGAGGCCAAAAAGTGATCGACAAATTTTTATCATCTAATCTCTATGGATTATTGAATTTGTTTGATGAAGAGAATGCCGCTTTACACCTGCGAGTAATATTAATGGTGAGGGAGGCCTAGAGAGTGATCCCAAGAGAGACCATTTCCGATGCTCAAGTCAAGAAATTGATTGAAATTGAGAGAAGTGAGCGAACTTGGAGGTTTCTCATGCTAGATTGGGGTCTAGAGTCTTAGAACTTATGTACCTCCTTTCAACTATCAGTCTCCTTTTAAGCATGTGTTGGAGGCTCCTATAGCACGTTGCCCCTTTCTCAACCGTGGGGAATGGTTATGCATGCACCTATGGGAGTGATCGTCAAAGTAGGCTAGTGGGTCAGCATGCAATGCTCCTGTGGTGTAGGCTAGACCCCAGAGATACCTTTGACCTCTTTGCAATAGAGAAGGGAGCACTGAGTAGGAAGAGAAGCTATTCCCTATCATTGTAGGTGTATGATGTGCAGCCGACGAGCTTTGCCGTGACTTGGTAGGGACGAAGCTTTTTGATCCAAGAGAAGGGAGCCTTACCATGGCCTTGAGGTTGAGGACTTGCTATAGCGAACATCTGATCATCTGGAGGTGGTGGGCCAAAGACAAGGAGATAGGATTTTAATGGACGTAGCCCATGTCCATCCTCTTGCATGGGTTCCTGCCAAAGAGTGGGTGATGGCTGGGCATAGTCTCATCCTCTCTCTTTGATGGGCTAGGTGAGCGAGCATTAGTGGATTTGGTGAATGGGCCTTAATGATTAGGTTGGCTTTACACCCTCTCCCCCACTTCTCACATGCCTCCTACTCTCAAATATAAGGAACTAATGTGTAGGAGTTGCTTTGAAGAGAGCGGTTGTTACTACCCTAGGATTTGGCGATGGCTTCCTCTATTGGCGTGTGCCGCTAATCAACAGTCAAGGGCCGCCAACACCTTTCCTCAATCCTCTACAAAAATAGTGATTGTGAGTAGTCATTGTGGAGAGCCTAGGTGCCAGGTGACAATTTGCCGAGGTCGATGATGGTTATTCAACGTGGATCGCCACATGGGCAATGAATCAACTGATCAAGATGTCATGACAATTGATTGACGGATGATTTGGTTTAGATCATGATGACAAGGAGTGCCGAGGAGGTTCTAGTAGGAACATCACCTTCTGCTCTAGGCCTCTATAAATTGAGGCCATTAGAGTGCCAATGTGCGCGCCTCCCACCTTTCGTCCTTGCCAGCTTACTCTGCATCTTCTTCAGGTAACTCTCCTCTGAGTCTATAGATCTAACGGATGGTGAGGGTTGGTAAAGTCATCATACCAAGCCCTTCTACTACTACTACTACTACTACTACTGTCACTTCTCTTGCTTCTCCGAGCACTACTAGGGCCATTGTTCCTTCTTCCTGGCTTCCATGGGAATTGACCTTTTGGGTGTTGTCATACTGAGTTGTTGAGGGCCTTCATGAAGTCTATTATGGCAAGCATGAGGATCAAGATGTAGAATTGGTACTAATTCCTCCTTACTTGGTTCGCTTTGTTCTTGGGAAGATGATCTATCGCGCGTTGGTTGTGGCATGCACTCACTCCATTGGGTAGTAATTGATGGAGTGGTGGTGGAAGGTTCTTTGGGTATGAAAGGCGATGGTTCAATGGGTGATGAATGGATGATGGTGAGGATTGGCTTAGGTGTGGAGAGCTCTTGGTCCAGTTGGGGAGCAGATGGAGCTTGTTGAGGTTCAGATGCAGGTGGAACTTTCTTAAGCTCATGCGCGAGTAGTGATAGGCTAGGTGGTGGGATAATAGGTCGTGACGGTGTTTTGATGGAAGTGGGGGTGACAGGTGGGTAAGAAATATGGAGGGAAATAGGTGGTGATGGCCAATAGGGTTGTGGTGGTGACTGGTTTCCCACCAATACATAACGTCGAGCCAGGGGTTTGACATCATTACACTGGGCGATGTCTAGGTTTGGTATGACAAGACTGGTCTAAGCAAGGGATTGTGGTTGGGAAGGTTTTGGAGCGGGTGCAGTACTTGACGTGGGAGCACGAGTGGTCCCCAGATCTTATATTGATGGAGATGGCTGCTATATATTATTGCAGCACTTATTGTCTTTGTTGCATTAGTTACAGTTATTGTGATTGTTAAAGTTGTGGCTGCAATGGTTGTGACATTTGCTTCTAACTTTGTGACCTTTTTTCGCTGTGCAAGTCCAATATGATTTTGTGCATTATGGCCAAGTCAATTCACTGCTCTTCATGTAGATCATAAATAACATCTCGGAACTTGGGGTAGTCCATGAACTGCATTCCCTAGATGGCAATGGTAAAGGCAATGCTTTGATTAGTCCACAGTTGTGTTCTAGTTAGCCCCAAGAAAGTGTTGGTAGATTACTAGATTACCTTTTGGGTTTTTTTGATTTTAGGTCCATTTGTTGACCTTCCATTTATTTTTAGGTCCCTTGACCAGAAAAGTTATTTTTAAGTCCAATAACCTAATTTCCATTATGTGTAGGTCCTTCCATTCCCTTCCGTGAGACCTCCATTTGCGGAGGACACCGGGGACTAAAAGGGGCAAAATCAGGCCAGACAGGGGCAAATCGAAGGTGGCGAGATCGCCGGCGCGAGGGCGAGATCGTCGGTGCGAGATCGTCGGCGCGAGATCGCAGGCGCGAGCAGCGAGGGTTTGATCGCCGGTGAAGCGGAGGGAGACCACCGCTGATCAGATGCCGGAGACGTTCCTGCGCAGATCCTGGCCGCTAGACGTTCGTCTCGACTTCATCTTGGTAATCCAGTTCCTCCTCCTCGGACCATGAATCCCAGAAGGCCAGATCCAGATCTAGTGCTCTTCGGCGAGCACTCCTTGGGGAATTCTCCGGAACGTTTCAGAAAGGAGTGGCTCAGTAGTTCCTCTGCCGACCACCGCTTCCTAGGGTCCCTACTGAGGCCTCTCGCCAGGAAGTCCCTGGCATCATCGGAGAGGTTGTAGGGGAACTCTGGTACGTCTTCGGAGAAGGTGATCCGGTGGATGGCGATGACGTACCCGATGGCCATCTCGATGACTGTGCAATAGACTGCCTAGATATCCGCTGCTGGCCCCTACTCTTCCCCCCTGGCCACCTCTAGCGCCATGTACAGGGGAGTCCCGCTCATGATCCCTTGTCCCTGGCAGCCATCGTCCATCCATGTCGCATAGTCGAGGTCGGCGAGCTTCACAACGTCCTCATCCTGGCCGACAAGGACGTTGTTGCCCTTGACATCGCAGTGGTCGATGCTCGTTCCATGGAGGTACACCAGCCCATTGAGTACCCCGCGAGTGTAGAGAACGATGGTGCTCTCATCGGGCTTGACGGTGATGCCCGATCCGAAGCAGGAGATGACGTGGGGGCTGCAGACAGATGACAAAATCCTTTCTTCCCTCTGCAGGGGAGAGGAGTGCAAAAGTTCGGCCGACTGTACAGCAAAGGTCTCCCTGTCGCTGGAGGTGGAGGCAACCAGGTAGACGGCGTCAGTTAACTGACGGTGAAGTCATATTTTGGATCTAAAAATAAAGATCCACTTCTAATGGACCGGATGTCAAAAAAATTGAGTCAATGGACCTAAAAATAAGTAGTAGGTCAATATTTGGACCGGGAGTTGATTTCCACTTACCTTTTTCCTCAGAGAAAGGAGGAAGCTGATCTATAAGAAACACTCCAAGTCGTTACCCACATGGACGAGGCATAGGTCATCCGTTGGGGTCTTACTTCTCATGCTGAGGTCATCCATCCTCGACTTCTTTTCTATTGGGACTATTTATTGTATCTTCTCTCAAGAGGAAACCAGGTAGGAAAATTGATATTCATGTTGGTCTCCTCAGGCTTCCCACTTCATAGGATGTGGGGAACTTATGGTGGAGTGATGATGGTACTCCCCAAATTTTTTCTTGGATGTCATGTTTCACAATGGCATTGTATCTAGGCATTCCATTGACGATTGTAAAGTCCACCATAATAGTGACATCCTAGGGCATAGTTCCTAGAGTGATTAGGATAGAAATCTATCCTTCCAACATGAATGAGGACCCAAAGAATCTATACAGGGGAGTACGAAGAGGATGAAGTCGAGAGACATCCAAACCCATCAAAAGGAGAGAAATGTATGTCATAACATCTAGTTAGCTTCTATTATCCACAAGGACTTGATGCACAATACACTAGTTAATTGTGACGGACCGGGGTATTTATGCCCATTAAGGCTCCATATCCAGATCCGCCTCCCGCGAACGGACCGAAGTCTCGCAAGGGATATCTCACACACGTGTCCAGTAAGAGTACAAAAAGACAACCACAAGAATATAAGACACAAGAAAGTACATGTGCTTATATCTATTTACATTATTTGTACAACTGTCCCATTACATTAATACATGTCCAATTAAAAGAGTACAACTACCTGGGGCATACCCCGAGGGAGCACAGGCTCACAACAAGCTAACTACTACACAACTGCTGGTGGTACTAGTCTGACACAACGCCACTGCAAGTCAAACACACGGCAAGCCCTGAAAGGAACTGTAGAGGAGTGAGCCTCAACAAGTCACTGGCTCAGTAGGGGCTACCCAAAACAACACTGTAACCACAGACACCTCAACCCCAATGGGTCTCACTGGCAACAACAATAGCCAAACCATTTCATGCTCACATCATTACAATAATTAACAATTAAACATCCTTATGATAATAAACATAAAGTCCTCAGAAGAAAAGTAGGACTACAGGACTAACATAATATCATTAGTTAGCCCAACAACCAAAGTGCCTAAACCACAGTCTCACTGGCACACTGCTACAACAACGGGTTGCCTAAACTATAAGCCACACAGCAAGTCACTGCCCAGGCTACAAGCTTCACAGGCGAACCTCAACACTTGAGTAATAGGACTGCTAACAAAGAGTTGGTCCTTTATACTCCAAACCACACTACAGCGGAAACTACACACAAGGTAACGGAACTGGCTACCACGAAGCCAATCCATAACACACTAAAGTTATAATTGGAATCATATCCAAGAAGAGTAAAACTCAACAAGTGGAAGGTCTCATACGGCCTCCACGGAACATAGCTTAACTAAACCACAATATGCCTAGGCCGTAAGTCTCATTGGCAAATTACCCACAAAGGTAACATAATTAATAATCACAACTAATCCACAATAAATTATAAACAAAGATCTACCTAAAACAGTTAGGATACAACAAGTGGCAGGTCAAACCACAAGACCTCCACAACACACAAGTACCCAGAAAGGTTAGTACATAATGTACCACCACAAAACTACAAAGTAACCCACGGAGGGAACAAGTACCTGCTACTCTGAGGTACCACAACACAACACCCGAACAAGGGTACAAGTAGGTGATAAACACCACACTGAACCATAATTATATTATACCTTTAATTAGGCGCAATATTACAGGTGAAACCTTAATCGACGAGTCACAAACTCACAAACCACAGTCACTGGCAAAGCACGAGTCAGAAAGAACGACGCCACACACGGGAACGGACTACTGGCTGATCAGGCCAATATCCAACCCGGACAACACAACATAAGAACTACCTCTCAGTCTCGCAGTCACGGACGAAAGGTCCAACTGCTGCTCCACTAGGAAGAAGTCAAACAACTGTGGAGACCAACCAACACCACACCTGCAGACACACAACTGCAGGTCTATGCCTGGCACCTCTAGAGTTTCTGGCCGGAGCACTCTAAAGTGAGGCACTGGAAAACAGGACTAGCTGGGGACCAGTGTCGACTACTGGTGTCCGTACCCCCAACTACGAGCGCGCTACAAGCGACAAAAGAACAAACTCTGGGAAGTCGCTGCCCCACTGCCGTCTTTCCCTTAGCCGGACGTACAACTCAAACTCAGGAGTGAGGGTGTCCAGGAAGACGACACAGACCTCAACGGTACAACACAAGTACCGGGACAAAACCCCGAGCACAACAAACACACGTGCCTGGCTCACAAAGAACCTGGGGTACCTAACTAGAGAGACATTCCGAAATAGGCGCCGGAGCACCACACTCGGCTAGCACAAACCACGATACTTACACATATAGCCTTTACTTATAATTCACAATATACAAGTGTTAGGATTAGCTTAACATCGGTCACCGTGTGACCCCAAAGCTATCCCACACCAACACATACCTGAACCACTAACTTGCCTATCATTGGTCATCTTGTAACCTCCAAGCTAACTCACACTAACACATATATAAATCACGATAGCCAATCATATTTGGCCTATCATTGTCATGAGATGACCTTCGTAACAACACACCATTTACTTACTTCATAAATCCATATAATATTATTCGAAAGACAGCAACGGACCAGGGCTAGGTCGGTATGGACCTTCATTGCCCAAACACCACAAAGTCATGGCTAGGCTCACACAGGAACCTCACTGCCCAATTACTACGACAAATCACCAGAATTACATTACAACAAAGTGTGTAGTAAACATACACTCAAACCACATAGACAATACGTGTATATTACACCCTGGATGGTGTACCACACGTCTTCCACGTAAACCACATGTCCAACACATGGACAACGCACTCCAAGAGTGCCACGGGTGCCAACGCACCACACATACCACGGAAAGCGATTACGTACATCACATATCATTTACGTAAAACATGCCCATTACATGAGCAGTATGCTCCAAGAGCATAACAAGTGCACTGGCTCACACCGGTCCTCGCCATGCACACACAATCACACAATATTCATAACCAGGAAAGCTACGTAAACAACACTGCATGGATACATGCACAGGTTGGCGGCAACATCGACTGCCGCTTATAAGAAGTAAACGGCAAGCGATCTAGCCGTTTATATCTCGGCTGGTGAGCTTGGCGACAGGAGATCTTGACGCCAAGTTCTCCGGCCTAAAACCCTGCAGAAACCCTAATCCAGCTCTACAGGTTTTCCAACCGTTAAATTACAAGAAAATGTACTGAAACGGTTCTTAAACATGTTTGAACCCAAAACAACCCAACACAGCATGCTTCGTTCACTAAATTACTCAAACCACCCATTAACCCCACATGGTGCAACTTAATCCGAAAATACGATAAAAATGCTGGTTCAAGTGATTAAGTCATGTTTTAATATTTCTAACAAGCTAACAGGGCTCGACCCCTACCTCAGAAACGCAATTAAACTCCCGAAGAACCTCGAATCACGCTGAAACCCGAGAAACGTCCCACGAACACCGCGCTCAAATCCGTCATTCCCCGCCCGATCTGCCGCTACCACGCGCACCACGGCCTTCCCACGAGCTCCCGCCGACCGTCAAACTTGCGAAGATGCTCAAGGGTGAAGGTGGGGGAAGAGGAAGGGAGAGAGAGGGGAAAGAACAGAGCTCGGGTCTGCCATAAAAACACAGGCATGCCAGGTTACGTCAACCCTTTGGCCGTTTAACCAGACCACCACAACTAGACGTCCACAAAGCTTGATGCCAAGTTCAACAGTCAACGTCCTCATCGATGGACGTTAACACCATGTTAACGGCACACCACTGCCGCCAACACAGTCGACGTCACCCACCTGGACGCCAACACACTGCTGGTGTCCAGCAAGCTGAACACCAACGCGGATCCAAACCAAACCCGGTAAGGATCTAGCAAGAAACACACAACACTAATGGGCCTCACATTGGCCACCAAACCCGCTAAACCTGGATCCACGGGGATCCGGAAAACGCACGACTTTACATTAATGGTGGCCATAATCATTAGGGCCTCAGTGTGGGAGTAGAGATGCCTTTGTGATTGTAATCAAATAAGATGATGGGCTCCTGGGGTGTCTACTTACGGGGCTCCTTGGTGGCAGGTCACGTGGATATGAAAGACTCCACTTGACCTAGCTCATGTGCCTTTGATATGAAAGCCGCCGACTGATGTTGTCACCATGGAAGCTATCTCATCAGAGATCATCATGATTTCCTTTTGCCGCAGATGGTTGTCGATGGGAAAAGGCATGTCAACCTTTCGAGGCTATCACTTCGATGGTTCAACCACTATCAAGGCTATCAATAGAGCTACTGGTGTTACAACTAGGAGCACTTTGTGCAAATCAAACTCCACAAGCTCTTTTCGTAACCGAGTTTGATCCCTCGGGCTACTGGTTTCGGTTTTGAGTAGTGCATATTCTGTATGTGCCATATTCAAAAAAAAAAATCTTGGATGATCCTCCATGTCGTCGCTCTCATCGTACAACGCCTTCGCCACCAGTTCCAGCTGCACCTCCTCCTATGGTTCCTCCGCCCCATCTAGAGGAGGTTTCAAATTGCCTCCCACATCAGCATCAAACCATACCTTCTCTTGTTGGAGGAAATGAGGTGACTAGTTTGATCCCTTCTAAAATCCTACATGATCGTGTCCACACTCAGAGCTTGCACTGCCGAACCAACTCATCCAGTGCAATTCATGATCATGAACTATATTAATCACCCTTGATGTTTTTTTGGTTTTTTGGGCAGAATCTTAACTTTTTGACTCCTCTACATAAGGTGTCCCTTTGTGCCATGACTATATTGTACCTTTCTTTATTTTTTATATATAAAAAATTGCCTAGCTGATCCTCAGATCTCTCTAGGTATCACCTTAGTTTTTTTTAAAAAAAACCACTGTCAAAGAGGCTGCATTGGATGAGGTTCTTGATGGCATCCTTGAGCTGGAAACACTCCTTAGTGTCGTGACTATAATCTTAGTGGAAGTAACAATACTTCTTAGAGTTCTTACTCTAAGGCTCAATTCTTAGCTTCACCAGCCACGAGAAGAAGGGTTCATCCTAGATCTCCTTAAGGATCCGCACTTGGGGGATCGAGAGGGGTGTGTACTATTTATAGGTGGGGCCTTCTAAGTCATGGTTGTGGTGCTCCTTCCACTACATTAAATTGAGGATTTAGAAACAGATCAAATACTTCGCTAATCTATCATTAAATATTGTTTGCAATAGATTAGCAATGGATTCAATCCACCTCAAAAAACTCAATGTTAATTAACAACAGACTTTAACTTTATTTCGTCACTAATTCGTCACTACTTATCGATGAATTAGCAACAGATACAATAGCGACAGATTAATGATAGAATGCATTCATCGTTATTTAGCGAAAGAAATTTCCGTCACTGAATCCGTCGCTGACTGACCATCACAACTTAACCGCCAACTCCGTCACAAATCTGTCAATGTTTAGTAACAAAAAATTCCGGCGCAATCCATCACTAATTGGTGACAAAATTTTCATGATTTAGCCACCATAAAATCCATCATAAATTTTTGATTTTTTAATATATAATTTTTTTAAAAATCCATGAACCTATATGCAGACTAATGAACTTGTCGCACTAATAATAAGCACACACACTAAACAATAAACCATGAACCTATCAGGCACAAACACAATGACGAACCTATATTAAAAAATTCACAATGTTGAATTAAAATGTTGAATCAAATATACAATAAATTATTCAATCAAGTACAATATTTGAAATGTAATCTAACACAACATCAAAAAATATATATCATGATAAATCCTCCTATTCCTTGGTCTCGTCCCCCATCATCATCATCGTGTGGTGATGCAACATCCAACATTAGACTTGTAAAATAAAATAATATTAAACCCATATGAAATGAAACCTTATATTCACCAAAAACATCTCAGCTTCATATTCACCAAAAAAAAATATTTATCTTAAAAGATAAATGTTCAAAGGACAACCTGCAAATGACTTTCAAGAAACAAACAAATACCATCGTAGACAATTAATCCACATAGTGCGATGAGTATACATGCAAATACATATCCAAGATATATAAATCTTCAAGTAGATGTTAATCAATTGTAGATTATAAAAGTTTGTTAGATATGGTGGTTAGAAGGTCATATAAAGGTTCTAGCTGAATGTCAAAGAATATGACATTTCATATAAAAATTTCTCAGTTGAGAAGTTCCAAAGCCTGTGCTAACAATGTGGAAATGCAAACAAATTTACATGTTATGAGCTAGACAGCACAAAAAATTCTAGATATGCATGGTTGCCCACAGGAAATCTCGAAGTACTCAATTGAATGATAGCAAAATCAGAACAGATCCCATTCTAGGATGGCCTAGATCCAATTTGGATTGAGCGGGGGACCGGCTTGGAATCGCCTAACGTTTGACTGATTTGGGACCAATTTTAGTCAATGATTCTCACTGAGAGTAGACAATTCTAAGCAGGATCAGTTGATTTTGCGAATCATGAGCTAATAGACAAAATTCAAAGAAAATAATAACTCATAAATTTTTAAGGAGAAGAAGCTCTGATGCGGGATAGGAAGAGGAGATGGGTTCACATCCGGAGGGAGAGGGGAAAGATAAGGAGGAAGAGGGGAAGCCGGAATCCACCGGTGAGAGGAGAGGGGAGCAACATTGGCTCTCTCAAACTTTTCTTCATTTCATCATCTTCATTCCTTCCAAAAAGAGGTTTACAAAAGTATTTATATGAAGCAAACCCTAAAGAGCTCCCTTTGACCCAAATACCCCTTATTCAAAGTAAACCTCAAACTAAAATTTAAAAAATAAAAATTACATCAAATGGACCTCTAATGGGACAAATAAAATAAACAAAAGACTCTCCAATTCCCATCATTCTCCCCTGGTTCGAGAAAACTCATCCTCGAGTTTTGAAGTGCTGAAATAGGACAAAGTCGAACACAAGAGAGCAAATATTAAACTCTATGCAAGCAATTTTTAGGAACAGATGGGTGGAAGGATCAGATCTAGAAGGGGGGGTTGAATAGATCTAATGTCAATTAACACGAAAGCTTAAGCAATTAAAAATTACTTCTAATCAGAGATCAAATCACCCAAACAATTTACTGATCTGAAGTGATTTGGGTGTGTGAGCAAATCAATTAGTAGTGTGAACGAAATCCCTATGCATGCATCTAGCGAGATACAAAGGCAAACCACAATTCAAACCAATGCATAGAGGATTTTTAGGTGGTTCAAAAATCACCTCCAGTGACTCCTACGTCCACCCCTCACACAGTGAGGCCACACTACTCAAAAATCTTGAGTACAACTCACACAGGAGCACGACGACTCCAAACACCCTTGAGCACGACGACTCAAGAAACACCTGGAGCACGACGACTCCAAACTGAGCACGACGGCTCAAACAACAACCGGAGTACGACGACTCCAAATTGAGCACGATGGCTCAAACCACACAATGAGTGTGACGACTCACAAACTTGAGCTGGACGGCTCAGAGTACAAAAGCTAGATCAAACACAAAAGAGATCAGATCCTCTAGCAATGATCTGATTCAAGACAGTTTTGTACATAGAAATTTGTACAGAACTTCATGCACAAATCTCATTGACGAACTAAGGAAGAACGAACTCAGAAATAAAGCAAATAGATGTAGAAAGAGTGTTCTTCGATGAAGAGGCCTTGCAGACGCTTCAATTGAGGAGCCTTGATGGAAATCGATGGAGATTCTCCTCAAATGGCGATGCTATGCTTTGATGGCATCTGAAGTGCCATAAATCCTTCTTCTCCTGAGCCTCTTCAGTTGGATCTGCTCCCTTGCCTTGCACAGCAACCTTCTCTCTAGGGATTCCCCTTGATTCCCTTGTCCTTCCTCTTGAAAGATGGCTTGTAGCTTCTGGAGATGGAGACAGATCTGGAAAGCCCCTTTCAGCCGCCAAAAAGGTTCTTCAGGAAGTGTATGGGCTCTCTTGCCTTTGGGGTACAAGGAACATGGGTATTTATAGCCCCATATGTCCATAAAGTGCTTTGGGGTGCATGGGCACGGAACCCTAGGTCAAATCCCCTAAATCCCAGCATCCACGTGTACAGAGAAATTCACGATTTTGACTTTCAGCCGGAGTGTGTCGACCTACCCTGAACTAGTGTCGACTGCTGTCCCATTCTGTAAACTGGTCTGCTGGAAACTGGGTCTAGTGTCGACCTGCCCTGAGCTAGTGTCGACCTGCCCTTCTGGAATCTGGGACTAGTGTCGACCTGCTTTGAGCTAGTGTCGACCTACCCTTCTGGAATCTGGGACTAGTGTCGACTGCTTGAGCTAGTGTCGACCTATGTCCTAGTCTGGCAACTGGGTCTTCTGGAATCTGGGACTAGTGTCGACCTGCTTTGATCTAGTGTCGACACTACCAAGACAAAAATGTGTGAACCTGAAAATTTAACACATAAACCATTAGTACAAGATATTATCATTAAAATATGAGATATTAACACAGAAAACATGTTGTTTAAGCATTATTGTGATATGTATAAAATGTATAACATGTTCAACATATCATCATCAAAATCACAACATGTCACATATCTCTCATTAAAATCGCAATATGTCATCATCAATATCACAGTATGTCATCATCAAAATCAAGGTATGAGTGATGTCATTGGATATCATTAAATTACAACTTTATGAAGTTCCAAAACACACTCAACCCAACAATCTCCCCCTTTTGATGATGAAAAAACATACGCACAATCTCCCAATATCTTGACTCCCTTGACTGCAATAATTCCCCCTTTGACCATATACACACTTGACTTTCTCCTTTAAAGAACTTTCTCCCCCTTTGAAGGCCTTTTCTCCCCCTTGTTGGAAGGTCCTTTTCTCCCCCTTTTTGATGTGACATTTTCTCCCCCTTTTTGACAGCATCAAAGGGATAGACAAGAGAGAGAAATAAAGATTGTAGGAGATCAAGAAATAAAATGTAGGGAATAAATGGTCAGAGGCATTCAAAATGAGTGAGGCAAAGTATTATCAATTGAGAGAAATTATTGTGTTTTGTTATTGTGCAACAAAGTTTAATCACAAAGACACACTCAACACAAAGAATAGCAAATTATAATGATCTGAATGTGGTTAAAAAAAAGATGCACATGTGAAATAAAGGTGACCTATATGAGTGAGCAGCAGAAGTATTTAACAAGGACGTTAGGAGCTTTAATTTTAACACAATGTAAAATAATAGGTCTAAACACATAAACATGAACTTAATTAAGGTTAAGCTTTTCTATCTGTCTTTTTGATTTTCCTTCATTTTCACTAGGAAAGAATACAAGAATAAATTAGTTAAATCTCACTTTTCAGTGCAAGAAATCACATTGATCAGATGCAAGACCTCCTGATTACTCAGTGGTTTAACTTTCATTATCTTATACAGAGTTAAAAATTTTGATTTCCACTTTTGACGCGAAACAAATCACTTGTCAGGTGAAATGGCCGGTTACTCAGTGGTTCAAGCATTTGCATTGCTCTGTTTGTATCTTTCCAGATTGATCATTTTCTTTTGACATTTTACAGGAAATTTTTGCTTTGACCAGAAAAGTCATGACTATGAATTTAGAAAAATTATTCTTAACATGTGGTAAAAATAAAGCTTAAACATACACATGTGAAATATTAAAGCCACTCATGTGCTATAATAGTGTTTTGCAAATCATTTTAAAAACATTCAGTATTAAGATTGCATGATTGAAATGATACTGAATCTTTGAAATTAAACTAAATGCACAATGATTTAGTTTCAATGTTTTAATTCTCTCATAAGAAAATAGCACAAGGACTCAAAATTCTGATGAATTTGGGGTTCGAGATAGACAAGTAAGGCCAAGAGATATGACAATGACTCCCCCTCAACAATTGCATATAAGACTCTTGATACTTGCAGAGAAATATACTCACGCATAGTGAAAGTGTCCAGACAAGCCTGACTTATCTTTCTTCAAATCACCATTTGATATACCAAGAATGTCAATGGAATGTGAGAGTGAGGAATTTATGAACAAGAATATTGTCAACAAACTGAATTGGAGTTGATGATGAATCAGATATGACAGAATATTTCTCCAGCAAATTTCTCCAGCATTTCACTCAAAGATTCTTTCGAATTCACTCCCCATTAGATATGCATGATATGAAATGATCATTTAAGCAATTTAGATATGTTCATTCCAAGCAATTTGCACAGAAAGAGTATGAACATGATCAAGCATATATCAACAGACAATTTATTGAAGGAGAAGAATTTTGCAAAGACTCAAAATAAAGTTTTGAGATTTTCATTTGCTTGATGACCTTTATGTAGAGAGAAAAGACTATTGATACTTGGCGGAGAATTTTTCTCACGCATGATGATAGTTTCCAGACAAGCCTAACTTGTTCTTTCACATTTACCATTTGATATACCACATACTCATTGCAAAAAGGGTCAATTACACTTTATTTTAGCATGAAATCATTGCATTTATTGAAAAATATTTTGCACTTTTCAAATTACTCCCCCTTAATATGTGCATGGAATGAAAAAGTTAGCAAGCAATTCACACATGATATGAGCACATTAGCTTTAAGCATAACAGACTTTTGGTACTTGGCGGAGTATTTTACTCATGCATAATGATAGTTTCCAAACAAGCATAACTTGTTTTCCACATGTCAACATTTGATATACCAGGAAGTCAAATCAGTTAGTTTGCACACAGACTCATGGGAACAATTAAGCATGCATGATAACATAAACTTGATTCCAATTGTTATGACATAAAGTTCATTGATGGGAGTAGCATTGAAACACATTTCTCATTTTTCAGATAGAAATTAACATTCGTTTCAATTCAATCAATTCAAGTTTGAAATGATAAAGAAATTTTACCTGAACAGTCTTCATTTCTTTCTCAAGATTTTACCTGTGTTCTCCAGTCATTCTAGTCTGCATAACCAATATCTTAAATCCATTTACAATGTATGGCTGCAAGACTCTCAGCTTGCTGATCAAGCTAGTTTTGGGACCCACACTTGTTTGGGTCCTGCAATGAAATCAATGTTAGATTGCAACAAAGATTTCTGAATCCAAAATGCTTTTAATTTTTGTATAGATGCATTTTTTTCATTGATAGAACTATGAGCAGAATTAGTTCCAGATTTTCTTTTTGCTTGATCAATGCATCTATGTTTTCATGAAGTTTTCTATTTTTTGGATTTTAATATGAGCAGAAACAAAATGATTGTGTGCAACATTTCTATGCCTATACACATGGAATTTCTGAACATTTTCAGTATGAACATGATGTTTATTCCTATGTGTATGAGCATGTGCATTAGACTGGAATTTCTGAGCATGCACAACAAAATCATTTTTGTACCAACAGTCCCTAGAGATATGACCAATTTTATGACAATGAAAGCATTGGACTGATTTGGCATGTTTATTTAAATTTGATTTCTATTCCAGCAATGTTTAGCAAGATGACCAGGTTTATTATGTGAAAGCAAATGAGAGCTTTTTTACCTGGTACTTACCTTGGCATGTGTGCATTTGCTGGAATCTCCTTTTTGCGAGGAATTACCATGAGCGGAAGGATGTACCTTTTGGTGGCTCTTGGCATGATGTGAATTTGGAATTTGCGGAGCTTTTTGAACTGATGGAGAAGGTAGATGAATCTTCTTGACAGTGGCATTCTCCTTTTTCTCTTTCTGTTTCTGAACAAGAACTTTCACTAGTTTTCCATTAGAGATATCAGGGTTCTTGTTCACAGCAGATTTCAAAATTGTTATTGTGCTTTTCTTTTCATTTTTCTTAGTTCTAACAGAAGCAAGACTTGTGTTCTTCAGTTCATTTTGAATCTTCTATTTTTCAGCTTTTAATGCAACACTTCTTTTTCTGAAGTTTGAAGCTTGTTTAGCATGACATCCAAACCATTTTTCATCTTGTTCTTTTCATTTTCAAATTGAGCAATTTGTTTTCCAAGTTAGAAATTTTATTACTCAAATTGCTACATTCATTGTCCAATGGTCTGTCATGGAACATGCCTTCAATCTTCCTTTTTAAGTGACAATTTTCTTCAACAAGTTGTTTGCATCTCTCATTTATTTGATGATCATGAGCCATATTAGAGATTTGTTTGTTTAATGATCATTATCAAATTGAAATTGTTATGAGATCAATCAATTCTTCTTTTTCATTTTCCAGATAATGATTTTTGATTTCAATAGCTTATGGTTTTCTTTCAATCCAGTCAATTTAGTTTCACAGATTGGACTTCATCTTCCAAATTCTCTTTTTAGAATTTAATTTTTCAACTTCAATTTCAAATTCTCAATTTCTTCTGGAGGATCTTTGTCATTTTTCTGGAGCAATTCAAGTGTATTTTACAAGTTTTCACTTTCTTTATGGCAATGTTTTAAAGTCTTTATTTTTTAGTGTTCAGTTGTACATTAAGACTTTGTATCTTTTCACAGAATTTAATCAATTCAGCATAAGACATGCTTTCATCTTCATCAGAATCAGAATTAGAATACACAAATGGATCTAGAGTTGATTTACCTGACTTTTAGAACCATTTGAACTCTTGTGTTCTGAAGAGGATGAAGAATGCTCTGAGCTCTTAGAATGTGCTGTTAGAGCCAAAACCTTATGAATTGTTGATTTTGGATTCATTGTGGCACCTCTTTGCCATAAAGTACTTGTGAATTTCTTTTGCTCCTTTTCTTTGGCTTCCTTTGAAAAACTTGATAAAGGTGAGACTGGTGATTTCTTTCTCTAAATTATAACAGGAAATTCATGCAGATTAAATAGATTTGCCATTATACCAAGACTCACAAAAGACTATTAGATCTAATCACAGCAAATCAATGTAACAAGGAATTAGATCTCACAATTAGAGTGGTTAACCTGCTCTAATGCCAAATGGAGGAATCAGAGCGATTAACACACAATTCAAGCATTACTCAGAGATCAAACAGAAGCAATCAATTCAGATCAGAATTAGATATTAACCCGCTTTGATACCAATTGTTAGGAACGGATGGGTGGAAGGATCAGATCTAGAAGGGGGGGGGGTTGAATAGATCTAATGCCAATTAATGCGGAAGCTTAAGCAATTAAAATTACTTCTAATCAGAGATCAAATCACCCAAACAATTTACTGATCTGAAGTGATTTGGGTGTGTGAGCAAATCAATTAGTAGTGTGAACGAAATCCCTATGCATGCATCTAGCGAGATACAAAGGCAAACCACAATTCAACCAATGCACAGAGGATTTTTAGGTGGTTCGGAAATCACCTCCAGTGACTCCTACGTCCACCCCTCACACAGTGAGGCCACACTACTCAAAAACCTTGAGTACAACTCAAACAGGAGCACGACGACTCCAAACACCTTGAGCACGACGACTCAAGAAACACCTGGAGCACAACGACTCCAAACACCCTTGAGCACGACGACTCAAGAAACACTGGCACGACGACTCCAACTGAGCACGACGGCCTCAAACAGCAACCGGAGTACGACGACTCCAATTGAGCACGACGGCTCAAACCACACAATGAGTGTGACGACTCACAAACCTGAGCTCGACGGCTCAGAGTACAAAAGTTAGATCAACACAAAAGAGATCAGATCCTCTAGCAATGATCTGATTCAAGACAGTTTCGTACATAGAAATTTGTACAGAACTTCATGCATAAATCTCATTGACAAACTAAGAAGAACGAACTCAGAAATAAAGCAAATAGATGTAGAAAGAGTGTTCTTCGATGAAGAGGCCTTGCAGACGCTTCAATTGAGGATCCTTGATGGAATCGATGGAGATTCTCCTCAAATGGCGATGCTCTGCTTTGATGGCATATGAAATGCCAGAAATCCTTCTTCTCCTGAGCCTCTTCAGTTGGATCTGCTCCCTGCCTTGCACAACAACCTTCTCTCCAGGGATTCCCCTTGATTCCCTTGTCCTTCCTCTTGAAAGGATGGCTTGTAGCTTCTGGAGATGGAGACAGATCTGGAAAGCCCCTTTCAGCCGCCAAAAAGGTTCTTCAGGAAGTGTATGGCTCTCTTGCCTTTGGGGTACAAGGAATATGGGTATTTATAGCCCCATATGTCCATAAAGTGCTTTGGGGTGCATGGGCACGGAACCCTAGGTCAAATCCCCTAAATCCCAAGCATCCATGTGTACAGAGAAATTCACGATTTTGGCTTTCAGCCGGAGTGTGTCGACCTGCCCTGAACTAGTGTCGACCTGCTGTCCCATTTCTGCAAACTGGTCTGCTGGAAACTGGGTCTAGTGTCGACTTGCCCTGAGCTAGTGTCGACCTGCCCTTCTGGAATCTGGGACTAGTGTCGACCTGCTTTGAGCTAGTGTTGACCTGCCCTTCTGGAATCTGGGACTAGTGTCGACCTCCTTTGAGCTAGTGTCGACCTGCTGTGTCCCAGTCTGGCAACTGGGTCTTCTGGAATCTGGAACTAGTGTCGACCTGCTTTGATCTAGTGTCGACACTACCAAGACAAAAATGTGTGAACTTGAAATTTTAACACATAAACCATTAGTACAAGATATTATCATTAAATTATATATTAAACATCAGAAACATGTTGTTTAAGCATTATTGTGATATGTATAAATGTATAACATGTTCAACATATCATCATCAAAATCACAACATGTCACAATATCTCATCATTAAATCGCAATATGTCATCATCAATATCACAGTATGTCATCATCAAAATCAAGGTATGAGTGATGTTCATTGGATATCATTAAATTACAACTTTAGGAAGTTCCAAAACACACTCAACCCAATAGAAATCATATATGGGGCCTCAAATCCTCAGCCAACATGTGCCTCACAGAAATCTGACCTTACCAAATCACCAAGAGATGGCTCCAAAAATACTACGACAATAAGTGAAACAACTGATGAAACATCCTCAAACGCAGTGCAATCAATCAGATCTAAACCAAACATAATAGTCAAATCATGATCCCAACTGTCATCATGAACGATCTTCAAAATATTCTCATAGATAGATTTAGCGACAAGTATAGAATCATCGTAGATCTAATCCAGAATCAATAAATAAACTTTGATCCCACAAGTTCTTTTGTAGAATTAACCATGCTTGCATTTGATCTTCATATTCTTCTACCAATGTAAGGTTGGCTTCATAAATCACCTCCTGAATAGGAAGTTTGGCCTTAGCAAGAATAAACTTGGGAAAACGAAATTTACCAGGTACATATGGTGACTGGATAACACAGATAGATTTGTTAGCTTCAATGGTAACTTGGTGCTCGACCATCCACTCTTTCCCCAAAGTAATACAAGATCTCGAAGAGTCAACATAATTAGCAATCACCAATGAAGTTTCGGCTCTAAACTGTCGAGAGAACTCAACAAAAGGACGATTGCCTTCTATAACGATTTCCTCAATTATCAATAAAGTATCAACAATACACTAAGATATACAATTATTCTGATGCTCCTCATCCAGAGTAATTTTGTCACCTTCTGATTTGGTAAACATACAAGAAAATCAAAACTAAAGGTATTCATGTGTAAAAGATTATCTAAATTGAGATCACTGATGTGGAACAGAATGGACTACTATAGGGCGTGGGCCACTGACTGACTAGGATTCGTCAAGACAATCACAACGGTGCAAACAGTAAGTGAATCGAAGCTAGACTGAGACTCCTATGCCGGCAGTGCGATAACAGTCCTAATGCACCGCCTGTGCACTACAGCAAACCCACAGTAAAACCGACTGTGTCTCCAAACCAGGTCAAACCTGGTTGACTGACTGCTTGAAAGGGGTCGGGCCCTTCCTCTCCCTCGTCCCACCTCTTTCTCCTAACCCTCACACAAGGATAACAAGAGAGGGAGAGAAGGTGGCAACAGAGCCAGCATTGGCTGTGACAACCATCGGATCTAGAGACGGCTGCAGCGGGCGGTGGAGCCGGCGATGGGGGTGACAACAGGGGTTGTTGGCAGCAGCAGCAAAAGAGGCACTCACAGAAGAAGCAGATGGTGACAGCAGTGTGGGTAGAGGTCGGCGACAATAGATCTGGCAAGGGCAGTTTCATTCCGCCCTGTCTGCTTCTTCAGGTGGAGCAGAGAGAGAGATGGGCTATGAGGGAACGGGGCATCGCCTGTGCAGGGAATGCAATTCGCATGGACGCATCCGTGCCCACGGAAAGGTCCGCATCCAAAAAGGTCTGCACCACGCTCCTGCGCACGGGCGAAGCAGCGGGGTGAGGTCGGCGGGCGACGAGAGCTCTGCGTGGGCAGATGGTTCACACAAACAAGAGCCACTGTCAACGGCCTCGAGGCGCAGGGTGGGCGATCGTCCCCATCGATGCTTAAACCCCACAGGAAAGTTCCCTTTCAGCGAGCGAGACATGGGCGATGACGGTGTGAAGCAAGCGAACAGAGGAGAATAAGAAGAAGAAAGGTGCGATGGGATCGGTGTTTGCTCTGATACTAAACTGATGTGAGATAGGAAGGGAAGATGGGCTTCACACCCAGAGGGAGAGGGGAAAGAGAGGAAGAGGAGAAGCGGGAATCCACTGAGGAGGGAAGCAACATCAACTCTCTCAAACTTTTCTTCATTTCATCATCTTCATTCCTTCCAAAGAGGTTTACAAAAGTATTTATATGAAGCAAACCCTAGAGACTCCCTTTGACAAAAATACCCCTTATTCAAAGTAAACCTCAAACCCAAAATTAAAAAAATAAAAATTACATCAATTGGGCTCTAATGGGCCAAACAAAATAAACAAAAGACTCTTGTCATTGCCCTTCAATTCCCATCAACCTCACTAAGTGTGCATGCCAAGCCTAGCATACCCCAGATGGATGGTATAAGAGTTAGAATTGACTGACTGGAAATGCTATCAAGGTAAAATTCTTCCTCTACATCCCATTCAAGAAATAATACTAAGGCCTTAACATTGTACATAATCTGCTTCTAGTTACTAAATAAAGGGCATGGTTTATAAAAGAATCATTCCACAAGATGGGAAATCAATTAGCATGGGCTTTATTCTTTTAATCTGGGATCCTCTATGAAAAACAATAAATAGTCCTTTGGTGCTAGATTCATATCATTTAACATTTTTAAGCGGTCTATATATGAAATATTATATATTTTTTAAGTTCTACGATTAATATAATAATAAATATTTTCAAATTTTTTATTTATAAAATATTATAGTATTATAAAAATATATGAGTTATGTAAATAATATTTTCTCTTATATTCTTTAATATATATATATAATTTTTATCTATATCTCTGTTTATATATATATATTTTTATATATATCTATAGCATATATATAATTTATAGGGAGAATTAATTATTGGTCCCTAGAAGGGATTTGACATTATTTTCAAGTCCCTGTCAGATTTTCCCTCGGTTCAGTCCCTGCGTTATGCAGGATATATTTTTAAGTCCCTGATGTTAACCTCCGTTAACGTAAGTACGTACTTACACAGTGGGAGAATTAATTATTGGTCCCTGGCAGGGATCTGACATTATTTTCAGGTCCCTGTCAGATTTTCCCGCGCTGTTCAGTCTCTGTTTTATGCAATATTTATTTTTAAGTCCCTGCTGTTAACCCCCGTTATCTCAAAGGTGTGTCACTGCGTAAGTACATACTTACACAGTTACATGTGTAACAACATAAGTATGTAAATCATGTAACTTTTGTAGACACGGAAAAATTGACACCACCGCGGGCAAAATTCGAATTACGTCGTAATGCCACAAAATGGCCCTCTTTTGCCTTGTAGGAGTTTTTCATTTTCCCCATTTTTTTTTATTTTTTTCGATGCTTCCCCATTGTTCTTTTATGGCTTATGGCAGAAATTGTAAATCGCGACGGGGTACCCCATCGCGATTCACATTCTTTTGTCGGGCTCTATTGAAATGCGACGGGGTACCCCGTTGCGATTCACAAGCAGTCTTAAATGTGACGGGGGTCCATGTCGCGATTCAGAACTTTCCTATATTACGTTAATTGTCTTTTCTGAATCGCGATGGCTCGCGATTCAAAATTCCCATAATCGGTTTTGGCAAGCTTCCGAAAGAGAAATTGCCTTTTCTGAATCGCGACGGCCTATGTCGTCGCAATTCTCATTTCTAAAAATGTTTTTGAATCTTTCTAAAAGTGTTTTTGGAAACTTTGAAACGCGTCCGGGTATCCGACACGATTTAGCATCTTGCTATTTGCCAAAAATGGCAATTCTGAAACGCATCCATTATCCTTGCCGCGATTCAACCTTAATCGTGTCCACTGTACCCGACCCGATTTAAGAATTTTGTTCCACTGTACCCGACCCGATTTAAGAATTTTGTCCCTATAAATAGAGCCCGAGGCCACTATTTTGAGCATCCCCCACACACTACGGAGAAGCTCTTCCGGATTGGAGACTCAACTCCGAACCAAGGAGAAGCATCCTCACTTCCAAGCTACACCGAGCCTCATATCATGTGTATCGGAGCGAGGCAGGAGGAGTCTTCCTCTTCATCCATTCAAGCTCCAACAGCAGCCTTCGTGCCATTCAACTCTTTGGGGAAGCACCCTCTCCCTCTTCACTTTTGTTTATACCAACCTCCTCCGAGCCCACGTGGCTCCCTCTTTTATTCTCTTTTTTTTTTTTAACACACACATGCATGCATTCATACACACACACACACCCAATTCTTAGGGATTAAAAGCCACCACGCGGTAAGTACATCTCCTTTTCCTTCATGTCATTTTATTTCATTTGAGAATTGATACTACACACAACTTGGTTAATCCCTTTTCTATTTGTGTTATTTTGCAAGGGTAATCAAACGAAAAGCGCCTTCTACCACGGCGCCGGCCGTCTCATAGAAGAAGATGAACCTGCATCCTCCGTGCAACCTCCCACGCTCCACAAGGTACGTTATGCGATCACCTTTCCTTCGCACCTGTGTGTGCACCTCTTTCGACACCAACGTGTGTCTGGCGATCACGGTCTTTCCATCTAAGGAGTTGTGCTCCATCCACTTGTATTTTCTTCTTATTTTCTTTCTTATTTCTTTGTGGACGCTCGTAGTTCTTCCAAAGAACGAAAAGCTAAATCTACAACTGTGTAAGTATGTAATTACATACTTATGCAGTTACACATGTAACTATGTAAATATGTAAGTACATAGTTTTTTACGCCTTAAGTTTGTAATTATTTCTTCCTGTAACTGTGTAACAAGGTATGAAGTAGTTACACAGTTAAATGTGTAACTGCGTAAGTATATATTAATAAAGTTATATTTATAACTGCGTAAGTATGTAATTCTTATAACTACGTAAGTATATAATTACATACTTATGCATTTACACATGTAACTTTGTAACTACATAGATATTTTATAAAATTGTAACTGTGTAATTAAGGCTTACCTAGTTACATATTTACATAGTTTTAGAAGGACTTACCTAGTTCTCAGGGCTTACCTAGTTACCAAAGGTTACCTAGGGCTTACCTAGTTACAGAGTTACATTTGTAATTCCTGTAACTGCGTAAGTATGTAGTTACAGAGTTACACATGTAACTCTGTAACTGCATGTAAGTGTGTAATTACACATGTACATACTATGTAACTACACATACACATGTAACTCAGTAAGTATGTGAGTACATAGTTTTTTACGCCTTAAGTTTGTAATTATTTCTTCCTGTAATTGTGTAACAATGTATGAAGTGTTACACAGTTAAATGTGTAACTGCGTAAGTATATATTTACAGAGTTACATGTATAATTGCATAAGTATATAATTCCTACAACTACGTAAGTATATAATTACATACTTATGCAGTTACACATGTAACTCTATAACTACATAGAGATTTTATAAGTTTGTAACTCTGTAATTAGGGCTTACCTAGTTACAGACTTACATAGTTTCAGAAGGACTTACCTAGTTCTCAAGACTTACCTAGTTACCAAAGGTTACCTAGGGCTTACCTAGTTACAGAGTTACATGTGTAATTCCTATAACTGCGTAAGTATGTAATTCATGTAACTGCGTAAGTATGTAATTCATGTAATTGCGTAAGTATGTAGTTACAGAGTTGAAACGGGATCCTCTAGAGCCCCTGCAGGAGGGGACTCCATCAGTACCACATGGGTGGGATGGTTTTTTATTTTTTAACCCCTGTTATATATAAAAGTGCAATTAAAGTCAGGGTTTAAAAATAAAAAACCACCCCACCCATGGTACTGATGGATTCCCCTCCTGCGGGGGACGTAGAGGATCCCGTTTCTTACAGAGTTACATGTGTAACTCTGTAACTACATGTAAGTGTGTAATTACACATGTACATACTATGTAACTACATACTCTGTAACTATACAGTAATTACAGAGTTACATAATATGTCAACTCAGGGACTCTGTAATTAGGTAGGTCTCTGGTAACTAGGTAATTACAGAGTTATAGAAGGGCTTATCTGCGTAAGTGTGTAATTACACATGCAACTCTGTAACTAGGTAAGTCCCTAGTAACTAGGTAAACCCTTCTGAAACTATGTAAGTCCTTTCTTCTATAACTATGTAACTCAAGGTCCTAAAAATAAGTCCCCCAAAATTAAGAATTGATTGGTAATTCTCCCAGTAAGTAAGTAAATATTTAATTCTGTAAATTATTAAATATTTACAAAGTTACATGTGTAACTGCATAAGTATGTACTTACGTAGTTACACACTTTTGGGATAACGGGGGGATAACGGAAGTTAACAGTAGGGACTTAAAAATAATCCTACAAATGGACGGTGCGAAAAAATTTGACAGAGACCTAAAAATAATATCAGATCCTTGTCAAAAATCAACAATTAATTCCATAATTTATATTTACACTTCTCCATACATCATGTCACAAAAAGTAGGGCCGGGAAAAAGTGCCGCCCCTCCCCTCCCCCCCCCCCCCCCAGCCCCAATTTCTCTCCCCCTCCCCCTCCCCCCCCCCCCCCAGCCCCGCCCGTGGAGATCCCTCACTTCCCCGGCCGCCACCGCGACTGATCCGATGCCATCATAGGTGCTCTCGCGACGCCGACGCACCACCCGCAACTAGGGACGCCACCATCGCAGACGCCACTGCACCGCCGGCCATCGAGGTTCTCTCTCTCTCTGCTGCAAAGGGGGGGGGTCAGTAGGCTGGGTGGGGGAAGGGTGGTGGCCACTGGGGGGGTTGGTTGGGGCTGTGATGGTGGTCATGGACGGGAAGGTAGGCGAGGGGGGGGGTTCGGCGAGAGGGAGGGCTGGCCCTTTCTATAACGACCCCGAGAACCCTACCCTCGGCCCACGCCGAGGACCCGATTTTTGCGGTCGCCGCCCACGGATCCGGGGACCCAGAAGGGCTATAATGTAAGTCTAACAGAATATGTAAAGGAAGTAAACGTCAACTGCTGAACTAGAAGCACACATGCGGAAGCAGAAAGAAGAGCGAGACCACTACGTATCGCTCTAGGTACAGTCCCAACACACACAACTAGTATAAGTAAAGACAAGGGAAGAACAAGTCCCTTAGGGGCATACCCCAAGGGTGACGTACACTGAGAGAGGGAACCACTGCTACCTACGGGGACCACGACTACCGCCCTGTCTCCCCCTCCCGACGTGTGCCTGCTGTTGCTGAGAAGTCTCACCTAGAAAAGGAAGGGATGAGCTTCACACAGAAGCTCAGAAGTGACTACCAATCTCATACTGCCTCTAACATGTAGTCAAAACTATGTACTTAATTAAATGACAGTAGTTATATCTTCTACCTACGAACGGAAGTGCGGAAGCAAAGCTACTAACTACCAACGGTACGAAGAACACCACGGTCGGAGACTCGTAGAACCTACACTCGTGACCACACACGGATGGCTACGCAGACAGAGGGAACCCCACCTGGACAAGAGACACTAGCTACGGAAAACACTGCCACAAGTCAACTGGTCAGGTGTATCCACTGACATCTTATCCTCGACCCAGGTCCAAACCTCCACGTCTCGTCAGAGTCTGGCCGAACTACGGTCCCACGCCTAGCCTCTCCAGGTGGTTCCGGAGCCACAAAGAGCGAGATAGTGAGAAAAGGACTAGCTGGACTACGCCAGGAAGAACTCCCAAAACGACCTCGGCATCCCAGACCAACCACGAGAGCTCTGCAAATGACTCAATGCCGCTACCCTAACTACCATTTCCCCCTCCGCTCTAATGTAACGTCGTGCATTTTTCGGATCCTCGCTTAGTGGTCGTTTGGATCCGTTTTTACTGGCCCTGGTGTGGTGCTTATGACCAATGTGGGATCATTGAGCCTTGGTCGTGGTTCCCGTGCATTGTGTGGGTGTTGTGGGCTGGAGGTTTTAGCCCAAACAGTCCACAGATTCTCTGTCTGTGAACACGACAGAGCCTGGCATCGCGTTCTTAACGCGATGGCCCTGGTGGTCGCGTCCTACTTGCTGACCGAGATGCGGTCTTCGCTGCATGCGCGCCGCGTGTCACCCTCTGGGCGTTATGCTAACGTCGGCCTTGAGAAGGCACGCCCTATTTCGTCGCGTTTAGGTCGCGACGAAGGGGTACGTCGCGTTCTTAACCACGAACAGTTCTTAACCCTGGTCGGCCAGATAGAGCTGAGCAAGCTCTATTTGGCCAGGGGGAGAAGCTGCACGGGATCTGGGTGATTTGGCGTTTGGGGATCGTTTTCGCGTGGTCTCGCCGCGAGGATGTTGCACGGAGCGGGGGAAATGTCGGGTTGTGATCGGTCTTCGCGTTCTTCACGAAAGTAGGGAGATTCTGCCTGTTTTCATGTTGTGAATCGCATGTGACGCATGTATGGCTTGTTAATTGCTTAAAGAATATTAGATATCATGCTAGGGCACTGAGTAAAGCATGAAAAATGGTTTTAATGTGGTTTGCATGGTTTGTAGGGGTGATACGGGAGAGGCATCCCGAATTAGGGTTCCTGCCTGTGAAGGTGATGGAGCCCCCTGTCGCGTTCTGAACGCAACAGGACGACTTGTCGCGTTTTGGTTTTGAACGTGACATATCGGGGTGTCGCGTTCAGAAGACGACACTACCCTATGTCGCAACCACAGTCGAGAGAACTTGTTGTGTATGTTTTAATGGTACGATTATCCGGTTATCATTAAAATGATGTGCATGGCAATGGTAATGGTGCATTGGCACCCATAGCGCTCGAGGAGCGTGATATTCACATGGTGTTTACGTGGTTTACGTGCCGTGCATGTGGTTTGTGCGTGCAGGGCAAGTAGTTCGATGTTATGTTTATCGTAATATAACTTATGTGGTTAGTTTGTGGAGGTTGAGCAGTGAGGTTCTAGTGCGAACCAACCTCGGTCCTTTATGTCTTTTGTATGGTTTTAAAGATGATTTAATTAGTAAGCATGTGTATGGTTATTAAGTGATATATATTGTGTTAATATGACAATGGAGTCATGAGATGACCAATGACAGACAGTTTGTTGTATATATTATGATTTAAGTATGTGTGTGGTGTCAGTTAGCTTGGAGGTCACTGGTGACTGGTGATGAGCCAATTATATTAATGTATCGTGATATAAGTTTCACCGAGGGTGTTAGTGACTGACGTGGTTTGTGCGTTAGCCGAGTGTGGTGGTCTGACGCCTATTCTGGAATTCCTCTCTAGTCGTTTACCCCAGGTTCTGTGTGAGCGAGGCACGTGTGTTTTGTTGTGCTCGGAGTTTGTCCCGGTACTGTGTGTACCGTCGAGGTCTGTGTCGTCTTCCTGGACACCCTCACTCCTGTGTTTGAGTTGTATGTCTGGCTGAGGGAAAGACGACAGTGGGACAACGACTTGTGAGAGTTTGTTGTGTTGTCGCTTGTAGCGCGCTTGTGGTTGGGGGTACGGACACCAGTAGACGTACTGATCCCCAACTAGTCCTGTGTTTCCAGTGCTTCACTTTAGGGAGCTCGGGCGGAGTCCCCAAGGTGCCAGGCATGGACCTGCCGCTGTGTGGTCTGCAGGTGGTGTTGGTTGGTCCCACAGTTAGTTGACTTACTTTTGGTGTTTGTGGAGCGATAGCTGGACTGAGTAGTCCGTGCTACGAGACTGAGAGGTGGTTCTTGTGTGTGTTGTTTCGGGTTAGATATTGGCGTCATGAACCAGTAGTTCGTTCCCGTGTGGTGGCATCATCCTTTCCGACTTGTGCTTTGTCACTGGTGGTGGCTTGTGTGTATGACAGGTGGTTGAGTTTTACTCGTTGTGATGTGCCCTGGTGGTGGCACGATTCTGGTTGTGGTTCTGTTGTGGTACCTCGTGTGTAGTAGTACATGTACCCTTTGTGGTAGTTTTGTGTTGTGGTACATTATGTACCAGTCCCTTCAAGTTTTGAGGTGGACTTGTTCTGTGGAGGTCTGTGGAGTGACCTGCCACGAGTTGTGTTTTTACTCACCTTCGGGTAAGCTTCCGAATATGTTTTGTTGTGAGGTGGTGGTGTGAGGTGGATTGGCTAGTTGATGCCAATCCTGTTACCCTTCGTGGGTAGGTTGCCTGTGAAGCTTGTACCTTCAGCGACCAGTTGTCGTAATGATTTACCTATGAGGCATGTGGCCTAGGCTTTGCAGTTGTTGAGCGGACTAGTGGTGTTGTGCTAGTCCTGTTGTCCCTTTTTCTTTCCGGGATTTGTATTAGTTTATGTAATTATGTTTAGTTGTTGTTAATTACTTTGTTGTGAGCATGATATGGTTTGGCTATTAGTGTTGCCAGTGAGACCCTCTAGGGTTGAGGTCTCTTCAGTGTTGTGTGTTGTTTTTGGGTGGTCCCTATTGAGCCTGTGACTTGTTGAGGCTCACTCCCCTACAGTTCTTTTCAAGGCTTGCCGTTTGTGTGACTTGCGGAGGTGTTGTGGCAGACTTGTACCACCAGCAGTAGAGTTAGTCATGTTGTGTGAGCTTGTGCTCCCTCGGGGTATGCCCCAGGTAGTGTACTCTTTATTGGACATGTAATAATGTATTGGGACAGTTGTAAATTATTATATACAGGTATTAGCACATGTACTTTCTTGTGTCTTATACTGTTGTGGTTGTCTTTTATATTCCTACTGGACATGTGTACGAGCTATCCCTTGCGAGACTTCGGTCCGTTCACGGGAGACAGATCTGGATATGGAGCCTTTTTGGGCATAAATATGCAGGGCCGTTACATCCAAAGTCTGTGACTCGAGCACGCCCGCTGCCCAGAGTACTCCCTCAACAGGCGCGCGGTGACGGGGGTCCCAGGCAATGGTAACAACCTCTCTCACGGGACAAGCCCTCAAGTGCCGAGCACCGGACGAACGACTAGTGTAGGATCGTACTAGGGAACTAGCACTGGTGCCACGGGTACAATAAGAAGCAGAAATGGCGAAGACTCCACAAAAACATGGAACTTCGCAAGACCTACCTATCTCTGCTGTAGTCACGATGCATCGGGCCGTCGCGACCTTGTCACAACGCCCAGACCTATCGCGACACTGTCGTGGCGGACCAAGCCGTCGCGACCTTATCGTGACACCCAAGAGCGTCGTGATGATGTCGCGCCAGCCTTTCTGTCGCGACATCATCGCGACCTCTATAACAGTCGCGTCTTCAGCCGAGGGGGGTTCCGGATGATCCTCTCGGAGACCACCCCAAATCCGATACATTCACAACCACAAGGGGAGGGGAGCATGCTAAACGTGTTGAAAAGCTTTAAAATTATGCAAACCACCCTCAAACCCCCAAAAACATGGATTTATACAACGAATCTACGCTCGATGGAATCCTCACTCACGAGCATGATTCTCACACTCCCACAACCCCAACCATGAGAAACCACATCTCAAGGGGGACGGGAGCTTGCTAGGGCGAGAGGAGTCAAGGTCCCTACCTCCAAGAGTAGAGCCGACCCGTTGGGGTCTTCACATCAGAATGACCACCTCCTCCTCGCTCCAAGCTCTACGATCACGCCGCCTGCACGAACGGGGCGTCGCCTCCCACCACGAGCACCCCAACACACAGAGAAACCACCAGAGAAGGGAGAACTCGGAGGAGGAAGAAGAAGGGGGAAGAAGAGGAAGGGAAGAGCGAGAGGGGAAAATGGGGTGCAGCCCTTGGTTTTAAACTGATGGGCCCCAAGACATGACGGGCCGGCCCGGCACGACAATAACCATGTCGCGACGGCCACCCCCAGTGCGACCCCAAAAGGCGGTCAAACCTCAGAGACCGGGAAACTAGAATGCGACGGTCGGACAGGTCGCGTCAATGCTGTACGCACCTGACACCCGACAAAGCCATTCTGATAGAAAGGATAGTGGTAGCATCGGTCATAAAAGCAGTCGTGACGCCTCCAGATGCCGCGACAAGAACGTGATGCCTACCGCTGTCGCGACCATGTCGCGACGACCAGGTGTGCCGCGTCACAAAGCCTGTCGCGATGGGCTCCCCTAGCACAACCATGTCGCGATCAGGGTACCTGTCGCGACCTTGAGGACAGGACCAAGGGCCCAAGAGGGCTGGGTCTTACATCCCACCCACCTTAAGAAATTTTGTCTTCGAAATTAAAAGAAACTCAGTTTACAATGGAAAGCAATACAGGGAAGATAAACATACCAATCAATCAAATAAATATGGGAACTGCTCTCTCATCTCATCCTCGCGCTCCCAAGTGGCCTTGCCACCAATGCAGTTTTCCCAAACGACCTTGACCAACAGAATCTGTCTCCGACGTAACTGCTGCACTCTGCGGTCGACAACTCTGACCGGGTACCCTGGCACTGACAAGTCTGGCGCTACCTCAAGCTGCGAGTAGTCCAACACGTGCGATGGATCTGCAATGTACCTCCTGAGCTGCGAAACGTGGAAAACACTGTGCACGCCTGCCAACTCTGCTAGAAGACTCAACCTGTAAGCCACCTTGCTGATCCTCTCTGTGACAGGGAAAGGCCCAATATACCTCGGACTAAGCTTTCCCTTCCTTTCAAATCTCATAACACCCTTGGTTGGCGAAACCCGCAAGAACACAAGGTCACCCATGCTGAACTACAACGACCTTCTGCGGACATGTGCATAGCTCTTCTGTCTGCTCTGCGCTGCCTGAAGCCTCTTCCTGACTAAACTGACTGTGTCTGCACACTGCTGCACCATCTCTGGTCCCAAAAGCTACCTCTCTCTGACCTCGAACCAGTGAAGTGGTGTCCTGCACGGGCGACCATACAAGGCCTCGTATGGTGCCATTCCGATGCTCGAGTGATAACTGTTGTTGTAAGCAAACTCTACCATCGGAAGGTGCGACTCCCAGGTGCCACTCCAGTCCAAACAACACGCTCTCAGCATATCCTCCAAAGTCTAATCGTCCTCTCTCCCTGCTGCCCATCTGACTGCAGGTGATATGCCGAACTCACCTCAATTCTGTACCAATAGCACTCTGCAAACTGTGCCAAACCCAGAAGTGAACCTCGAGCTCTGTCGGAGACGTCGAACTGGGGTTCCATGCAACGGAACAACTTGGTCCACGTACAGTCGGCAGTCTATCCACTGACCAAGACATCTTGACTGTAAGAAAATGCGCTGACTTGGTCAACCGATCCATGATCACCCAAATGCCATCATGCCTCTGCGGAGTACGGGGCAAACCAACCACAAAGTCCATGGTGATGTTGTGACGGAACGCCTCGGCCAAGCCCGTTAAACCGATAACGTACTTGATCCGAGTCCGCCTCCCGCGAATGGACCGAAGCCTCGCAAGGGATACCAAACCACAGTCCGTGTAAACATAAAGGAACACACCACATTTTATATATAATTCACAAGTTTACATAGCCAAATTTCCACAAAAACTAAAAGAGGTACAAGAGCCTGGGGCATACCCCGAGGTACAACTGAAGAAAGTAAACAACTACAAAACTACACTGCTGGAGCTACTCTGCTGGAGGTGCTGACCCTGCACCGCTACGACGCGGCCCGAACTGGACGTCGGACGAGAAACGTCCTCCTCGCTCTCACCTGTGGGGGTAGGGGTGAGCCTCTCTAGTCACTGGCTCAGTAGGGAACTCCCCCAAACCGAGCAAACCAAACACCACAGGTACGAAGCAGTAAACAATACCAACAATTTATAGAACAGCTAAGCAGGTAAGTAAAGCTGTAAAAGTACTCACCGTCTGCCGACTACGAGAAACAACAGTAATAATTAAACGGCAAACCAGTACAGGTGTACAAGCTAAAGTAGAGACAGCCAACACGAGCCACGTGAACTGGTTCGCGACACCAGAAACTGACTCGGACAACTAACACAGGTCTACCTCTCAGTCTCGCAGCCACGGACGAAAGGTCCAGCTGCCGCTCCACGTAAAAAGGTCAAGCAACTGTGGAGACCAACTAAACACCACCACCTGCAGACCACACGGTCACAGGCCCATGCCTGGCACCTCCAGAGACCCTGGCCTGGGCTCGCTAGAGTGAGGCACTGGAAAAGGACTAGCTGGGGACCAGTGTCGACTACTGGTGTCCGTACCCCCAACTACGAGCGCGCTACAAGTGACTAAAAACAAACTCAAGTGTCACTGTCCCACTGTCGTCTTTCCCTCAGCCGGACGTACAACTCAACACAAGAGTGAGGGTGTCCAGGTCAGACGACACAGACCTCGACGGTACAACACAAGTACCGGGACAAAGCCCCGAGCTAACAGCCTGGCTCACAAAGAACCTGGGGCACCCAACTGGAGAGGTAACCACGGTAGGCGTCGTACTACTCGCCACGTACACAGAACCACGTGCACGTCACACACAACCACGTGAAACCTCACGTAAACCACAAGTAACCACGGTCCACTACACGTGAACCCAACTGACTCGCGTAAACAACACGCAGTCACCGAAGTAAGCAACTAACTGCATACCTTGTATGCTAACACGAGAACCAAGTGCACTCAGTGCACCTCATGCGTCAACACACATGCATTATCGATAAAAGCGTAATTAGCTGTTTTTGTTCATACACATACGGCAACATCGATTGCCGCTTACACCAAGTCAACGGCAAGGGACCTGGCCGTTAACATCTTGGCTGAGGATCTTGGCGACAAACGATGTTGACGCCAAGTTCTCCGGCCATAAACCCTGCAGAAACCCTAATCCGGCTCTGCGGGCTTTCTAACTGTTCTAACTACTGAAAAACATGCAAATGCAATTCCTTTAGCATGCTAAACCCAATACAACCCATTATAACATGCTTCGTACATTAAACTACTCAAACCACCCATTATCCCGATGGTGCAACTTGATCCAAAATGCATTATCATGCTGATTCAAGTGGTTATGATGTGTTTTAATGTTTCTACGGAGCTACCAGGGTTCGTCCCCTACCTCAGAACGCGTTAGAATCTCCCGCAATCTCCCGGTTCACGCCGAGCCCTCCGCGAGCTCCCACGGGAATTGCACCACGCCGCGACGTTTCCTCGCGCAATTCGGCGACGCCACGCGTTCTACGATCGTCCAACTACTCCTCGGAACCTGTTGGAAGCTTCAGAGACTGGGGGCGCAAGCTGGGGCAAGAGGGAATGAGAGTGAGCTGAGAGAGCTGCCCTCGGGTGAGCCTATAACCTGCACCATTCTCAGGTTGGCGTCAACCCCCATGCCGCCAACAGCAACCGCCACCCTCTGCGTCCACATCTACTGCCGCCAAGTTCATGCAGTAAACGTCCACTAAGCTGGACGCCAACAGTCAACGACCACCCCTGGCCGCCAACTTCAACTGAACAGCAGCAGGTCCTATTTCATTTCAGGACCAACCCTGCTCTTCACCTGCTCAAACCACACATCCACACCATGCATTCCACACAACCGACTCACACTGGCCTCACAACGGCCGCCACAACCACAATACACACGATCCGCATGGATCCGAAAGGCACGCGACGTTACATTACTATCATCTAAAAAGAAAATTTCGACCTCGAAATTCATAACACAATTCAAAGTTAAACAACTCATACATACACACCTTTACAAGTACTATCATCTAAAAAGAAAATACACAAGCTTACTCAAACAGATAGGGATACCCTTTAGCCATTTCCGCGGCCAACTCCCAGGTATCCTCACCACCCAACCTATTTTCCCATCTCACTTTAACTAGCTCAATTTCTTTATTCCTCAGCTTCTTCATCTTTCGATCTGTGATCTGCACCGGATACTCTGGCATAGTCATGTCCGGCCTCAGGTCACCACCTTGATATCTAATTATTTGAGCTGGATCTTCAATACACTTTCTCAACATGGAGACATGGAAAATATCATGCACATCTGCAAAATCAGCTGGCAAATCCAGCCTATAAGCTGCTTCCCCAATTCTTTCAATCACCTGGAAAGGTCCCACATACCTTGGACTCAACTTCCAGACTTACAAATCTCATAATACCTTTACTCGGGGAAACTCTCAGAAAAACAAAATCTCCCACCTCAAACTGAAGTGGTCTCCTCCGCACATCTGCATAACTTTTCTGCCTACTTTGAGCTGCCTGCAATTTTTCTTTAATAAGCTTCACTACTTCAGTGGTTTGCTGAATCAATTCAGGACCCACTAATTGCCTTTCTCCCACTTCATGCCAGTTCAATGGGGTTCTACATGGCCTTCCATATAAAGCTTCATACGGTGCCATCCCAAGACTGGTATGATAACTATTATTGTAGGCAAACTCAACCATTCCCAAATGATGCTCCCAACTACCTCCCCAAACTAAACAACAAGCCGCAACATATCTTCAATTGTCTGAATAGTCCTCTCTGTCTGACCATCTGTCTGGGGATGATAAGCGGAGCTATACCTCAACTCAGAACCAATCACTTTCTGCAGACTTCTCCAAAAACCAGAAGTAAATCTTGGATCTCTATCTGATACAATAGTCTTCGGAATACCATGCAGTGGAACAATTCTTTCAACATAAATATTTGCCAATCTGTCCACTGTCCAAGACATACTCACTGCCACTAATCTGCATACCTTAGTTAATCTGTCAACAAACACCCATATTCCATTATGCCCTGAACTCGACCTTGGTAAACCTGCCACAAAGTCCATTGCAATATCATCCCATTTCCACTGTGGAATAGGCAACGGTTGCAATAGACCTCCAGGCTTCTGATGCTCTGCTTTAATCTGCTGACAGATAGCACATCTTGCCACAAATTCTGCTATTTCTTTCTTCATATGAGGCCATCAAAAATGCTTTCTTAAATCATGGTACATTTTAGTACTACCCGGATGAATAGTGTACCTAGATTTATGAGCCTCTTCCAGAACTCGCTGCTTCACCTCTCTCTCTGCAGGAACAAACAACCTGCCTCGAAGCCTGACCACACAATTATCATCAATAGAAACTCCTTCCATTTTCACAATTTCAGGTAAACCTGCATCTGCTCTCTGAGCTCAATGATCTGCCAATATAAAGACGGCTCTACAGCACTAGCAGCTAGAATTGCCCGTCGCTGACTGCTGGGCACATACAAGGAATTCTCTGCTACTTCTTCATATAACTTCCATTCTTTAATCATCATCAGATTCATATATGCCTTTCTGCTCAAGGCATCAGCTACAACATTGGCCTTACCCGGATGGTAAGCCAAACTGAAATCATAATCCTTCAAATATTCAACCCATCTGCGTTGGCGAAGATTCAAATCTTTCTGCGAGAAGATATACTTCAAGCTTTTATGATCTGTAAAAATCTCAAATCTCTCGCCATACAGATAATGCCTCCACATTTTCAAGCAAATACAACTGCTGCCAATTCAAATCATGAGTGGGGTAATTTTCTTCTGCTGGCTTCAATTGCCTGGATGCATAGGCTATCACTTTACCATGCTGCATAAGCACTGCACCAAGACCTCTTCTTGAAGCATCAGTATACAGCACAAAACCACCACTCCCTGCCGGTAATGTCAATATAGGTGCTGATGTGAGTCTTTTCTTCAATTCCATGAAACTTCTTGACATTCACCGGACCACACAAAAGGCACTCCTTTTCTGGTCAATCTAGTCATAGGTGCTGCAATCTTAGAAAAATCTTGAATAAAGCGCCTATAATAACCTGCCAACCCCAGAAAACTTCTAATCTCGGTTATTGTCTTAGGCACTCCCCACCTAGACACAGCTTCCACTTTACTCGGGTCCACTGCTACTCCTTTAGCTGAGATAACATGACCCAAAAACTGAATTTCCTTCAACCAGAATTCACACTTACTGAATTTAGCAAACAGCTGGTTATCTCTTAACAACTGCAAGGTAAACCTCAAATGAGCTGCATGCTCCTCTTCAGATGCTGAATAAATTAGAATATCATCAATAAAGACCACAATGAATTGATCTAAATATGGATGAAAAATTCTATTCATCAGATCCATAAAACCTGCAGGAGCATTAGTCAACCCAAAAGGCATTACCACAAACTCATAGTGACCATATCTGGTTCTGAACGCTGTCTTATCTATATCCTCCTCTTGATTCTCAACTGATGGTACCCGGACCTCAAATCAATCTTAGAAAACACCTTTGCTGATTGCAACTGATCAAATAAATCATCTATCCTCGGCAACGGGTACTTATTCTTGATGGTCACATCATTCAATTTTCTATAATCAATGCACATCCGAAAACTTCCATCTTTCTTTTTCACAAATAAAACCGGCGCTCCCCACGGGGAATGACTCGGTCTAATAAAACCTTTTTGCAACAACTCTTCTAATTGCTTTTTCAATTCTTTAAGTTCTGCTGGTGCCATCCGATATGGAGCTTTGAAATCGGCATGGTACCTGGCAGCAACTCAATAGAAAAGTCCACCTCTCTGTGTGGAGCTAAACCAGGCAAATCTTCCGAAAAACATCAGCAAATTCCCTAACCACGGGAACTGCTTCATTGGCTGACTGGCCTCTACCAAACTTACCGAGGCTAAATAAGCCACACACCCATCATTAATCAACTTTCTAGCTTTAATTGCAGAAATTAGAAACTTGGAGGTATAAAAAGGCATACCTTGATATTCAAACACTGCACCATTAGGATGACAAAATCTGATCCTTTTCTTTCTGCAATCTAACATTGCTCCATACATCTCAAGCCAATCCATACCCAGAATGATATCATAATCTGACAACTGCAGGGCATACAACCGACCCGGCATCTGGTTCCCTTCAATCATAACAGGAGCTTCATCTATATAGCTCGAAGTGAGTAAGAACTCACCTGAAGGAACCTCCACCACTAACTCACAAGACTTCTCTTCTAAAGGATGAGCTATGCAATCCAGAAATTCTTCGGAAATAAAAGAATGAGAGGCACCCGAATCAAATAAGACTCTTGCTGAATATTCATAAAGAGGTAAAGTACCTTCTATCATATTTGACGCCTCTGCCTGGGCTCGGGTGATAGCCATAACCCGGCCTCTCCCTCGTTGCTGCGGTGCTCCTCTGCCACGACCTGCCTGTGGCTGCTGGAACTGCTGAGGCTGCTGCTGTTGCACACCTCTGCCATACCCATACTCTCTTGCATAGGGACAGTTGCGGATCAAATGTCCCGGCTGATTGCAATTATAACATCTATACCCTGGAGGAACAATAGGCTGCCTGGCAGTGCTCTGCTGCGACTCCTCCACCTCAGGCCTACCTCGGCCTGCTGCAACTGCTGACGACCTCCCCATCCTCTTCCTTTTCCTTTAAGTGCTTGCTTTAATTTCTGGCCCCATTTCCCGAAACCAGATGAAGAAGGTCATGCTGGTGCCTTGCCCTTGCTTGCACCTACTGTCTGCTGCGGTAGCCGGAAACTACCTGAACCTGACTCACCCGCCTGGAGAGTACGGATAGACCTCTCCAAGGTAGCTGCCCTCTGCGCTGCCTCTTCCACTGTCTTGCACATAAGAGGTACTATCGCATCCTGCAATTCCACTCTCAAACCTCTGATAAAATACTCAACCATCATATTATTATCTGAAACCACATATGGCGCATAACGGCTAAGTGCCATAAATCTCATCTGGTACTCTAAAACTGAAGAGTTACCTTGCTGGAGAGTTCGGAATTGCTCTCTTTTTACTTGCTGCACTTGGATCGGAAAGAATGTATCATTAAATACATCAAGAAACTCCGGCCAAGTGATAGCTTCTTCCGTCCTGCCTGCAAAAGTGGTTTGCATCTTCAATCGCCACCATTCCAAGGCAAAACCTCTCAACTGGTAAGCAGCTAACACCACTCTATCTGCTGCCGGACACCTCATAGTCGCAAAAACTCTTTCTATTTCATGAACCCAATGCTCAGCTGTATCTGGATTCGGCCCTCCTGAATAAGTAGGCGGCTGCAATCTCAGAAATTTCTCCACCTGCATCACTGGTTCTTCTGCTAACAACACTGGTGGTGGTGGTGGCACAGGTGCTACAAAAGGCACCTCCACTCTCGGCGGAACTGGAGCAACAGGTATTGCCTCTCCATCCCCAGGTGGCACTGCAACCGGTGGTACTGGCGCCTGCTGATCCATTCTTGCCCGAATATCCGTGAGGCTTCCCAAATTCTTTCTATCATACGCTGGGTGCTTTCCTCCGGATCATCTCCTCCACCACCCCAATCTCTCCTATCAGCCATTTCAGAAATTTCTACATACACAAAACACCAGACAAAAAAAAACCACAAATGATCAAAAACCAGGGTCCCTACCAGCAGTGTATAATGACCGAAATAAGGCTATGTATCTTTCTAATTCCCTTATATTAACACGAACCTTGCTCTGATACCAACTGTGACGGAACGCCTCGGCCAAGCCCGTTAAACCGATAACGTACTTGATCCGAGTCCGCCTCCCGCGAACGGACCGAAGCCTCGCAAGGGATACCAAACCACAGTCCGTGTAAACATAAAGGAACACACCATATTTTATATATAATTTACAAGTTTACATAGCCAAATTTCCACAAAAACTATAAAGAGGTACAAGAGCCTGGGGCATACCCCGAGGTACAACTAAAGAAAGTAAACAACTACAAAACTACACTGCTGGAGCTACTCTGCTGGAGGTGCTGACCCTGCACCGCTACGACGCGGCCCGGAACTGGACGTCGGACGAGAAACGTCCTCCTCGCTCTCACCTGAGGGGGGGGTAGGGGTGAGCCTCTCTAGTCACTGGCTCAGTAGGGAACTCCCCCAAAACCGAGCAAACCAAACACCACAGGTACGAAAGCAGTAAACAATACCAACAATTTATAGAATAGCTAAGCAGGTAAGTAAAGCTGTAAAAGTACTCACCGTCTGCCGACTACGAGAAACAACAGTAATAATTAAACGGCAAACCAGTACAGGTGTACAAGCTAAAGTAGAGACAGCCAACACGAGCCACGTGAACTGGTTCGCGACACCAGAAACTGACTCGGACAACTAACACAGGTCTACCTCTCAGTCTCGCAGCCACGGACGAAAGGTCCAGCTGCCGCTCCACGTAAAAAGGTCAAGCAACTGTGGAGACCAACTAAACACCACCACCTGCAGACCACACGGTCACAGGCCCATGCCTGACACCTCCAGAGACCCTGGCCTGGGCTCGCTAGAGTGAGGCACTGGAAAAGGACTAGCTGGGGACCAGTGTCGACTACTGGTGTCCGTACCCCCAACTACGAGCGCGCTACAAGTGACTAAAAACAAACTCAAGTGTCACTGTCCCACTGTCGTCTTTCCCTCAGCCGGACGTACAACTCAACACAGGAGTGAGGGTGTCCAGGTCAGACGACACAGACCTCGACGGTACAGCACAAGTACCGGGACAAAGCCCCGAGCTAACAGCCTGGCTCACAAAGAACCTGGGGCACCCAACTGGAGAGGTAACCACGGTAGGCGTCGTACTACTCGCCACGTACACAGAACCACGTGCACGTCACACACAAACCACGTGAAACCTCACGTAAACCACAAGTAACCACGGTCCACTACACGTGAACCCAACTGACTCGCGTAAACAACACGCAGTCACCGAAGTAAGCAACTAGCTGCATACCTTGTATGCTTAACACGAGAACCAAGTGCACTCAGTGCACCTCATGCGTCAACACACATGCATTATCGATAAAAGCCGTAATTAGCTATTTTTGTTCACACACATGCTGACGGCAACATCGATTGCCGCTTATACCAAGTCAACGGCAAGGGACCTGGCCGTTAACATCTTGGCTGAGGATCTTGGCGACAAACGATGTTGACGCCAAGTTCTCCAGCCCTATACCCTGCAGAAACCCTAATCCGGCTCTGCGGGCTTTCTAACTGTTCTAACTACTGAAAAATATGCAAATGCAATTCCTTTAGCATGCTAATACCCAATATAACCCATTATTACATGCTTCGTACATTAAACTACTCAAACCACCCATTATCCCGAATGGTGCAACATGATCCGAAAACGCATTATCATGCTGATTCAAGTGGTTATGATGTGTTTTAATGTTTCTATAGAGCTACCAGGGTTCGTCCCCTACCTCAGAACGCGTTAGAATCTCCCGCAATCTCCCGGTTCACGCCGAGCCCTCCGCGAGCTCCCACGGGAATTGCACCACGCCGCGACGTTTCCTCGCGTAATTCGGCAACGCCACGCATTCTACGATCGTCCAACTACTCCTCGGAACCTGTTGGAAGCTTCAGAGACTTGGGGGCTGCAACCTGGGGCAAGAGGGAATGAGAGTGAGCTGAGAGAGCTGCCCTCGGGTGAGCCTATAACCTGCACCATTCTCAGGTTGGCGTCAACCCCCATGCCGCTAACAGCAACCGCCACCCTCTGCGTCCACATCTACTGCCGCCAAGTTCATGCAGTAAACGACCACTAAGCTGGACGCCAACAGTTAACGACCACCCCTGGCCGCCAACTTCAACTGAACAGCAGCAGGTCCTATTTCATTTCAGGACCAACCCTGCTCTTCACCTGCTCAAACCACACATCCACACCATGCATTCCACACAACCGACTCACACTGGCCTCACAACGGCCGCCACAACCACAATACACACGATCTGCATGGATCCGAAAGGCACGCGACGTTACAGATGTCGTCCCACTTCCACTCGGGAATGGGCAACGACTGTAGCTTACCACCAGGACACTGATGCTTAGCCTTCACCTGCTAACAGGTAAGGCACCGAGCTACAAACTCTGCCACGCCCCTCTTCATCCCTGGCCACTATAAGAATCTCCTCAGGTTATGATACATCTTGGTGGAACCAGGATGAACAACATAGCTCGACCGGTATGCCTCTGACAACAGTGCATGGGGCGCATCACTGGGGATGTACAATCTACCTCTGAATCTGACTTCACTGTCCTCGTCCAGCTCAACATCTAGCATCTGCAAAATATATGCCAACTCTGAGTCTGCACGTTGTGCCTACAACATGTGACAGTACATTGATAGACGAACTGACAAGATGGTCATCACTGCACGGTCTCTGCGCCTCGAAGGGTAGATAGATCCTCAAACAGCCTCCACTCTCTGACCATCATTGAACTCAAGCGAACACGCCTGCTCAAAGCATCTGCCACGACGTTAGTCCTTCCTGGGTGATAGAAGAGGGTAAGGTCGTAGTCCTTCAAATACTCAATCCATCTACGCTACCTCAAGTTCAAATCCCTCTGACTAAAAATGTACTGCAAACTCTGATGGTCGGTGAAGATCTCGAACGCCTCGCCGTACAAATAGTGCCTCCACAGCTTCAGAGCGAACACCACTGCTGCCAACTCTAAGTCGTGGGTAGGGTAGTTCTCCTCATACTTCTTTAGCTATCGAGAAGTATAGGCAATGACCCCACCATGCTGCATCAGCACTACACCCAAACCTAACCTCGACGCATCGGTGTAGACCACAAAACCTCCGCTACCTGACAGCAAGACCAACACTGGTGCTGAAGTCAACCTCGTCTTCAGCTCCTGGAAACTCCACTCGTAGTCCTCAGTCCAAACAAATCTGGCCTCAAGTCTGGTCAATTTGGTCAACGGCTCTGCAATCCTGGAAAAATCTTGGATGAACCTCCTGTAATTAGGGTTGTGCAAAATATGGTCCAAACTGAAAAATCGAACCGAACCGACCGATTCGGTTCCGTTTGATTTCATGGGTTGGGTGGTTCGGTTCGGTTTCTAGCTGGGAAACTGAAATGAACCGAATACCTATATATAATTATATAAATAATAAAATTAAACAAAAAAAGGTACCACGCGCCTGGTGGTCGTGAGTTCGAAACTCGCGACCACCAGAAAACCACTTTTTACATGTTTTTGCCATAAAAATGCCAAAAATGCCATACAAAATACTAAAAAATGCCAAAAATGTCATATTTGGTTTGAACCGAACCGGTTCGGTTCGGTTCGGTTCAAACAGTGAGTTCGGTTCGGTTCGGTTTCTCCAAAAAATGGAGAAAACCGAACCGAACCGTGAACACCCTACCTGTAATAGCCTGCCAAACCCAGAAAACTGTGAACCTCTGACACTAAAGTGGAATGCTCCCAAGACAACACTGCCTCAACCTTGGCAAGGTCCATTGCCACACCAGAACCTGAGATCACGTGCCCGAGAAAGTGCACCTCCCTCAGTCAAAATTCGCACTTGTCGAACTTGACATAAAGTTGGTGACTCCACAAAGTCTCTAGCACGATCCTCAGATGCTCC
The DNA here is from genome assembly GCA_014218235.1 of Colocasia esculenta. Taxonomy (NCBI): domain Eukaryota; kingdom Viridiplantae; phylum Streptophyta; class Magnoliopsida; order Alismatales; family Araceae; genus Colocasia; species Colocasia esculenta. The sequence goes on along the minus strand of CM024757.1, from coordinate 31,760,167 downwards.
TCGTGCTTCTCCTTAGAAGCCGATTAGACCAAAATGTCATCTACAAAGATGACCACAAACCGATCTAGGTACTCACTGAACACCCTATGCATCAAATCCATAAAAGTTGCGGGTGCGTTCGTGACTGGCATTGTTCTTCACTGTTACCTGGTTCAGCTGCCTATAATCGATGAACAACCTTAGACTACCGTCCTTCTTCCTCACGAACAGCACTGGCGCTCCCCACGGCGAACGACTCGGACGGATGAAACCCAGCTCAAGCAACTTCTGCACCTGACGCTTCAACTCACGCAACTCAGCCGGAGCCATCTGGTAAGGTGCGTTGGACAAAGACATCGTGCCAGGCAAAAGCTCAATGGAGAACTCTACCTCTCGCTCAGGCGGAAATCCAGGTAGGTCCTCCAGGAAAACATTAGAGAACTCACAAACAATAGGCATATTAAAAATTGACAACCCGCTAGTCTCCAAGGAACAAACAAAAGCAAGATATGCTACACAGCCATCACAGATCAAACGACGAGCTCTATAGAAGGAAATAAAAGGTCGATGGGTAGACTGGATACCTCGGAAGCAGAGAACGGGTGCTCCAGGTATCTCAAACCGAACGGTCTTCGGCTGACAATCAACCACAGCTGAGTGAGCCTCCAACCAATCCATGCCCAGGATGACGTCAAAGTCACAAAGCTGCAACACGTACAACTTGGACGGCAACTGGTGTCCTTGGACCTCAACTGTGACACCCTCTAGGTAACCGAAAGAACACATGTAATCACCAGACGAGAGATCGACCATCACATCACACTGTCTCTCAGGTGTGTGACGAACTAGAGACTCGTAAAACTCCTCAGAAGTAAAACAAAGGGAAGCACCGGGATCAACCAAAACACGAGCAGCTCTACCAAGGATAGGCAAGGTACCTATAACCAGGTTCGACGCCTCGGCCTGCTCCCTAGTAAGAGCCATCACACGCCCACGTTGCGGTGCCTGCAGGGGCTGCTGCTGCTGCGGTGGTTGCTGGTGCTGGGGAAACGGCTGCTGCTGCTGGTATGGCTAGAACTGTGGAGGCTGCTCGTACTACTGAGGCTGCTGCTAGGTACTGCCCCTACTGCTGCTGACAAGGTGCCTGCTGCTGAGGACGGAACTGGTACTGCGGTAGCTGTTGCGCGTACTGCACTAGCTGCTGCGGCTGCTGGACTTGCCCCATCGGGCAATCCCTCCTGAAGTGGCCTGACAAACCACAACTGTAGCAGACTGCCTCTTGCTTGCCCTGCTCAGCTCCCTGCTGGACTGACTGTTGAACCACTCTTATATTTTACCCTTATATTTTGGTGATAACAAAAATTATGATTAATTAAATATTATTAAATATATTTAATATCATGTTTTCCTAATAAATATAAATTTATGATATTTTGGTGATAACAAAACTTATTATTAATTAAATATTAAATATATTTAATATCATATTTTCTAATAAATTTAATATCATATTTTTCTAATAAATATAAATTTATGGCACTATCGCTGTGTGATTTGCACTGAAAAGCTAAATTGATGTCTATTCAATATACATCGATTTCAGTTCACAAAGTGCCACATGGATTCCCTTGAAAACATGGATTTGATCACTCAAACATCGATTTGCTTAAAAACATGGATTTGATCACTTAAACATCGATTTGCTTGTAAACATGGATTTGATCACTCAAACATCGATTTGCTTGAAAACATGGATTTGATCACTTAAACATCAATTTGCTTGAAAACATGGATTTGATCACTCAAACATCGATTTGCTTGAAAACATGGATTTGATCACTCAAACATCAATTTGCTTGAAAACATGGATTTGATCACTCAAACATCGATTTGCTTGAAAATATGGATTTGATCACTTAAACATTGATTTGCTTGAAAACATGGATTTGATCACTTAAACATCGATTTGCTTGAAAACATGGATTTGATCACTCAAACATCGATTTGCTTGAAAATATGGATTCGATCACTCAAACATCGATTTGCTTGAAAACATAGATTTGATCACTCAAATATCGAGTTACTTGAAAACATGGATTTGATCATTTAAACATCAATTTTCTTGAAAACATGGATTTGATCACTTAAACATCGATTTGCTTGAAAACATGGATTTGATCACTCAAACATCGATTTTCCTTAAAACATGGATTTGATCACTCAAACATTGATTTGCTTGAAAACATGGATTTGATCACTTAAATTGATTTACTTGAAAACATGGATTGATCACTCAAACATTGATTTGCTTGAAAACATGGATTTGATCACTCAAACATCGATTTGCTTGAAAACATGGATTTCACTTAAACATGGATTCCCTTGAAAACATGGATTTCACTTAAACATGGATTCCTTTGAAAACATGGATTTCACTTAAACATGGATTCCCTTTATATTTCAAAATATTTTTTTGCATCTAGTGAATAGTCAAATATTTTTAATTTGCGTAATCTTCTATCTTTCTGACAGGAGATCTTTTTGCTTATCTCTCTAGATCTCTTCTTTCCTGTCAACAAAAAGGGGTCACTTACTACTTCTGGTGGCAATAGGAAACACAGAAGTATGAGCTTTTTTTAACAGAAACACTCTTTGATCTAAACACTTTCTTCTATGCTTGCAGACCTCGAAGACCACCAAGTGGCTGACAGTCGAAGAAAAAGAATAGAAAAATCAGTAACAACTAGAAGAGTTCTAACGGATCTCTTCAACGGATCTATTCAAAGCTATTCATATAAAAGATGATGCAAGGCTGAAGAACTAGAGTGAACTTTCCTAAAGATTTTTAAAGGAGTGTACATCCTGTGAGGAACCTTAACTCCATATACACTCAAAGAAAGAGATGAGCTCGAGCCAAATCAAGAGAAGCTTTTCATAGCAGAAATTTTCCAAGCCTTCAAGTCTTCCTCTCTTCACTCTCTCCCTATGGTCATTGTAATTCTTGGGGAGAGTCCTTCGCTGAGAGTTTTTGAGTTAGAGTCCATTCTTGTAAAACTCTCAGTTTTATTCTTTCTTTTCGAAAGAAAGATTTTTGTCCAGCTAAGGGACTATACTCAATATAGAACCTAGCTGGGGGTTTAAGTCTAGCAGAACCGCACTGGGGTTTGTACTAGGATGTTGGCTTCTTGACCTATAAAAGAAGTGGGTTGTCTTCTTGCCTGGGAAAGAGAAGAAGACCAGCTGGGGTGCTAGGTGTTGTATTGTCCTTGAGGGGGACTGTACCCTTGGTTAGTCCCAAGAGATTGTTTGGGACTGGACGTAGGACTTCCATGTGGGAAGGGACGAACTAGGATAAATTCCTTGTGTTCTTTGTGTGATTGTTTATTTGCTTCCGTACTGCAACTCTCTATCACACTTAACTAACCAAACTTTCAAGTGTTAATTTTTTGCGTTTAAAGTTTCGATTTCAGATTTCAGAAAATCCTATTCACCCCCCCCCCCCCCCCCTCTAGGTTAGCTTGCTGCCGTACAAAAAAGGCCAACAATTGGTATCAGAACGAGGTTCTCTGATCAATCAAGAAGATCCAACGATCTTAGAGAAGATCCATGGTAGCTCAAGGATTTTCTGAAGGTCAATCAGTCATTAGACCTCCACTCTTCGATGGAGAGGATTACCAATACTGGAAAATGAGAATGGAATGCTTCATTCGAGGCACAGACTTTGATCTGTGGCAGGTAATAGAGGTATGTGATTTTGTTATTGTTCCTGCTGAAGGTACTACTGCCATTACATCAGTTGATAAGAGTAAATTATCTCTAAACTTTAAAGCAAAGAACTATTTATGTTGTGCTTTGTCCAAAAAAGAATTTAGTAGAGTATCTGCATGTAAATCTGCAAAAGAAATGTGGGATAAACTGCAGATAACTTATGAAGGAACAGATAAAGTAAAATAAACTAGGATATATATTCTTGTCTAACAATATGAGCAATTTAAAATGCTTCCAAATGAAAATATCACTCAGATGTATAATAGATTTTCGAGTATAGTAGTTGGTCTGAGTTCTATTGGTAAAAATCTTTCTGATGAGGAAACTGTCAGAAAGATACTTAGGTCCTTAACTCTTTCATGGACCCCTAAGGTCACAGCTATTAAAGAAGCCCATGATCTAACCAAGTTTTCCATTGATAAATTAATTGGCTCTCTCATGGCACATGAAATCAATATGGAGTGGCTATTTGAAAACTCTTCCAAGAAAAAAACTCACTAATGCTCTTAAAGTTGTAGCTACTTCTTCCACCTCTTCTTCTTCTTCTAGTTCAAAAAATGCAGGTTCTAAAGACAGTGATGTAGATGATGTTCTATCCAAACTTCAGAAGATTCTCAAGAAGAAGAAAAATGGATCAAGAAGGATTCAAAAGAAAGAGAAAAAGGAAAAAGAACCAGTCTGCTATGAATGCAGAAAACCTGGATATCTAAGACCAGATTGTCCTAAACTCAAGAAGACTGGTCAAGTAGAAAAATCCAAGAAGCAGCACAAGAAATTTAAAAGAAAAGTCATGGCTGCTGGTTGGGACAATGATGAGGCCACAACTTCATAATCATCAAGCTCAGATTCCGAAAAAGAGCAGGTAAGTCTAGCCCTCATGGTAGGACTAGATGAGGTACATTCTGACCCATCTTTTGATTCATGCACTGATTCAGGGTCAGAGTCTGAAGACTTAGAAGAAGTCTTTAATGAACTTTATGAAAAACATAAAGGTGTTCTAAAAGAATTAAAAAAATTGAAAAATAACATCACTTGCTTAGATAACACCAATTCTGATCTTAAATCTGAAATGGAACAATTATAAAAACAATTAAAGGAAAGTAAAGATAATAATCATCTTTTGAATGAAAATTTAAAAAGCAAGAACAAAGAAAAATTAGAGTTAGAAGAAAAATTAAAAACTCTAACTGAAGAAAATCTTTATTTAAAAGAATCAGTTAGGAAATTAACTAAAAGTAAAACATCTCTAGCTCTATGCTTAAAAGGATCAAAATTGGAAACAACAAACAAGGTATTAGATACAATCCTCCTAAAAAAGAAAAAGTCATAATTCTTGAAAAATATCCATTGTCAAAATTTGTGAAAGAAACCAAGATGCCTCAGAAAAACGGCGCTTGTAATGAACAAGCTCTATCAAAAGGAAAAGGTTTCCAAAAATTATGTTCTAAACAGACATTACAAAGATAATAAGAACTGCAAAACAAATTATATTCATTGCTGCTCTCATTGCAATAAATTAGGACACACAGTAAACACCTGCACAACAAGGCACCTAGTATGGATTCCGAAAGGATATTTTCATGCATCTAACTATCAAGGACCCAAAAAGATTTGGGTACCTACTTCTGAGTAGTTTATTTACAGGATAGCCTTGGAGCATCAGGATCAAAGATGCTCAAGGCATTGGTGACTGACAGCTCTTCATCTAACTCATATTTGAAGAGGGAGTAGTCACAATTTTATTTTTTAATTTATAGGACTACTAACATCAGTTTACAAGTCTCATTCAGGTGGAGCCTCTCATTCAGGGGGAGCACAGACTAAGGGGGAGTTATTCATTAATGTCAATCATTGTTGAACCTCTCAATGGTAAGAAATTTTCACAAAAACGGGAGAGAATGCATGGTAAAATCCTTCCTTTTTGGTTAGTGACAAAAAGGGAGAGAGTATGTATAGTATGCATTATCTGTGAATTTTTTGTATTTTCTATGCTTTAAGTATTTTTTTTGTCAAAAAATTCTCACAAGTTTTGTCATCACCAAAAAAGGCGAGATTGGTGAACCACTCTTATATTTTACCCTTATATTTTTGTGATAACAAAACTTATGATTAATTAAATATTATTAAATATATTTAATATCATGTTTTCCTAATAAATATAAATTTATAGTATTTTGGTGATAACAAAACTTATGATTAATTAAATATTAAATATATTTAATATCATATTTTCTAATAACTTTAATATCATGTTTTTCTAATAAATATAAATTTATGGCACTATCGCTGTGTGATTTACACTGAAAAGTTAAATCGATGTCTATTCACTATACATCGATTTTAGTTCACAAAGTTCCACATGGATTCCCTTGAAAACATGGATTTGATCACTCAAACATCGATTTGATCACTCAAATATCGATTTGCTTGAAAACATGGATTGATCACTCAAACATTGATTTGCTTGAAAACATGGATTTGATCACTCAAACATCGATTTACTTGAAAACATGGATTTGATCACTCAAACATCGATTTACTTGAAAACATGGATTTGATCACTCAAACATCGATTTGCTTGAAAATATGGATTTGATCACTAAAACATCGATTTGCTTGAAAACATTGATTTGATCACTCAAACATCGATTTGGTTGAAAACATGGATTTGATCACTCAAAAATCGATTTGCTTGAAAACATAGATTTGATCACTTAAATATCGATTTGCTTGAAAACATAGATTTGATCACTCAAACATCGATTTGCTTGAAAACATGGATTTGATCACTCAAACATCGATTTGCTTGAAAACATGGATTGCCTTGAAAACATGGATTTCACTTAAACATGGATTCCCTTTATATTTCAAAATATTTTTTTGGCATCTAGTGAAAAGTCAAATATTTTTGATTTGCGTAATCTTCTATCTTTCTAATAGGAGATCTTTTTGCTTATCTCTCTAGATCTCTTCTTTCCTGTCAATAAAGAGGGGTCACTTACTACTTCTAGGTGGTAACAAGAAACACAGAAGTATGAGTCTTTTTTAACAGAAACACTCTTTGATCTAAACACTTTCTTGTATGCTTGCAGACCTCGAAGACCACCAAGTGGCTGACAGTCAGAAGAAAAAGAATAGAAAAATCAGCAACAACTAGAAGAGTTCCAACGGATCTATTCAAAGCTACTCATATAAAAGAGGATGCAAGGTTGAAGAACTAGAGTGAGCTTTCCTGAAGATTTTTAAAGGAGTGTACATCCTGTGAGGAACCTCAACTCCACATACACTCAAAGAAAGAGAGGAGCTCGAGCCAAATCAAGAGATGCTTTTCATAGCAAAATTTTTCAAAGCCTTCAAGCCTTCCTCTCTTCACTCTCTCCCTGTGGTCATTGTAATTCTTGGGGAGAGTCCTTCGCTGAGAGTTTTTGGGTTAGAGTCCATTCTTGTAAAACTCTCAGTTTTGTTCTTTCTTTTCTAAAGAAAGATTTCTGTCCAGCTGAGGGACTGTACTCAGTGTAGAACCTAGCTGGGGGTTTAAGTCTAGCAGAACCGCACTGGGGTTTGTACCAGGAGGTTGGCTTCTTGACCTGTAAAAAAAGTGGGCTGCCTTCTTGCCCGGGAAAGAGAAGAGGACCAGCTGGGGTGCTGGGTGTTGTATTGTCCTTGAGGGGGTCTGTACCCTTGGTTAGCAAAATCCCAAGATATTACTTGGGGACTAGACGTAGGACTTCCATGTGAGAAGGGCCGAACCACGATAAATCCCTTGTGTTCTTTGTGTGATTGTTTATTTGCTTCCGTACTGCAACTCTCTATCACACTCAACTAACCAAACTTTCAAGTGTTAATTTTCTACGTTTAAAGTTTCTATTTTAGATTTCAGAAACACCTATTCACCCCCCCTATAAGTTAGCTTGCTGTCGTACCAAAAGGGCCAACACTGACTGCTCCGCAAACCTCGACTGATGCTTTTTCTACCGACTCCGTCCACCCCTGCAAGTAGACATCTGCCTGAACTTCAAGTGCAACCCAGAACTGCCTGAACTGCCTAAGCCCGAAGAGGAAGAAGTCGCACTACCGTGACTACCTGCGGGACACTGGTACGACGAGGACCTGGAAGAGGCTCCTCCCTGCTGCTGCTGCTGCTGGGGCTGCCAGGTCTCTCTCTCTAAGGCAGTGGCCTTAGCCAAGACCTCTCCCAAGGTGGCAAACATATGGGCAGTCATGCCCCACCTCAAATCTGGCCTCAGTCTTGCAATGAACCTCTCTGCACAAGCCTACTCAGTGCTGGAAACATGAGGAACATGCCTCAACAACCAGACGAACCTCTGGTGGTACTGAGTAACTGTGAGATCGCCCTGAACCAACTCATGGAACTGATCTCGTCTCTCACGTTGAGCATAGTTGGGGAAGTACTCGCCGTGAAAGACCCCTAAAAACCTCTGCCAAGTGATCTGATCCAAACGCTGCCCTGGGAAGTGGGTCTTCCACTAAACTCTCCACCACTCATCAGCTGGTCCCTTGAGTTGATACACTACCAATCTGACCTGGTCCTCCTCAGCGCACTCCATGGTCTCAAACGTGCGCTCCAACTCGTGCATCCAACTCTCTGCCTTGTCTGGATCAAACTCACTGAAGAACATCGGTGGTCAGAGACGCAAGAACCTCTCCAAGAGGGCGGTCCTGTCCTCAGTGACTATCGTCATCCTTCGACCAACCTGGGTACTCCCAGTACCCGATGCCTACTGAACTGCTGGCTGCTCCACCTCTGAATCTGCCTGCTGCTCTGGTACCGCTGGGGGAGGTATTGGAGGCTGACCTCCCACTGCTGCCTACCCAGGCTGCCACGCTCTCTAGTACAGGGTCCTGAAGAACTGCTCAGCCATAGGGAACCAATCTGTGTACTGCTATGGCTGAGGCTGGTACTCCTGCTGCTGCCCTCCTGCTGCTGCTGCTGCTACTGCTCCTTGAGGCTTTTCCACGGACTCCTCTGCTGACACCTCCTCCTGGATCTAACCCTGTGTGGGCATGTCTGACTCATCATGCTGCTCTATCAGTTCTCTGGTCTGCCTACGCCTGCGCGGAGTCATATCCTGCACGACACAGAACCAACAAGGTTAACGATACCAACTCGGGCGGCTAGCAGTGTACTTGTACTACTGTTGGGACTTCCTGTTGCAGTTTAAATCCACTACAAGTTATGTTAGACTCTCACTCTGATACCAACTGTAACGACCCCGAGAACCCGACCCTCGGCCCACTCTGAGGACCTGATTTTTGCGGTCACCGCCCACAAATCCGAGGATCCGAAAGAGCTATAATGTAAGTCTAACATAATATGTAAAGGAAGTAAACATCAACTGTTGAACTAGAAGCACACACGTGGAAGCAGAAAAAAGAGCGAGACCGCTGCGTATCGCTCTAGGTACAGTCCCAACACACACAACTAGTACAAGTAAGACAAGGGAAGAACAAGTCCCTTTGGGGCATACCCCGAGGGTGACGTACACTGAGAGGGGGAACCACTGCTAGCTACGGGGACCACGACTACCGCCCCATCTCCTCCGCCCGGCGCGCGCCCTACCGCTGTTGACAAGTCTCATCCTGAAAAAGGAAAGGATGAGCTTCACAACAGAAGCTCAGTAGGGACTACCAATCTCCTACTGGCTCTAACAGGTAGTCAAAACTATGTACTTAATTAAATGATGGCAGTTATATCTTCTACTTACGAATGGAAGTGCGGAAGCAAAGCTACTAACTACCAAAGGTACGAAGAACACCACGGTCGGAAACTCTGTAGAACCTGCACGTCGTGACCACCACACGGCTGGCTACGCAGACAGGGGGAACCCCGCCTGGACAAGAGACACTAGCTATGAAAAACACTACCACTAGTCAACTAGTCAGGTGCGTCCACTGACGTCTTATCCTCGACCCAGGTCCAAACCTCCACATCTCGTCAGAGTGAGGCAGGAACACAAAGTACACAATAGTAACCGCCGTAGTCTGGCCGGACTACGGTCCCACGCTTGGCCTCTCTAGGTGGTTCCGGGGCCACAAAGAGTGAGGCAATGAGAAAAGGACTAGTTGGACTGTGCCGAGAAGAACTCCCAAAATGACCTCGGCGTCCCAAACTGTAGTAACCTCGATTTTTGAAATTTAAATAAATAAAATCTTTAATTGAATAAATGTGAATAAATAGAATTAAATTAGAATAAAGAGTGGATAAATAGAATTTAAAAGAAATTAAATTAATACCCATTAAGTCAAATTAGGGAATGGGTTATTTTAATGGTTCAAACATGAGCTAATGGGCCAAGAATCCAAGAGCCCATCTTCGGATGGGAGGTAATTTAGTCAAATTCGCAATAAAAATAATAATAAATGATAAGGGTTAAGATAAACATTAATTAACCCATAAATATCCACAAGAAGAGTCCTATACCTATCATAACCCATTACCCATGGATTTAGACTTCTCCCGTAGCCTATTAGGTAGATAATGACAAGTAAATAGGGAGATAATTGTGAATTTTCGTAGTTAGGAGAGGAGAAAAGAGATTTGTAGTATTAGGACTCTTAAACCAAACAAAACACCCCCAAATCAACCCTATCAACCCATAGAACGATTGTTGGAGCTTTGGAGGTCGTGGAGGAGAGCTGTGGACAAAGGAGCTTGGAGGAGAAGGCTAGAACAAGTGGGGTTTTCATCATCAACCCTAGGATCTATTATTCACGAGAAAAGGTAGGTAATCTCTCAAGCACAAATCATGAAATTTAAACCCTAGGTAGCCTATTCATCGCTCTTTAAAAGCCCTCTGATTTCCCTATGTTTCGTTCCTCCATGAGGGAGAATTAAATGTTTGAATCTTGAGCATCATCATGTGCCCGAACCCTAAAGTTGGCTTCCAATCCTCGCATGTACTTGATCTCATATCTTGTAAATATTCTCATAAATACTACTTGCTCTTAGCTTTCAAATGCCCCTATTTGCCCCAATTTTTATCATGTGACCTTTGCCAATTAATTCATTTATTCATGACTATGCATTGTTAGGTCACTAAAAAGTAACCTAATCAAAGCATGCCCTATACATGTCTATTTTCTAATTAATCATGCTCGGTCATAGATCTACCTGTCTAATTCCGTTTAAAAGTGGTTTCATGAATTTTGAAGCATCGTGCAATTTTATATCGAATTTAGAAGTGGACTGTATCGAGTATGGAGGGATGGAGCCCCCCTAGAAAAGGGTAAAATCTCCTTTTCTGGGCTCGGGCCACCTTCTGAAGTCGCGACGGCTAGACCTGTCGCGATCTCAGAGGGGGTCGCGACACGGGGGTCTGTCGCATTCTGAACGCGATGGGTCGACATGTCGCGACTTGGCCGGGTTGACCCTAGCGGCCAGTTCAGCAGAACGCGACCGGGCCTGGCATCGCGACCTATACGCGACAACCACCTACGTCGCGACCTCAGTGTAGCGGCCAAAACTTAAATTTACACTTATACCCCTGCTACATATGGTATTTAAACCTTGTTTAACCCTAATTAAACACTGTCATGACTATTAACGATTGATTATTTGTCAATACATGAAATTCATTAATTTAAAGGCCACGAGCACAACCTTACATGCTCTCTTGATTTCTTACACTTGCACACACCTAACATTCATGTTTGCCATTAAACCTTATTAAACTACTCAATAATGTATCTAGTAATTAAGTGAAATTAATTACTAAATTCCCATATTTAATTATTTATACTTGTCTTCGAGTTAATCGCGTGATTTGAATACCGTGATCGTTTCCCTCAGCCTTCGAGCACTCGAGGCACGACGGACCCTAGTTTCTACACGCTCTCTTGGCATGGACCACCTCCCCACCAGGAATACTCCCAATTGGGCCAGGGACTCCTTGTCAAGGCCTCCGTAAGTCTTCTTGTCTTTGGCGCACGTCCTTAGCCGACGAGCTAGTTGTACCCTTAACACCCGTTACACCCTAGGGATTAGTACGATCCAACCAGCCTTAGTGTGTATCCTTCTTACCTTGTGATCACTCTGGACCATCTGGCCTGTGTTCATAGCACGGCTAGTGGGCGGTGGTTACTTCTACAGACTGCCGACACCCGACCTAGTGTTGTGCAACTGTTACTATCGATGTTTAACGTTGTTTTACGACTATACCCCTATCTCATCTACTATCTCGTTACTCTCATATGTTCACTTTCACTCTATACTCTCATCTATTCGTCTATTACTCTCATCTATTCTTGGTACTCTCTTGGCCATTTGTGTGATTGTCTAAGATAAGAAAATGACTTATGCCAGCACAATAGGGCCCGATCTGGTCCTGGGGAGAGCGCCCGAAAAGTGCCAGTGCCCATGGGAGTTAAAATGATCAAGGATGTGTACAGCATGCACTCAATGCTATTATACTATCAAGATTAATCTATGACAGTCAAAGTGCTATCAATACAAGTGCAATCTATTCAAGTGCTATCGTTACATGCTATTATCGTTACATGGCCATTCCATATATCGTTCTTGTTGTGCTATTTCCTTGTACAAGTGCTAGTATTCTTTTGTCATTGTTACTATACTTGCATGACTATTCTCTCTAGTTACCCTGCCCTTTTAAGACATTAATCATTTAAAGCATGCTTGTTCTCATGAGATATTAAGTCCTACTGGGCGTTATTCGTTCATCCTGCGTTATTATTTCATGTGTTCAGGTGAGTCTGATGGAGCTGACCACACTCACGAGGAAGGGACTGAGGAGGACGCTCAGGAGTGACCCATTCCAGCAATCACTGCTTAGTAGTTAGTTGGTATAGTTATGAGTCAATCAGTAGTTAGCCATTATGTAATCGTTTGGATTTGAATAAAGTACTCTGGATTTTGGCTGATCAATGGATGTAATAGTTATTTGATGAATTATTAATGAAGCTGAATTTCATGTGGTATTATTTCAATTATGCAATGGTTTGACATTTATCTGTCGCTCTGTACTATTTAATAACTGTAATATTGCTCTGATATTCCGCGTCGGGGCGCTACACAGACCAACCACGAGAGCTCTACAAACGACTCAACGCCGCTGTCCTAACCACCATTTTCCCCTCCGCTCCAAAGTCTGTGACTCGAGCATGCCCGCCATCCGGAGTTCTCCCTCAACAGGCGTGCGGGGACGGGGGTCCCAAGCAACGGTAACAACCTCTCTCACGGGACAAACCCTCAAGTGCCGAGCACTGGGCGAACGACTAGTGTAGGACCGTACTAGGGAACTAGCAATGGTGCCACAGGTACAGTAAGAAGCGGAAACGGCGAAGACTCCACAAAAACACGGAACTTCGCAAGACCTACCTGTCTCTACTGTAGTCGCGACACATCGGGCCGTCGTGACCTTGTCGCGACACCCAAGAGCGTCGCGATGATGCCATGGCGGCCTTGCCAGTCGCGACATCATCGCGACCTCTATAGCAGTCGCGTCTTCAGCCGAGAGGGGTTTCGGGACGATCCTTCCGGAGAGCACCCTAAATCCGATACATTCACAACCACAAGGGGGAGGGGAGCATGCTAAACGTGTAGGAAAGCTTTTAAATCATGCAAACCACCCTCAAACCCCACAAAACATGGATTTACGACAAATCTACACTCGATGGAATCCTCACTCACGCGAGCATGATTGTCACACTCCCACAACCCCAAACCACGAGAAACCACAATCTCAAGGGAGACGGGAGCATGCTAGGGCGAGAGGAGTCAAGGGTCCCTACCTCCAAGAGTAGAGCCGACCCGTTGGGGCCTTCACGTCAGAATGACCACCTCCTCCTCGCTCCAAGCTCCACGATCATGCCACCTGCACGAACGGGGCATCACCTCCCACCACGAGCACCCCAAGCACGCCGAGAAACCACCGGAGAAGGGAGAACTCGGAGGAGGAAGAAGATGGGGGAAGTAGAGGAAGGAAAGGGCGAGAGGGGGAAATGGGGCACAGCCCTCGGTTTTAAACCGATGGGCTCCAAGACGGACGGGTCAGCCCGGCGCGACAATAACCATGTCGCGATGACCACCCCCGGCGCGACCCCAAAAGGCGGTCAAACCTCGGAGACCGGGAAACCAGAACGCGACGGCCGGACAGATCACATTAACGATGTACGCACCTGACACCCGAAAAAGTCATTCTGACAGAAAGGACAGCGGTCGCATCGGTCAGAAAAGCAATCTCGACGCCTCCAGACGCCGCGAGAAGAATGCGACGCCCACCCCCATCGCGACCATGTCGTGACGGCCAGGTGTGCCATGTCACAAAGCCTGTCACGACGGGCTCCCCTGGTGCAACCATGTCATGATCAGGGTACTTGTCGCGACCCTGAGGACGGGGCCAAGGGCCCAAGAGGGATGGGTCTTACACTTTCCAAGGCAAGCAGCAGCAACAACGAAGAGGGCGATGGAGTGCGTTCGAAGGGGGTGGGGGAAGCTGGCGTGGTTGGCGGTGAAGGGGGGGGGTTCGGCGATGGCAACGTGTGTGTGTGCGGGTGCTGGAGGCTGCGAAGGTGGTGGTGTGGGGGGGGGGGGGGGGGGGTGTTCGGCGATGGCAGGATCCGGCGGAGGAGGAGCTGCAAGCTTGCACAGGGGTGTTTTTTGTTTTTGTTTTTTTTTTTTTTTCAGTTTTTGTTGTTTTTTTCTTTATTTTATGTGGTGTTCGGAGATGATGGCTGTTCTTGCTTGTGACTGGTTTTTCCTGTTCTCTTGTTCTTCTTTTAGCTAGCCTTGCTTCTCTTTGGTCTTCATTTTGGAATGTAGAGGAATGGATTCACACCGGCATACTGGTAAAACCCCATGGGTTTATGTGCTGCAAAGATTACATAGTTTTGTTCCATTTCATGCTTGGAAGAGATACTATCTCTCATTGTTCTTTCTCCCTAGCTATCTCTTACTTTGATGCAAGAATAACATTGGCCTTGTGGTGGTGTTCCACAGGATTTTGTCTCGACTCTTTTCTTGTTGGTGTGTTGTCTGGTTGACTTGTTTCTATTTGTTTTTGTGAGATTGAAAGGCTCCAATTTCAAGGGCTAAGGATGCATTAGTCAAGAGTACTGCACTTCTATTATGTTGTTCCTTGCTCTATTCATCAATTCCCATCTCTCTCTAGGGGACTCTTTAAGCATGAAGGATTGCTGCAACATACCCTAATTTGCAACAGAGGGATCCTCAGATCTATTTCCATCTTCACCTTCCAAGAGAGTACTCTTCCGGGGAACAGATCCAATATATTTCCAACATGCTCTCTAGGTTTTCTTTGGACATTTGCCTGGTGATGATTAAACATTCAATGCCTCAAATTGTACAGTTACAGCTGAGATGCCTCAGCAGTGGACAATGCAAGTGGCTTCTACTGCTCCAATGTGAGAGCTATGATTCTCTCTATTATTCTTACACACTAGTTGAATGATATAAAAACCTACTATCCCTGTTTCATATGCTAAGGGCATCTCTTTCCAGGACCTTTGATCGGAATTCACATTTGACTTCCCACTTTTGGCATAAGGATTAAAGACTAGTGTGTTGAGGTGTACTTGTGGAAATCTACTAAGCAACTGGCAGTTTCCTTCATCCAGTCTCTTGCATAAGTCCAGTCTAATCATGTGGGCTGTTGTTGGATGTTGATATAACTCTTTTACTTGGACTTTTGCCCCTTAGACGTAAACCTGGTCAGTATTGCATTTTTGGTTTCTATTCCAGATGATTGTGATCAAAACAGTGGTTGACCTATTTTCTCCAAGGGAGAACCAGAGATTAACAGTGAGGCCCACGACAGACGGCCTGCTGTTTGTATTGATTGGATTTGGCCCAATTTCTTCCATTATGGGCCAAGACGGGCTTTTGCATACAAGTCATTGAGAACGAGTATCGAAACGAATGAAGCTTCTGGCTCATGGACACCACATTTGGGCCCATTATATGGGCCCACATAACGTCACACTAAGAAGCCTCCTCTGTATTTTGGGCCTCACGTCCAAATTGCATGGATAAAGAGGTTTGCTACTTTTATGTTAATTATAACTGCTATGTTTTCCAAAACTGTTGCCAAAATCGTGCACATGCATTTAGATAAGTAGTTATACTATACAGGGTAATAGATGTAGCCAAACATCCTTCGAGCTCTTTTTTAACCTCATCAGGGACATAAGAACTCAAGCTTTTATCCCTAATCCAATTTTCATACCAGAAATTGGATGAACCTTCTCCTACTATTATTTTTCTGAATTGTACAATTAAGTCTTTGGCATGCATCCACACATTACGAGCTGGCCCCTTGAATGTCACTCTGAAAATTGTTTATGCTTCAAATGTTTCGCTTTAAAATATGTTGGCCAAATAGAATTTGAGGTTAATGCTCTCTAGAGCATTTTAACTCTCATTGCTAACTCCATTAATTTCAGTGGCATAATACCCAAGCCTCCTGCACTAATTGGCTTACAGATTTGTGACCATGATTTCCAGTGTCTTTTGAGCCCATAAGAGGTTCCCCCAGGAAAAAAAAAATAGCTAAAGACTTTTCTGGTGGATGTGTAAATATATCTTTTGCAGGATGTCTGAATGTATTTTAGGGAGATGTTGCTAGATTTTTTTTTGTAAATTATATACATTGTTTATGAACATCAATCTTTTCAGATATGAGTTTACGCAGTGGATCACGGATTCGGAGACTACGGACTGTGGATGACGTGCCAGGTCATTCATCTCAAGACTTTGTTGCAAGTCATCCTTCTCCGGCTCTTGTTCCTACCACTCAGGGGCATCTTCTGCTGCATCTACATCTTCTACTGTAGCAGGTATATTTTCACATTCAATAGTGTTGTAATTTATATTTATTTTAGTTTCAAAAAATCTAATATTTTTCTTCATGTATATATCTTTACAAAGAGACACCGTTGTGGGGTCGGGGCAGGGACGGATGTAGAAATTTTGTCTAGTGGGGTCACTTAAATTATATTTTAATATTTATATAATTATATATATTATAAATAATATAAATAAATATTTAAAATAAAAAATTAATAAAAATGAGACAATTCAATAACAATGAGCAAGGGCGGGGCTGGGACATGGCGCTTTTCTTCTGCTACTGCGCGGAGAAGGGGCATGGGCGGGGCTGGGACTGGGCGAAGAAAATATTTTTGTCTGGGGCCGGGTCACCTTCGGGTGATCCAGTGGGGTCACCCTTTACAAAAATATTTTAAAAAGTTGTAACTCCCATGGTCTTCTGAGAAGAGGAAAAATTTCAGTGGGGTCCTGTGACCCCACTGCCCCAATGCTGCATCCGTCCATGGGTCGGGAGACCGGTCGTCGTGGTCTCTCTAGAGGTGCCACGGAGAGGAGGATAGAGCCTGGACATAAGTGGAATGTGAGAGTGATCGGCGAATACGACGTAGGTGAGCAAGGGACAAACTTTGTAACTCGTATGAGCATTATTATCAGGTTGCATTGCAAATTATGGCAGAAGAATTTTTCAAAACTTCCTGAAGAGAAGAAAGATGCAATATTTCGAAATCTTGAGGTAAAAGTTTTAATATTTATAGTGAATATTATGTATTTGTGAGATATTTAAATTAGATTTGTAATATATATGTAGATGTTCTATCGATGGGACTGAACTCTACAGATGGATAATGAGATGTTACAGCATATGACAGTTATGCACAAAGGCTGGCGTGAGATGTTAAAGTCGAAAGTAAGTTATTTTTTAAAAGTAATGTCTGATTAAAATTTCTTTTTTTTTTTGTATCTTGATAATGAATATTTTGTTAACTTTATAATTATCATTTTGTAGTATTATAAGGGCAAGACTTTTGAAGATGTTATTACATCCGTTCCAGCTGGTGTTGATCCGTCAGATTGGCGGACAATGTGTGAAAAATGGAACAAATGGGAGGAGCAAGTAAAAATAATATGATTTAATTGCATATAGTACTTATGATTTTCTATTTGATATTTCATCAAATATATGTATTGTCTTTCTCTTTATAGCATATTGCCGAACGTAACAAGCAGAATCGCGCCCATAAGAGTGTGACATATCGAGGGGGGCAAACGAATATATATCAATTAAGAGATGATTTTGTAAGTTTTTCATTTTACTGAATGTAATTTTAATAATTTCTATTGATTATTTTTTCTTACTTGATGATTATACAATTAATTTTAATAGGTGAAGATTCATCAGCCCGACTGCGTGGAGATTTTTGGGATGAGGAGATGTAAAGATCTTTTTGACGGTACCCGATAGTGGGTTGATGATGAAAACAACAATCTTCTTGTAAGTGTATTTGTCTTACACAAAATAGACTTAATAAATTAGTTTATAATTGAAGTTTTTTTGTTAATGAAATAATTTTTTTATGTAGGAGAGGATGACCCAGACTACGACTCCTGCCCTCCAGAGTGATGATGTCACTCCCACTTCAGCCGAGGATACCTTCATAGTTGTCATGGGATGAGACAGGCCTGCTCGTGTTCATTGCACGGATAAGGCTGAGACATTTGGCAGTTGGTACGGGAAGGGGGAGGGATCGAGCTCCTTAGGCGGCTACCACACTCAGCTGCAGCAGCTACAGCAGCAGTTGTAGGATCTACGTGAGGACATGAGCAAGGATCGCCAGGAGCTAAAGGATATGCGCAGTCAGGTGTCAGAGATGCGTGCCTTCATACATCGATTGGTTGGTCAGCCATCACATGTGCCTCCTCCTGCGCATGAGAGGACTGATGAGTCTGCTAATGATTATAATGATGATGATGATTAGATTGTTATAGTTTGTGAGATACTTTGAATTTCTTTTAGATGATTTGTTATGATGTTCATATTTATGTTCAAATAGTTTGTGTGTGCATGATATCATTTTTTTTATGGTTTGTGTTTATTGTACATAGGTGGGAAATAGAAAATTTAAATAATTTTTTTTAAAGAATAAAATATGTGTGGACGGCTTCTAGTCGTCTACATACGTTTATGTAAACGGCTGTCAAACCATCTACATAAGTTTATGTAGATAATGGGAGAAGTCATTTACATAATTTTATGTAGACTGTTCAAGTAGTCATCTACATAATTTATATAGACGATTGTTGACGTCGTCTACATAACTTTTGTACACATATTTGTAACCATCTACTAAACCTTATGTAGACGGCTATGCTTAGTCTACTTATTTTCATAGACAGTTTTTAGTTATCTTTGTTTATTGTTTTCGTTGACGGCTTTCAAAATCCGTCTACATATGATATATAGATAGAGTTTTTGTTGCTTCAAAGTCGTCTACAAAAATTTTAGTAGATTGCTTTCTCTCTTTCTTGTAGTGGAGTCTTACTGAACCTAGTGAATAAATTTTAATGAGTCAGACCGATTTTATTTTTTCTCACTGTCGAAACTAAAATAACTTTTAACCATAGAAATATCCGCAATTCATTGCATCAAAATACCATTAATCATCAGATAGTGTACCCATCTCATCCAAGGGATAGGAGAAAGTCTGTGGTAGCCCATTCACGGATAAATTGTTTTGAATAACATGTTTACTTACCAAAGAGGTCTCTGGAATTCGTTATTGTGTGACCTGATACTCCAAAGAATGGCGTCCAAAGTCTAGATCTATTTTGACCTTCTCAGATGTTGTCTATTTCGCTGTAAGAAGTGACTCTTTGGTTTTGTAATCATCCGTTTTAAAACTAATATATAATTTTTTTAATTGTAAAGAATGGACTTCTTTTTAGTTTTGTTTTGGGTTATCGTAAAATAAAATAAAGTATTTTATTGGTCTTTTATAGTCTCAACTCATTTATTTTCTCCGATTCTGGATTATTACGGTTTATAATTATAGTTGATCTACGATGGAATAAACAAGTCCCCGGTTTAATTTTAATTTTATGGACTTCTACATATAACCCCAACTAGAAGCAACCAACCCAAATGTTAGGGTCTGGCGCCAAACTTCTTTCTTAGTTGGATTTTAGGCGGAACATATATATGTTTAACTTCAACTTTCCCTTGCATCGGGCTGTTGGGTAATTAACTTGGCCCTTCCAGTTCTGATCAGATATTTACCAAAAAGATATCAAATTTGAACTAAATTACATTGTTGCCATTTATTCCTCAGGTTAAATTGGTGTCAAGTTGACTGAGAAAGAATGACTTCTTGCTCATAGATGAGGTGGTTCAGTGGGCCGTCCACTCGTCGGTCTAGGGGTGTTCACTATTCGGTTCAAACCGAAAAATTAAACCGAACCGATCAATTTAATTCGGTTTAGTTCGGTTTGAAGGTGAAAAAATTTTGATTTGGTTTCAAACCAAACCGAAATTGTAAATTCGGTTTGGTTCGGTTTACAGATCTTGTAAACCGAACCAAACCGATAAAACCAAATTTTAATAATATAATTTTAATTTATACATATGTATCAAGTATTCAGATTTGTTTAATATATACATACATGTATATATGTAAATATACGCATTGTGTAGAGTAATATGGTCATCAAATTTTCACTTATAGATAGTATTTCCTCATTATATAGGTTGATGGTTAAATTGAGTCAACATGTGCATATGTGATTAAAGTCTTACCTCCAAAAAAAATAGTAGGTTAAAGTCTTCTTTATGAAAGGCCCATTTATTTTCGGGCTAAACCAAACCAAACCGAACCAAACCGAATTATATCGGTTCGGTTTGGTTTGGTTTGAAAAAATTACAGTTTGATTTGGTTCGAGTTGGCTCTGGTGATGGTTTGGTTTGGTTTTTAAAAAATTCTCTCTAAGCCAAACCAAACCAAACTATGAACACTCCTACATCGGTCCATGTAAGATATTTATATGATGTGACATGGATTGTTATATATCTAATTGCCACTGCGTTACCATAATTTACCTACTGCTATATTTTTGTCAGAGAAAATATTTAGTGCATATTTTTATAAGATATATTTATTTAATACATATCTTTTGATTTGTATTAAATCCTTCTTCGTCTATCATTATATCTTTAGTCGCAATATCCGTGTTATGCAGATGTCAGGTGGACCAGTACTGATGGGATTGTTGGATTAAGCGGATAGTATTTCTCTAATAAAAAAGGTCTAGGTTGACGTTAGAGTCGGGTCTTTATATAATGTATAAAGAGAAATTTTTAGTACACTTAAATTTTACATTTTATATATATATATATATATATTATTGATCAATGAGAAAAAAACACAATACACATATCTAATAAGAAGTAAGAAATATAAGTATAAAATATAAAATTTAAGTACACTAAATTTTTCTCTTATATAATATTCTAACGAGGCTGGGCTGCGACACTGACACCGAGTTGTGATGGGTTAGACTATTTGAATACTTGTCAAAAAGTAAAGTTAACTCCATAAATCTCCAATATTTTACAGTGAAACGAATATGTACTCGATGGAAAAGAATTAGAGTACCATTTGACCGATTGTCAGCCCTCAATTGGTAACAGGAGGGCTGAGCTTGGTTCGATTCGGTTTAAGTCAATTTTCAACATGAACCAAATCGAACTAACTCAAGTTTGGAACTGAACCTTATTAAATTGAACTAAATTTAACTCAAATTTATTAATTTTAAAATTATTTATTATTTGGATATAAGTTTTTAAATTTATCTTATTATTTTGACTATAGATTTTTAGTTTTTAACAACTTGACACTTATGCATTAATCAAATTAAATTTAGAGATAAAAAATCTCAAATTTAAAGAATAAAAAAAATAAAGATTGAGCAATGAGCAAAGCTATTGGAAATTAACAAAATATATGTACATCGATAATAAAACCACACACCTGCAGTATCCTGAACTTTCGGATCGTAGTTTATCGGGTTTGGGGGCCAGTGTGTGGCCCATTGGTTGTGTTTCAGCTGGTATGGATGAGTGTTGTGGTGTGGGTAGCAGGGTGTGAGGCTGGAGGGTTGAAAAATTCCAGCCCAAAAGACCTCTGGTATGTCCATTAAGAATGCGACCAACACAGACGTCGCGATTTGAAGTGGAACGCGACCACATGCTACGTCGCGATTCAATCGCCGCCTTTAGTGTGCACGTCCGCATGCGCGCCGCGTGTCGCATGCAGGGGCATCAGAAGCTTAATTGGAACGGCAGGGTACGTCGTGTTTTTAAACGCGACGGCCCGATGCGTCGCGATTTAGCCTCTATGTGTTTTGGACTTCTGCCCTTGGCCGAACAGTGCAGTCGCACTGCTCAGTTGAAGGGGAAAGTTGCTGCGGGTTTTGCTGGCAATTTTGGGTGTTTGGCTGTCCGTTCGGCGTGGTTCCGACGCGATGAGGTGCTTTGGAGCGCTGGGAACGCCTGGGCAGCATTGGTTTTGCATTCTTTCTGTTGGTAGGGGCACTTTCCTCGTGTTTAGAATTGTGTGGCTTGTGTGGATTAGATTAAAGGTGTTTGAATAACAGTTTTGCTTATAACTGATAGCAAGCATGCTTAGGATATCATGTGAATGATTATTTCATGTTCTACCAGCATGAATAGTCATTTTGTGGTTTTTTCGGAATGAGAGAATATGGTAGATTTCTTCAGTCTGAAAGGCGAAGGAACCAGACGTCGTGTTTTGTGAACGCGACGACTTGTTTGGTCGCGATTCAAGTCTGAAGGAGACGGGTTAGTCCGTCGCGATTCAAGCTCTAAATGACGACCTTTGTGTTGGACGCATTTCAGAATGTGGCCACCGAGCTCTTGGGTTCTAAGGCCAGTCTGTCTATTTTCTGTTGCACAATACTCGCGCAATATTGGTTAAGTAATGTAGAGCTTTTAAAGGATGTGTTGGCTCATATCATGATTGAAAGCGTTGAGTTTGCCTGGTTATATGTGCATAGCAAGTTGGGTTGTTTAACACCTTCCGTGGTTACCTCTCAAGTCGGATACCCCAGGTTCATTGTGAGCCTAGCACAGGGTACTCGGGGTTTGTCCTGGTACAGTGTGTAGTGTCAAGGTTTGTGTCGTCTTCCTGGACACCTTACTCCTGAGTTTGAGTTGTACATCCGGTTAAGAGAAAGACGACAGTGGACAGTGACTTGTGTTTGTGGGTGTGCAGTCGCTTGTAGTGCACTCGTGGTTGGGGGACAGACACCAGTAGATGTACAGGTCCTCAGCTAGTCATGTTTCCAGTGTCTCACTTTAGGGAGCTCGGGCCGGAGTCCCTAAAGGTGCCAAGATTGGGACTACTGTTGTGTGGTCTACAGGAGTGGTGTTGGTTAGCCTCCACAATTTCTTAACCTTGTTGAGGTGGAGCGGCAGTTGGACCTTTCGTCCGTGGCTGCGAGGCTGAGAGGTAGTCTTGTGTTGTTTGTCCGGGTCTGTGGCTGGTGTCGTGAATCAGTTCTCATGACTCGTGTGCGGCGTGCCCTTCTTTAGCTTGTACATGTGTACGTGGTTTGTTGTTTCTTTAATTACAGTTGTAGTACCATGCATAGGTAGTGTTACCTTTTAATTGAATATGAGCCTTGTTTATATTATATGCTTGTTTATCATTCTCTCGACTTTTGTGGAGTTGCCCTACTGAGCCAGTGACTTGTGAGGCTCACCCCTTCTTCTTCCAGGTAAGGGAGAGCAGGAGGGTTCCCGTCCCTCTTCTAGTTCGGGACCACGCTGTAGCGGAGTTGGGCCGACGCCACTAGCAGAGTAATATTTCTACTTGTTGTGCCTTGGGGGTTTTGTCCCAGGCAGTTGTACTTGTACTATTGTAACACCCTGGAAATTTAGCAATTTAAAATTTCAGAAATATAGAGGGATAAAAAAAATATATAATCGTATTGGAGACTTCCAACACCATGTAATTATGATCCATTAACAAGAATGGGCCTATACACATTTGGCCCAAGGATATGAATGAACTGGACAGGGAATTACCCAGAAATTCGTGTAGGTAATCATGCCATAATTAGAAAGGGCAATTTAGAGTTGAAAGATAGGTGATTAGTCATGTAAGGTAATCCAAAACCGAACCCAACTCTAAGAGGTGGTTTCCTAAACCTCTGCTACCTCTTTTGGGTAAGAGAATCCCAGATTTCTTGGAAACTAGGAAACAGAGCTCGTAGCCCCTTTCCTAGTATCGTTAGGACTCTTAACTACATCCTAAAACTATAAGAACTCATCCTCAAACTCTTGGGGAAGGTTTAACAACGAAGTTGGAGTCATTTGGAGGCAAGCAAGAACTTCTGAGGAGCAGGAGAAAGGCTGGGAGTCCGTAGCTTCATCCCCTGCATCTTCTGTTGCATCCAGAACATCAACGGGTTTTAGATCTTCCTAAAGGTAGGTGTTCTCGGGCCAAGATTAAAGAAAACCAATGCCAACATGTAGTTTCTTGAGTCTAGGATCATTTGCACTTGATTTGCCCAATTTTCATGGAGTATTCATCGTGTATTGGTGATTTTCCCGAAGTCTTGCACAGTTAGGGTTTTTCTCGTTCGTCATATTGTGTACAAGATTCAAGACCGAATTTGACTAAACTTTCTTCATGAAAGTTCTTCCAATTGAAGTCAAGATCATCTTCTATGTTGGACGTTTTGTCCAAAAATCCTTCGTTAGAGAGTTACGAGCATGATAAGAGAGTCTCTGCATGATACTGCGATTTCGGGCTACTAATGACTTTTTGTTCATCATATGTTTTCTCCGGATTCGAGACCGAATTAGATCAAACCCTAAACATAAAAGATCTTCTACTAGTTTCCTCTTCATCTTTCATGTTGAATGTTTTGTCTAAATGTCACTCGTTAGAGAGTTATAAGAGGTGTAAGTGGATCACTGCACTGCAGTCATGTGTTTTGTCTGGAAGGGGCACTCGTGTCGACCTGACCTGAACTCGTGTCGACCTGACCTGAACTCGTGTCGACCTGCTGTCCCAAAACAGCCCAGAAAGTGTTCTGGGAAGGCCATCTAGTGTCGACACAGCCTCATCTTATGTCGACACACTGTCCCAGTTTGACCCAGAAAGTTCTGGGAAGCTGATCTAGTGTCGACACCACCTGTGCTAGTGTCGACACACTGTCCCATATTGACCAGAAGGTTTTCTGGAAGCTGTCTCTAGTGTCGACACTGCCTGGACTCGTGTCGACACTACTTGACCTTTTTGCCTTGTTTTTGATGCACTGTGTCGACACCACCTGAACTAGTGTCGACACTACCTGACCAGTTTTGCATGATTTTATCTTGTGTTTGGAGCATGGTGTCGACACCACTTGATCTAGTGTCGACACTACCTTTACAATATTTTTTGTATAATTTGGGTCTAATCATCTCATGATGTCTACAAGTATGTACATAATGATATATAGTATGCATGGACTTAAAATAAATCAAACCATTAAAGGAAATAGTAATGATGTGAATATGATTCTAGTGTGTAATTTTGATTGTTCTTATGATCATTGGATTATCTTGTGATCTTGCTTATTGTCAATTGATAAGATAAGAATATGATATGAATGTGGGGATGAATACATGATTAGCATGGACATATTAGTGGTGTTAGAGTTATGATTTGCATATAAGTTTCATGGTTACATGTTTTCCGGTGTTTAAATGATTATTGTCATATGCATACATGTTAGGAAAGCACATGTTCTACATATGATCTGTCTTTAGAAACACCCTCATGTCAAGACATTAATGAATTATGAAACATAAGATGCGTCGTTATCTTGCCTTGTTCTTTTGAGCTGTTTGTCATTCCTTGACTCTATGAATGATCATGTCCTTTTTACTGTGAGCTTGTCATTGAAACTCTGTGGCCATAGTATGAATCTGTTTGTTCGGCACAACGTGGGACTCCGGTCTAAATTGACTAATGCCTGTGCAATAAGGGCCATGTCTGGTCCTGGGGAGGAGCACCCCAACGTACTTTTTAACCACGGGAGTATGGACTTGTGGTGCGTGGCATGGCACTGATACGATATGCAAGATTTGTGTGAATGTGCCTTTGTTTGATATGATAAGTCTAATGTGATCTGATATGATATGATTTGATATGATACGTCTGATCATGTGAACGCATGATATCTGTCTGAATATGGCCAATCTCTTTTGATATGATTCTACTCTTGAAATATCTGTCCATTGTATATGCAATTCAACATTTTGATCCGATATGATATCCGTTCTATTCTGCTATTCAGTCTGTTAGTATTGCATGCATTGTCATCATATTCATATGCATATCTGCCTATTTAAAGTGTTAATCATGTATACCAGTGCCCGCACGTTATTGAGATGTAAATCCTACTGAGCTAGTTCGCTCACCCCTATCATCCTGCCCTTTTCAGGTAGTGATGAAGAACCGGTGGAGTCGGATGGGACTGGGCAAGAGTGACGAGCACCCATCCTAGAATAGATGACAGTTTAGAAATAGAAATTGAGTAGTCTATGTAATAGTGAAACTTTTCTGGAAGTTATTTGAATAATGGACCCTTTGGTTAATTCTTTCTTGTAAGGTTGTATCTAGTTGAGTGAAATGAAATAAAAAGTAACTTTGAGTATATTATTATTATTGGAAAAGTGTTATTATATTCAATTGTGACTCTGCGCTATTCAACTGTGATACGTTTGTTTGTATCGTTCACGTCCCCCGGTATTTATTCCGCTGCTAAATATCGGGGCATGACAGTTGGTATCAGAGCCTGAACTTTAGGGTCCAAGGGAATAGGAACATAGAATGAAACTAGATTACACGAGTCAAAATCTGTCGTACCTAATGTGAGCTTGGGTAGAGCCATGGGAATAGAAGTCACATGTGATATATTTAGATGACTAACTCACATTATTATCTTGAAGGTACTTTTTACCTCAATGGCCGCTGAACGTGCCCAGGATAGGGACATGCAACGAACTATACAGAACTTGACTCAGGCTATCTTACAAGCCACCCAAGGTGGAGGTAACCGCGAAGCCGGTGAGCTCCATCGGAATTTTCGGAACATGGATCCGCCTAGGTTTGAGGGGAGTACTAACCCGGACGCTGCTGAACACTGGGTTAAGGAGATAGAAAGGATATTCAGGGTCATGCAATGCACAGACCAGAACAAAGTATTACTGGCGACTTTCCAATTGGAAAAGGACGCCAGAGCATGGTGGGAGTCGGTAGAAGCCACACTAAATGGACAACAACTGACATGGGCTCAGTTCATTGAGCGATTCAACACCAAGTATTTTTCTGAGAGGGTCCAAGAAAAGAAAGCAGCCGAATTTGCGGCTTTGAAGCAGAGAGGACTCAATGTGGCTGAGTATGAGGCCCAATTTTCTCGTCTGTCCCGATATGCTGTTCACTTAATTGGGACAGAAAGGATGAAGGCGAAACGCTTTCTGAATGGCTTGAGGCCCCAGTTCATCACTCAACTGGCGCCAATGGACATTCAAACCTATGCTGACATGGTAAAGAAGGCTCAGTTACTGGAAGATGCCATGGAGACTGCAGAAAGAATTATGGGAAGACCCGTGAAAAGGGAACAAGTGTCTTCTACTGGAAGGTACCAGCCAACCATTGGGAAGAAAAGGCCCAGTGGCGGAGTAGATGAACCAGCTGAGAAAAAGCCAAAGGAGTTAGGTAAACAGATAGTGGTGGCAACGGGAGAAAGGTGCAAACACTGTGACAAAGCTAGTCACCGGTCTGAACAATGCTGGAGAGCGCAAGGGAGATGCCTACGCTGTGGGAGTCGTAACCATAGGATCTCGGACTGCCCAATGTTGAAAGAACAAGCCCCTCAGGACAAGCGTCCGAATGGACAGAAGAGGCAAGGCCGACTGCAAGCTGTCCAGGAACTAGAAACTGCTGAAGAAGGAGGTATCGTGGAAGGTACACTTACTATTCTTTCCCGACCCGCATATGTTCTCTTTGATACGGGAGCTACGCACTCCTTCATATCCCAAACATTTGTTGATACCCTACCTGAAAAACCTGTCCCAATGAAATCAGAAATAGTTGTGTCAACCCCGATTGGTCCGGGTACCAATCTTACAAACCATATACCATCCAGTGAAGTGTTGATTGAAACCCAAAACCTACCAGCAAATTTAATATGTATGGACATGGCGGGGTATGATGTGATACTGGGAGCAGACTGGATGTCTGAACATGGGGCTAGTATAAATTGCAGGAGAAGTCGGGTAACTTTTAGCCAGTACCCAAAACTAGTGTTCACTGGGGATAGAAACCGCAGGAGATTGTCAATTATCTCCGCATTACAAGCCAAAAGGATGATGAGGAAAGGTTGTATGGCCTTTCTTGCTGCTGTAGTAATTGCAAAGAAGGAAGTCAAAGTAGAGGACATCCATGTCGTCAGCGAATACGCTGATGATTTCCCCGAAGACTTGCCAGGAATTCCTCCTGAGCGAGAGGTCGATTTTACTATCGACTTGGTCCCTGGAGCAGCACCAGTATCTAGGGCACCATATAGAATGTCCCCCGCAGAACTGAAGGAATTAAAAGAGCAACTGATGGAACTATTAGAGAAGGGTTTCATCCGACCAAGTACATCGCCTTGGGGTGCACCTGTCCTCTTCGTCAAGAAGAAAGATGGGTCGATGAGGCTATGCATAGATTACCGACAACTGAATCAGTTAACCATCAAGAACAAATACCCTCTGCCGAGAATTGATGAGTTGTTTGATCAATTATCTGGAGCTAGATACTTCTCTAAAATAGATCTCCGATCTGGTTATCATCAATTGAGGATCAAAGGAGAAGACATTCACAAGACTGCCTTCCGAAGCAGGTATGGGCATTACGAATTTATTGTTATGCCTTTTGGACTAACAAATGCCCCTACAGTTTTCATGCAGTTGATGAATAGCATTTATCGTCCATATCTTGATAAGTTTGTGGTGGTATTCATCAATGATATATTGATCTATTCCAAGACAAAGGAAGAGCATGAGGAGCATTTGAGGATTGCATTGCAGATTTTAAGGGAGAACAAACTATATGCCAAGTTAAGTAAATGTGAATTCTGGCGTGAGGAGGTATCCTTTCTAGGGCATGTGGTAACCAAAGATGGTATCGCTGTTGATCCATCAAAGGTGGAGGCTGTGCTGAAATGGGAAAGACCGACAAGCGTCACAGAGATCAGGAGTTTTCTAGGATTAGCTGGGTATTATCGAAGGTTTATAAAGGATTTCTCAAAGATTGCAGTACCATTGACCAAGCTGACCCGGAAGGAAAATCCGTTTGTGTGGACCAATGAATGTGAGGAGAGTTTCAACAACTTGAAGAAGTGTCTGACTACTGCTCCTGTCCTCGCCTTACCCACTGAAGAGGGAGGATTTGAAATTTATTCAGATGCTTCTGGTACTAGACTGGGATGTGTCCTAATGCAACAAGGGAAGGTAATAGCTTATGCTTCCAGACAGTTGAAGATCCACGAAGTGAACTATCCGGTTCATGACCTGGAGTTGGCAGCTGTAGTATTCGCCCTAAAAATTTGGAGGCATTACATCTATGGTGAGCAATTTAAGGTCTTTTCTGACCACAAGAGTTTGAAATACATGTTCTCACAGAAGGAGCTGAACATGAGACAAAGAAGGTGGTTAGAGTACCTTAAGGACTTTGACTTTTCCATTCAGTATCACCCTGGGAAAGCGAATGTAGTGGCAGACGCTCTAAGTAGACAACCAGGAGCTATGCTAGCTAGTTTGATGTTGGGCGAATGGAAGTTACTGGAGCAATTTGCAAGTCTGAACATAGACGTGGGAAAGAAGGAAAAGCAAATAATGATTTCAAACCTCCAGATACAATCCGACCTACTGACCGAAATCCAGGAGAAACAAGAAGAGGATCCATTCTTAGTTCAGATCAAGGAGAAGCTAGAACAAAAACCTGACTTTACTCTATCAGCAGAAGGAAGATTATTATTCCGAGGTAGAACATGTGTCCCTGATCATGGAGAACTCAAGAAGAGGTTACTGAATGAAGCTCACCAGTCCAAGTACACGATTCACCCTGGATCAACAAAGATGTACCAAGATTTAAAAAGATCGTATTGGTGGCCAAACATGAAGAGGGATGTGGCCGATCATGTGGCATACTGTTTAACATGCATGAAAGTCAAAGCCGAGCATTTTCGTACAGCTGGTGGACTGCTACCACTAGAAATTCCAGAGTGGAAGTGGGATAGTATCGGTATGGACTTTATCATGGGATTGCCCAAGACTAGAGGTGGTATGGATGCAATTTGGGTAATAGTTGATCGATTGACTAAGTCGGCACATTCTTGCCGATTAAGAGCACCTGGTCTGTGGATGTATTGGCTGCGTTATATGTTAAGGAAGTAGTTAGATTGCATGGGGTTCCATCTAGCATAATATCAGATCGGGACCCTAGATTTACTTCACACTTCTGGAAGGGTTTACAAGTAGCAATAGGTACTAAACTAAACTTTAGTACTGCCTTCCATCCTCAGACTGATGGACAAACTGAAAGGACCAATCAAATTGTGGAGGATATGCTTCGTGCTCTGGTACTGGATTTCAAAGGTCGATGGGATGATCAGTTGTACTTGATGGAGTTTGCTTATAACAATAGCTATCAGGCTAGTATCAAAATGGCTCCATTTGAAGCCTTATATGGCAGGAGTTGCAGATCACCCCTTTGTTGGGAAGAGGTTGGGGAGAACCAATGGGTTGGACCCGACTTGATTGAGGCAACTGTCCGGAAGGTTCAGATTGTCAGGGAACGTCTGAAGATAGCACAATCCAGACAGAAGAGTTATGCAGACAAGAGAAGGAGAGAGCTGGAATTCCAGGTTGGCGAACATGTGTTCTTGAAGGTTTCACCTTCAAGGGGAATACAACGATTTGGGATCAAAGGAAAACTAAGTCCCAGATTCATAGGGCCATTTGAAATTCTGGAAAGAATTGGTCAGGTGGCGTATAGACTTGCACTACCTCCGCAACTGGCAAACGTGCATAATGTGTTCCACATATCCATGCTGCGGAAGTACCTATTCAATGCCGACCATGTAATTGACCACGAGGACTTGGAGATTCGGGAGGACCTGACTTATGAAGAGAAGCCGATCAAACTGTTGGATCAGAAAATGCAACGACTCAGGAATCGTACCATACCTATGGTGAAAGTCCAATGGAGTCGAGGCGGAGTTACTAATGCTACCTGGGAAACAGAGGAAAGAATGAAGAAAAACCACCCGGAACTATTCTCAGGTACGAACTACACCAATATGCGTAAATTTGGGGACCAAATTTCTTAAGTGGGGGAGGATGTAACACCCTGAAATTTAGCAATTTAAAATTTCAGAAATATAGAGGGATAAAAAAATAATAATAATAATCGTATTGGAGACTTCCAACACCATGTAATTATGATCCATTAACAAGAATGGGCCTATACACATTTGGCCCAAGGATATGAATGAACTGGACAGGGAATTACCCAGAAATTCGTGTAGGTAATCATGCCATAATTAGAAAGGGCAATTTAGAGTTGAAAGATAGGTGATTAGTCATGTAAGGTAATCCAAAACCGAACTCAACTCTAAGAGGTGGTTTCCTAAACCTCTGCTACCTCTTTTGGGTAAGGGAATCCCAGATTTCCTGGAAACTAGGAAACAGAGCTCGTAGCCCCTTTCCTAGTATCGTTAGGACTCTTAACTACATCCTAAAACTATAAGAACTCGTCCTCAAACTCTTGGGGAAGGTTTAACAACGAAGTTGGAGTCATTTGGAGGCAAGCAAGAACTTCTGAGGAGCAGGAGAAAGGCTGGGAGTCCGTAGCTTCATCCCCTGCATCTTCTGTTGCATCCAGAACATCAACGGGTTTTAGATCTTCCTAAAGGTAGGTGTTCTCGGGCCAAGATTAAAGAAAACCAATTCCAACATGTAGTTTCTTGAGTCTAGGATCATTTGCACTTGATTTGCCCAATTTTCATGGAGTATTCATCGTGTATTGGTGATTTTCCCGAAGTCTTGCATAGTTAGGGCTTTTCTCGTTCGTCATATTGTGCACACGATTCAAGACCGAATTTGACTAAACTTTCTTCATGAAAGTTCTTCCAATTGAAGTCAAAATCATCTTCTATGTTGGACGTTTCGTCCAAAAATCCTTCGTTAGAGAGTTACGAGCATGATAAGAGAGTCTCTGCATGATACTGCGATTTCGGGCTACTAATGACTTTTTGTTCTTTATATGTTTTCTCGAGATTCGAGACCGAATTAGATCAAACCCTCAACATAAAAGTTCTTCTACTAGTTGTCCTCTTCATCTTTCATGTTGAACGTTTTGTCTAAATGTCACTCGTTAGAGAGTTATAAGAGGTGTAAGTGGATCGCTGCACTGCAGTCATGTGTTTTGTCTGGAAGGGGCACTCGTGTCGACCTGACCTGAACTCGTGTCAACCTGACCTGAACTCGTGTCGACCTTCTGTCCCAAAACAGCCCAGAAAGTGTTCTGAGAACGCCATCTAGTGTCGACACAGCCTCATCTTGTGTCGACACACTGTCCCAGTTTGACCCAGAAAGTTCTGGGAAGCTGATCTAGTGTCGACACCACCTGTGCTAGTGTCGACACACTGTCCCATATTGACCAGAAGGTTTTCTGGAAGCTGTCTCTAGTGTCGACACTGCCTGGACTCGTGTCGACACTACTTGACCTTTTTGCCTTGTTTTTGATGCACTGTGTCGACACCACCTGAACTAGTGTCGACACTACCTGACCAGTTTTGCATGATTTTGTCTTGTGTTTGGAGCATGGTGTCGACACCACTTGATTTAGTGTCGACACTACCTTTACAAGATTTTTTGTATAATTTGGGTCTAATCATCTCATGATGTCTACAAGTATGTACATAATGATATATAGTATGCATGGACTTAAAATAAATCAAACCATTAAAGGAAATAGTAATGATGTGAATATGATTCTAGTGTGTAATTTTGATTGTTCTTATGATCATTGGATTATCTTGTGATCTTGCTTATTGTCAATTGATAAGATAAGAATATGATATGAATGTGGGGATGAATACATGATTAGCATGGACATATTAGTGGTGTTAGAGTTATGATTTGCATATAAGTTTCATGGTTACATGTTTTCCGGTGTTTAAATGATTATTGTCATATGCATACATGTTAGGAAAGCACATGTTCTACATATGATCTGTCTTTAGAAACACCCTCATGTCAAGACATTAATGAACTATGAAACATAAGATGTGTCGTTATCTTGCCTTGTTCTTTTGAGTTGTTTGTCATTCCTTGACTCTATGAATGATCATGTCCTTTTTACTGTGAGCTTGTCATTGAAACTCTGTGGCCATAGTATGAATCTGTTTGTTCAGCACAACGTGGGACTCCGTCTAAATTGACTAATGCTGTGCAATAAGGGCCCTGTCTGGTCCTGGGGAGGAGCACCCCAACGTACTTTTTAACCGCGGGAGTATGGACTTGTGGTGCGTGGCATGGCACTGATACGATATGCAAGATTTGTGTGAATGTACCTTTGTTTGATATGATAAGTCTAATGTGATCTGATATGATATGATTTGATATGATACGTCTGATCATGTGAACGCATGATATATGTCTGAATATGGCCAATCTCTTTTGATATGATTCTACTCTTGAAATATCTGTCCATTGTATATGCAATTCAACATTTTGATCCGATATGATATCCGTTCTATTCTGCTATTCAGTCTGTTAGTATTGCATGCATTGTCATCATATTCATATGCATATCTGCCTATTTAAAGTGTTAATCATGTATACCAGTGCCCGCACGTTATTGAGATGTAAATCCTACTGAGCTAGTTCGCTCACCCCTATCATCCTGCCCTTTTCAGGTAGTGATGAAGAACCGGTGGAGTCGGATGGGACTGGGCAATAGTGACGAGCACCCGTCCTAGAATAGATGACAGTTTAGAAATAGAAATTGAGTAGTCTATGTAATAGTGAAACTTTTCTGGAAGTTATTTGAATAATGGACCCTTTGGTTAATTCTTTCTTGTAAGGTTGTATCTAGTTGAGTGAAATGAAATAAAAAGTAACTTTGAGTATATTATTATTATTGGAAAAGTGTTATTATATTCAATTGTGACTCTGCGCTATTCAACTGTGATACGTTTGTTTGTATCGTTCACATCCTCCGGTATTTATTCCGCTACTAAATATCGGGGCGTGACAACTATGACTTTGGTTCAGAACTAAATATGTACATTTCATGTGGATATGTGTAAGATATGGAATCTCATATATATTCAGCGTGTTCTTTTATATTTCCATGGACATGTGTGTGTTGATATCCCTTGCGAGGCTTCGGCCTATTCGCGGGAGGCGGAGTCGTGTCAGGAACGTTATTGAGTTAACGGGCCTGAACGGTGAGGACCGTCACAACACCTATATAAATCAGAACAAATTCATATCATACAACTCTATCTAAGGGGCCCTGGTTCGTTCCTGAGGCAGGTCTTGGGCTTCCCAGTGGTGTTATCACTTAGGCTACAGCAAAAAAAAATATGTTGAACTTAAGAGCTGGAAAATAAAAATCTCACTTTCAAAAAAGAAAATAAAAAAAATAAAGAGCTAGAAACCATGTAAATTAGAAACCACACAAGACAACATCTCATATTATAACATCTAAATTCATTTTGTAAAAAGTTGTCATCCTAGTAGAAGCCACTTTCTAAAATTTATCCGCCTATATATTTAACTATCCACTTTCTAAAATTTTTAAAATTTAGAGACTTTGTAAGATCAGTACGGTTCAAATGGTCTGGTTCGATTTCAAACAAAAAAAATCAAACCAAACTAATTAATTTCATTTGGTTTGATTCAGGTTATTGACTCAAATTTTTGGACTTTGAATCGAATTCCACCGAAAAATTCACATATGTTCGGTTTGGTTTGTTGGGTCAAATTGAAAATTAACATAACAAAAAAAAGTAATAACACAACTAGATCTATGAGAAAAACAGTGACAATAAAAACCAATGAGAAAAATAGTGAAAATAAAATTCATTCAAAAAAATAGTGAAAATAAAAATCAATAATAAAATAGTGAAAATAAAAATCAGTGAGAAAAATAGTAAAAATAAAATTCAATGAAAAAAATAGTGAAAATAAAAATCAGTGAGAAAAGTGAAAGATAATTAAATGTTGTATTAGTAGAAAATATAAGAATAAAAATTTCTGAAATATCCAGCAAAAACTAGTGAAAATAAAATTCAGAAAAACATTAATAAAAAAAACTAAAAACTAAATTAGTTTATTTGGTTCACAAGATTCAATTTGGTTACTAAACCGAACCGAACGAATTTAAAACTAATCCAACTTTGTTTGAGTCGTTGACCCAAATTCTAGCATTTTGAATTGAGCCAAATCAAAAATTTTGGTTCAGTTCGGTTTCTCGGTTCAACCCAAGAAATGAACACCCCTAGTTGGCAGGCCAGTACGATCAAAGTCTGGGCTAATACAACATTCTACTTCCACATTTCTCCAAATTCGACTAATCACAGGGGCAAAGGGGGATGGTTTTTTTAGCGACCTTGGATACTTATACCCGAAAAGGCTCCATACCCAGACCCACCTCCCGCGAATAAACGGAAATCTCACAAGAGATATCTCACACACGTGTCTAGTAAGAGTATAAAAGACAACCACGTTGTATTAAGATGCATGATAAAATATATGATCTCACATACATTCATAAAATTACATTATCCCAATATATTATTACATATCCAAAAGAAATGTATAGAAGTCTAGGACATATCCCGAGGTGTACAACAAGAGCTAGAGCTCACACAATTGTTGATGGTACATGTTTGCCTCCACGAAACCACGCTCGTTAAACACTTGAAAGGGGAATATAGGAATGTGAGCCTCACAAAGTCACAGACTCAGCAAGGAAACTTCCCAAAACATAACATTTATAAATTACGTGCAACAAAAGAATGCACTAACTAATACCAAACAACCGGTCAACTCACATATACAATTAAAGGAAACATAATGAGAGTTGGAACCTAAACATGCTTACTAATAAACATAACTGAACAACATGTTTCCCACTGGTAAATCACTAACCAATAATAAACATGAATAATTACTAGATATCACCACTACCGCCCAGTTAACCAGAGACACACTGCTAACTAGGAATCTCGAACTCAATAAACCGTAAAGATAAACTATTAAGAGAACTTACAGAAACAACAATCCCAACT
Organism: Colocasia esculenta; assembly: GCA_014218235.1. Taxonomy (NCBI): domain Eukaryota; kingdom Viridiplantae; phylum Streptophyta; class Magnoliopsida; order Alismatales; family Araceae; genus Colocasia; species Colocasia esculenta. The sequence goes on along the minus strand of CM024757.1, from coordinate 31,724,175 downwards.
GTAGAACCTAATGGTACTAAACCAACTGTACCACACACACACCACGGAGTAAACCACAAGAACCAAGCCGAGTCGGAAAGAGAGACGCTACCACATGGGTCATGACCATTGGTTCATTACGCCAGTATCTAATCCGAACAAGACAACACGGAAAACACCTCTCAGTCTCGCAGCTAAGGATGAAAGGTCTAACTACGGCTCCACCACACACTGAATATGTCAAAGAATTGTGGGGACCAACCAACACCACAATGCAAGCCACACAGGATGCACAGCTACACCTGACACACCTCTACGGGTTTCGGAGCCTGCAGAGTGAGGTAAGTGGAAGCACAGGACTAGCTGGGGCCCAATACGTCTATTGGTATCCATCCCCCAACCACGAGCGTGCTACAAGGGACTAAGTAGAACACACTCGTACACCATAAGTCGCTGTCCCACTATCATCTTTCCCTCAGCCGGACGAGCTACTCAACAAACACTAGTGTCGACACCACCCCTGGACTGTGTCGACACCACTCCTGGACTGTTCTGACTGTTTGCTGGAAACCAAAACTAGTGTCGACACCACTCCTGGACTGTTCTGACTGTTTGCTGGAAACCAGAACTAGTGTCGACACCACCCCTGGACTGTGTCGACACCACAGACTCCTTTGTTCTGACTGTTTGCTGGAAACAGAACTAGTGTCGACACACCCCTAGACTGTGTCGACTCCACAGACTCTCTTTCCTTTCACTGCCTTATGAAAATAGTGGCAGTGTTGACACAACAACGAACTGTGTTGAGCCCATCTATTTCTTGTTGTTTCCACCACCTAAACACTTGATTGAATTACTCAAATTTCTTTCATCCCTACCTTGGGTTATTCCTTAAAAGTTCCCAACTACAATTGTTCTTTGTGAAGCTATTAACCCCTGTGATCAGTGAAAGAAATTCCCAAGTTCTTATTGTGTGAAATAAGTGAGTACATGAGTACTCTTGAGCCATTATCAGAGTGAGTATGTTATGATGACGAGTTGTGAGTTTTAGACTCATTTGAGAATTATGCCTGGCAAATAAGGGCTGGTTCAGTCCTGGGGAGAGCACCCAAATTCGTCAGTGGCCGCGCGGGGGCATTGAGGACAAGTGGATGTTGGCATACATCATTACGTTCTTGATTGGTCATCATATCATACATGTGTGTGTGAATATATATACCTGAATCAGATCTTAAGTGTCATCTTGAATTATTGATCATGCTTCTACATTACTCTTGTTATACATGTGTTATTTAGTGGACTCGTTCGTTCATTCTTTTTTTATACTCAGTGTTAGCAATATCCAAGTTCTTATCTTGAGACTATATATCTGAGCCCTTTTTATTTAAAGGAATTGAATTCTACTGGGCTATTTAGCTCACCAAATCCTTCCTTTTCAGGTAATCTACAGATCTAGAAGGCGGGACTTCGGGATTTGTGTGTAGAGTGACCAACCTTGACGGCATTTTACTCTTGAGATTGTAAATCAGGAACCATGTAACACCTATTGAATGACAAATAATACTCGTTATTTAGTGAAGTCTCTGAGAAAATTTAATGTTCAATTTTTTACTCTTGATTTCTCGTTCGTTCACGTTCCGGCATTTATAGACATATTAAATGACGGGATGTGACAGAAACCACCTCCCCTGAGCCAAAATTGTCGGAGACGCCACCAGCAGGTTCTCCCCCAGCCGAACAGAGCTCCCTACTCTGTTTGGTTGCCAAATACTCTATCCTCCCTGCAAACGTCATCTGCATCTTCAATCTCCACCATTCTTGTGCAAATCCATGCAACTGATAGGTAGCTAGTACCACTCTATCAGCTTGTGGACAACTCATAATAACAAAAACCCTCTCTACCTCATGCACCCAGTGCTCTGCTGTGTTGGGATTCGGACCTTCTGAATATGTGGGTGGTTGCAACAGCATAAACCTCTCTACTAGTGTTGTAGGCTCCTCCACACTGGCTACCCATACTAGTACTGTAGGAAGTATAGGTACAACGGGTGGTGCCTCAACTACTGGTGGTGGTGGGGGGGGTGGTGCCACTGATACTGCCTCCTCCACAATCGGCGGTACCTCTACTGCTGGCTGTACTGGTGCCTGGTGATCCAGTCTAGTACAGATCTCTGTGAGGCTTTCCCATATCTTTTCTATCATCTGATGCGTAGTCTCCTCAGGCTCATCTCCACCTCCTCCCCAATCTCTCATGTTTGTCATTTCTAATCTAGCACAAACATCATTCCAACCACATAACATACAAACAAATCAATACAAAAACCAAGGCCAACTACCAGCAGTGGACTAAAGTAGAAACCAAGCTATGTAAATATCTGATTCCTTTATATTTACACGGACCTTGCTTTGATACCAATTGTGACGGTCCTCGTTGTTCAAACCCGTTAACCTAATAACGAGCTTTTTCCACTACTGAGAGAAAAGTCTCATTAGACACCCACGTCCTGAAAAATAAACCTACTAGGAGTAGGTTCTAGATTGTTAGAATAGATAAACAGGGGATTATGGTCAGAGACCCCACGTCTAAGGTGCCTAACCGTGGTACCAGTCATAAAATCCTGCCAAGAATCATTAAAAAGGGCCCTGTCCAGGTGAGCCCTCACTTGAGCATTACCAGTACGCATATTAGACCATGTATATATAGGTTGGTCCTCTGACGGTCCTCGTCGTTCAAACCCATTAACCTAATAACGAGCTTGACCCGACTCCGTCTCCCACAATCGAGCCGTAGCCTCGCAAGGGATATCAATCACACGAGTCCGTAGAAATATAAAGGAAACAACTCAAATATATATAAGATTGCACATCTCACAAATATTTACATAAAATATACATAGCCAGTTCTCAACTACAGTCAAACAAAGAGTACAGTAACCTGGGGCATACCCCGAGGGGAACAAAAGTAAAGATCACACTGTTGGTGGTGAGGGCCCAACTCCGCACGATGCGGCTCTGAACTAGACGAAGGACGAGAAGCCTCCTGCTCTCCCTCACCTGGAAGAAGTAGGGGTGAGCCTCACGAGTAGGGGTGTTCACTATTCGGTTCAAACCGAAAAACTAAACTGAATCGATCAATTTGGTTCGGTTTGGTTCGGTTTGAAAGTGAAAAAAATTTGGTTTGGTTTCAAACCAAACCGAAATTGTAAATTCGGTTTGGTTCGGTTTACAGATCTTGTAAACTGAACCAAACTGATAAAATCGAATTTTAATAATATAATTTTAATTTATACATATGTATCAAGTATTCAGATTTGTTTAATATATACATATATGTATATATATGTTTATATGTAAATATACGTATTGTGTAGAGTAATATGGCCATCAAATTTTCACTTATAGATAATATTTCCTCATTATATAGGTTGATGGTTAAATTGAGTCAACATGTGAATATGTGATTAAAGCCTTACCTCCAAAAGAAATAGTAGGTTCAAGTCTTGTTTGTGAAAGGCCCACTTATTTTCGGGTTAAACCGAACCAAACCGAATTATATCAGTTCGGTTTGGTTTGGTTTGAAAAAATTACAGTTTGGTTTGGTTCGGGTTGGCTCTGGTGATGGTTTGGTTTGGTTTTTAAAAAATCCTCTCTAAACCAAACCAAACCAAACCATGAACACCCCTACTCACGAGTCACAGGCTCAGTAGGGAAACTCCCTCAAAAGCCGAACAAAACCAAACTCACAAAGTAACGGAAGCAAGAAGCTACGACTATGCTAGCAATTTATAGAGCTATCTACGCAGGATATTAAAGTTGTAAATACTAATTACCACATGCTACTAACAGAATTCAACCTTTAGTAAATAAATGGCAAACCTCATCCAGGTGTACGTGCTAAAGTAGGAAAACGCCACACTCGGGCCACGAGGATTGGTTCGCGACACCAGCAACAGACCCGGACAAACCACACAGGACTACCTCTCAGTCTCACAGCCACAGACGAAAGGTCCAGCTGCCGCTCCACTAAAACAAGCCAAGAAACTGTGGAGACCAACCAACACCACTCCTGCGGACCACACAGCCGCAGGCCCATGCCTGGCACCTTTAGGGACTCTGGCTGGCCCGAGCTCCCTAAAGTGAGGCACTGGAAAACAGAACTAGCTGGGGCCCAGTACGTCTACTGGTGTCTGTAACCCCCAACCACGAGCGTGCTACAAGTGACCAAACACAAACTCTCACAAGTCGTTGTCCCTCTGTCATCTTTCCATCAGCCGAATGTACAACTCTACATAAGAGTGAGGGTGTCTAGGAAGACGACACAGATCTCGACGGTACGCACAATATCGGGACAAACCACGAGCACTAATGTGCCTGGCTCACACAAAACCTCGGGTAACCGACTAGAGAGGTAACCACGGTAGGTGTCAACTACTCGCCACGCACACACAAACCACGTGAACACTACTCAAACCACGTGAACATCACGTTCCTCAAACTCCACAAATGCCGATACACCGCTTACCATTGCCATGCACAATAAATAAGGATAATCTAATAATTACATAACCATCCACAAGCCCATTGCCATCGGAAGCCAGAACGTGATGGGTCCACTGTCGCCTTAAGAACGCGACGCCTCAATACGATGCGTTCTGAAGAAGATTGCGACGGGTCGGGCTGTCGCGTTCTGAACGCGACACCCAGTTCCGTCACCTTTCCAACCAGTGACCCAAAACTAGGGTTCCATCTCTAGAATCCCCATGCACACCATGTAAACATGTATGAAAATCATATATTCATGCTCTAACCATGACACTAGCATGGTATCTATCATCTACAATGCGTATAGCAAGCTAAACATGCTCAATACACAATCCATAGCGAGAAATAAGGTGGAATCTCCCTACACTCGTGAAGAACGACGATAACCTGGCGTTTTCCCCGCTCCGTAGCACGTCCTCGCGGCGAGGTCACGCCAAAAATAGTACCAGAACCTCAAATCGTTCAAAATCCTCCGCAAAAACCTTCTCCTGGCCGAGCAGAGCTTGCTGAGCTATGTTTGGTCGACCTAGGGTAATAACCCTTCAGCATTGAGAACGTGACGCACCCTGCCGTCGTGACCTGAACGCGATGATTTAGGTCGTCACCTTCTCATTGCTGACGCTAGCAGGCCGTCCAGTGCGCACCACGCGGCGGACATGCAGATGAAGACCCTCAGCGGCGGTAACCAGAACGTGACGCCTTGGCTGGTTGCGTTCAGAACGCGACGCCCAGCTCTGTCGCGTTCACAAACAGTGAACCAGCGAGTGCTCTGGGCCCCAAACTCTTGGCCCACAAAGCCTCACAACCTGCCAAACACCTCAAACACAGACCATGGGCCACACATTGACCGCCACAACCGCTAAACCTCGATCCGAACGGTCAATACACTACAGGTCCAATATACCCTGCATCAAAGAAACCAACACCAGTAATCATATCATTAAAATCCTCCATAGTCTGTGCACCAGCGAAAAGACCCCCGTATTTCTCATAGGGTTGAGCAACACAATTAAAATCCCCTGCCACCAACTAGGGAGCATTGGAGATAGACTGTGAAAAAACTAAGAGATCATTAAATCGAGACTTGATCCTTAAAATACATGTAATACAAATGATATAAATCAGGGGAGCATTGTAAACATGATCTCGGCATGAAAATGAATCTATAGAAGAATTTAATTAGATTTAGCCTAAGAGAATAGCTACCTTTAGATTGGTTTAAAAAGATAAGGCAAGAACGATGAAGAACAACGAACAACTTAGGGTTTCCATAATTCCTCTCCTTCTAGCCGCCCATCCCCACGTTAAGCAACCTTCCCAACAACAATTCATGTCAGCCAAGAAGGGATTAAGGGTTCATGTAAGGAGATAGGGTTTAAGAGTCCAATTGAGACTCTAACACCAAGGGTTGCGAATTTTAACTGTTTCTTTCTTAAATTAGAGCCTCCTATCCCTAATTAGGTTAGGATTTTGGTGGGAAAGAAGATCCTCTTATTGGATTAAAATTTAGGCACATTTATGGCCCTTTAAACATTAGTTTTAACCCCTTATTAACTCAATTTACCCTTCGGTAATTGGGCATTCTAGATTTAATATCATTTTGTCTCTTAAATCCTTCTTCATGCCTTTTTCTTGGCCCATTTACACTCCAAAATTGGTTGTCTAATTCTTTATTAATCTTCTTTTATCCTTTTAAAAATTCTATGTGTTGAATGTTTAAATACCCAAGTTACTACACCCTCCACACTGAAAAAGAATTTGATCTCTCAAATTCGCATGTGATTTATTAATTGAATCTATAGGGAATCTAAAAGTGACTAACCCAAGGGTAATTTAGATTCTTTATTCTTATTGGTTGCCTTTTTCATTACTTATAACCAATATATGGTCTAATAGATCTATCCTTCTTCCTAGATATGAATGATTGTGTAACTCCAATGTTAAACAAGGGTAGATTAGAATTAGGTACCTTCCACCACACCACCTCCCTTAGTTGATTCTAGTCCTTTCAATGCTTGTAATCTACCTTGTTGCTTTAGAACGCCTTGTCATTTATCTTGTGGATCTTGACCATTCACTAGGGGACAAGATGAGATCCTATGATTTAGGCTTCCACATTGCAGATATTTCCCCAAAAGTTTCCATCATTCCTTGAGTTGATGACTACTTTTACCATAATACTTGCATTTTTTCCCAATCATGAAACAAGTTGCTAGCTATTTCTTTTTGCCTTCTTCTTCTTCTGAATTCTTTTATCACCATAGGTCTTTTCTTTCTATTGGTTGGTTTGTAGTTCTTGGGACTAACAACTTGTCCCTTTTGAGTAATGCCCCCCTTGATTCTATCAGTCATGTCGGTAGCATACGCTATTAATTGGGCCTTCCTCTCCATGTTGGCGGAGCTCTGGGTGTCTATGGGCTCTAGTTCCATCAAGGCCTAGAGCCCGTCTTGACACTTCAACCCTCCTTGAGGCTCGTCTCTAAGTATTTGATCTCTCATCAAGTGAGAATCTGAGATTATGTGGTCTTCACTTCCACATCGTAGACACTTTCCTAACCTCCTCCAACATTCTTGGGGCCAGTGGCCACCTTTAATGCAGTGCTTGCATCTTTCAATAGAATCATGAATAGGTTGCTTGTTATTCATATTTAACTTCTTCTTATCATTTTTCCTTTATTCTTCCAACTATCTCTGTGGCACCCTCTAGCAATTGAGTGGCTTGTTGCAATGCCTGAGCATGTTGCCGAATTGACCTTTGTCTTTCCCTTAGCAGTGCATATTCGACAGACATTTCAAAGTTCTAAATTCCTTCAAAATAATTTGCATGTTAGAAATATACTTTCTTCTAGAATTTTATGCACATTTTAGAACTTAGTTAGTTTAACACATTTTTAAACTTAGCCCAAAGTTGTACCCAATCTCACCTAGTAGCTGTAAGGAACTTATATCCAGGACATCAATCTAGGGTACCTTATCTACCTATCTATGTATGCTATTGGGTCCAATTTACCACAGAAACCTAACGCCTAAGATCCAAATAACCAAGACTTTGATACCACAACTGTCATGTCCAGACACGGAATATCAAGTGTGACAGATGAAAACAATCATGTCAATTAGAGCAAGTAATAATGGAGATACCACATTCCATAGAGACAATGATCATATTTTCACCAATAAATAACTATACTTTTTTATTGATATCAAAATCACTAAATCTATTACATTCGACTCATCATGACTACGATAAGTCCACTATGTCTACGACATAGGATCCATCTAAACCAATTACATAGACTTGTATGAAATAATAAACGCTACTAATACTCTACTATGGCCTCTGTATAACATGGGGCACTCATCACTCTTCCTCTCCTCCATTAGAATGTATCTTCTCATTTGTGTTATCTGAAAAACGCACATATAAACTAGGTGAGCTAGACGCTCAGGACGATTTACTTCTCTTTACTAGGCAAGCTTTAAGTGGTTATTATTTTAATAGGCTGAATAATCTAAAGACATGATAAATAAAGAGACATGAGAGTAGTAATAAAATCATGAGAGATAAATGAAATTTGAGTAAGAATTGGCATGTGAATAAGTGATAATTTGAGATAGTTCAACATACGATTCAAGGGAACAACAAGTCATAATTTGATAACATGAACAAGCATTACAGTATAAAAATTGGCCATATCACGATGTTATTATTCACGAGGCAACATGTTATGCCCATGATTTATTTTCGTCAATTACTATTCGGCTTGGTTGCTATTTAAGAGGTTATTGAAATGTAGGTTAGTTGTCTAAGAACTCGGGTTGGATTAACTGGGGTTGTTGGTGGTCCTTGGGCCAAGGTTAGTGGTCTTGAGAAGCCCATTTAGAATTTTCGTAGGGTGCCCAACAAGTGTGAACCCAGAATTTGGGTGGATTCACAGTGTAATAACTTGAAATATAAAACTCCATTGTAGGTGTTCTTAGTCCTATTTTGTCTATTTTGAAGTCCTCTACAACTTTCATGAAGACTACTTTTTCTGATTCTACTTGTTTCTAGGTGTGTTGGGCAAAATAACATACAGATATGTGTGCAGACAAGATTTCATGGGTGTTTTTAGTAAATTCCATGGGAATTACATTTTTATGGCAATTAGTGATTAAAAGACTCTTAAATCCATAGTTATACTTGTGGAGGTGTCTTAGGAGGCAGGAGAAATTGTACTTATTCTAATTAAAGGAGGGTTTAGAAGGTAGGAAATTTGGGTAACAATATTCGCTTCTCCAAAGTTCCAAATATCTATCTAGCCATCTCTTCTCAACTCTAGAAGGTGAACTAGCATAAAGGGCATACTGCATGGGAAAAGGCATGGAGGTCATGCTAAGGCATGGTGCTTGTCGTGGAGGAGTGGTTTTCTGCTTCTTCTCTAATTTGGGGTTTCTCTTAAGCGTTCAAGGTAGACGCATGACAACCGAACCTATGATTTATCTTTCAATTCTGATTTCCAGACTTAAAAACATGTTTTGAAGCTTTAAGATGCATTCAAACATGATTTAGCTGAGCTTCATGCAAGTTTTATGAAAGAGCTGTGTACATGTTTTGAAACATAATTTATTCTTTACCATTTCGGCCAACCAACTCCTTTGCTTTTGTTGACTAGTCCATCTTTCCAACATTTTGATGTTTTTGTGAAGTATGTCAGTCGACCGATGATGACTATTTGGTTGTCCAATATCCCTTTTTAGGTCAACCAACTTTCTTATCCTTATCGGCCAATCTATCTTGACTGATCCTTGATATTTTTGTGAGCATGTCGGTTGACCAATGTTGACAATTTGGTCAACCAACTCCAACTTGGTTGACTAGATGTTGATCTTCAGTCAACCTATCAGGATTTATAGTAACTTGATGTTTTTGTGAGGCATCGTAAGACTTCATCAGTCGACCAAATTATGCACTTTGGATGACCAATCCCTTGTTTCACTGTATAATACACTATGTTAGAATCCAAAGTCTATGGACCACTCACGTATTTAGAAATTTACAAGAATATGATATATATCCTATTATCATGTTGTAATTAAAAATTTTCTTAATGTTGGATATTTTTGATACTTATTAATCTTAATTTACAGTAAATAATGATTGTTGGTGAGTTTGAAAATATATGTATGAGACGTTACCATTTTGGAGGTGATATAGATCGTACCGCTAGCAGCACCTTTTAGAGAGAAAGTCAATTACTAGTTTGAGGCTAATGAACTAGTGAACGATTGTCATAGACGAACATCATTGGCGCTAAAAGCCTTACTGTGTCATAGATGGGTGTGGACACTCAAAATCTGACAATCTTCAAGAGCTAATCAAGTCAAGAACCTGGGCACCGAGATGAAGGTTGAAGTTGGGTATCATGATGGCTCATGAACCAAGGTTCCAGACCATAGAGTCTGGTGGTGCTGAATTTTCTAGATGTCAAATGCTTCATAAGACCACAGTGTCGCATCCTAAAAAGCCCTTCAGCACCAGATATTTAGAAGGCATCCTGGTGTTGATTGAAAGTTACCTGAAATAGTGAAATTGTGCCAAAAATGGATTTTTGAAGGCCAAAATGATGGAATTTGGAGGTCAAAATGACACTTTATCATCGTTGGAAATAAACCATGTTGACTATCTCGAAGTAACGATTCCAAATTGAGGTCCTGCGCATGATTCCGACACTTGAGAGTGGACAATTGTACCCATTTTATTGATAGGGTATCAAAAGGCCTAAAAGAGAAGCCCTGGCGATGGAGAAGCATATAACTGGATGTTGGAAAGCCAATGGCACTAGAAGACCCCGAGGATGGATCAAGCTTGACACCAAATCACCCAGCACATAATCACCCCCCGCGCCGGATGACTCGGCACCGGGTCACCTGGCACCTCAACCCTGGCGCCAAATCAAGATTGGCACTAGATCACCCTACCGCCAGATCACTGGTGCCGAAGGCACTTGTGCATTAGATCACTTGTTCATTTTCTCTATAAATAGGACTGAAGGGGTCCATGAAGGGATATGAAGCCAAGAGCCAGATCGGGAGGTATTGCCAGTTTGGAGTTCGGAGCAACTTCTCATCTAGGGATTATTAGAGGGCTCTTATAAGAGAGAGAGAGAGAGAGAGAGAGAGAGAGAGAGAGAGAGAGAGGTAGATCTTATGTAAACCTCATTCTCCATGTTCCTCTCTTCTCATGCTATGTTCTCACCCATGTAACTACAAGCTCTATCATCAATGAAAATCCTTTTCTTGGCAAGATGTTCTTATACTCTACAAGTTATGTGCTACATGTTCCTTTTTCCTCTCTCTATGCTCCTCTCATGGAAGTTTTCTCCTTCATGCAACTCTCTTTTTTTGTCCCAAATGAGACCTAAAGACATGAGATTTGCTCAAAATGATGAGTATGGTCCCACGATCTAGTTGGTCCAATATGCCTTGCAAGAGTCCTCTCCTTTCCCCTTATGCTTGGATTATGTGACCTTCATGCCTTTTTTAACTTATCTTTTGATTGAAGCCAAGGTTTTCCCATCAAGTGGGTATGGCCTTTGTGCTCCCTTGTCCACATGTACAGATAGTAAATGGTTTTAATGAGCATGTTTATTTGCACCTTTTCTCTTTACATTATGTTTTCTTGTACCTCCATCTTTATGTTTTGACCCGGGTGTAAGGCTTGCCCACTAAATGGGTATGGTCTTCACACTCCAAGATCGCATATGAAATGCCCCATAGCCCCATATTTCGGGCACCGACTTTGTGCGAATGGCTTCTCCGTTTATTTCTTTCATGCAACTTATGTTTATGTTTAAATAACATGTTCATCTACCCCTCTATCTTCATAGTCCACTTGACCATTCTTTTACATTTATGTTTCACCGGATCAATGGAAACCCCCTCCACTACTTGGGGCATACACCAAGATAAAGAAGGGAAACCTTTCCCAGTCACTGAGGAGCACCATATCCATATGGTCATATATTGAGGTGTTCATTCCCATAGGGCATGGAAATAGGCCACAAGGTTATGCAAGGGCATTACCATTATATAGTATGTGCCCATCATCTCCAAGGCCATTATTTATCACCGTTCGTGTGTACCACTAGGTTTCCGAGGTTTGCTATGTCCGTTTACCCAAATTGAGGGCATGGTCCCTATACAAATGGGTGGTCTTTAAGAACTCCCCATCTTCTTGCTTGGGATCACACCTCGTTTAGGTCAGGACATCACCTCGGCAACCATGCACTATATGAAGTTGGATGCTATGGTTGGCCCATATGATTTAGCTTTATGTTTGAATTTCTCGATTTCTAATATACCTCATGTTTAGCAAATGCTTTCTTTACAATCATGTACACTTCCCTCGGATTCTTATTCTCATCACCGACCTCCATGCCTCTGGTTTCCCCTCTCATGTTTCCTTCATGCCTAAACCATAGGCATAGCTAATAAAGGCCCATAAGCCCATTAGAACATTGATATGTGGCTTAAGAAAGTGGGCTAAAATCCAAAGCCAACATGGCACATATCAGTCCCGTTAAGTATCTAGGCACTCTGAGCCCTCTTCTAGGCAAGTCCTCAAGGGAACAATGCCTAGGCCACTTTAGGTGTGTTGCTATGCACGTAACCCATTTGTCGGGCCATTACTTATTATTATGTGGATGGTGACCCACTTGCATCCACCCAACAAGGTCCGGGGAAAAGGGGAGATGCCGTCAGAATATCGCCAGATTTTTCGTGCAAATAAGTAATGACAAAATGAAATTACAAGGATTGCAGCAAATTTGGCCTCCCGGCATGACCAAGTAGTAGGCTCAGACTATGTTGGTGCCCGCCGGACAGACCAAGGACCAGCACTATAACACCAAACTGGTGATGGAGACAACATGTTCATAAGCTTATGCATTAAGTAAATAAATAAAAGATGGAGTGTTTAAGTAAGATACTCAATAATTAATCCCACTTAACATAAAAAATGTGTCAAAGACAAGAAGGTTAATAATAAATCATATAATAATAATAACAGATGTGTAGACACACCAATTTTCCCTTAAAAAGACAAATTTCAAGTTGCACCGCAACGCCTTAGAAGTGACTTTCTTAAATTAACTTTTTGGGTAATTTTCCTAATTTTCCTGTTTTTTAGGATTTTTAGAAAACTTGTGTGAGAAGGGTCTGTTGCACTGGCTTAAATCACGTCCAAAGCAGAGGACGCCTTTAAAATGCTTAAATACGCGGCTGTTTAGTGTGTCTTATTTGAACCGCCTCATTAAGCGCACTAAGTAACCGACGTTTAACCGCGTCCAGCCTGTACGCCGCAATTTATAAGTCAACATTTACGGCTACGCCAGGCCACGCACAGTCTGACACTTGGCAGAGGCCACGCATCCAAATAGATACGCGTCGCCTTAGTACGAGCAGTACGCGCATTTTTAAACCGATCTAAAGCCCTTGCGAAGGAAAAAGGCGTTGATAAATGCGCGTTAGCTTGACGCATTTTGGAGCGTAGATGCGGTCATATGTCAAATCAATTCGATCGTTTAAATCACGGTGGTTATAGTGACGCGATTATTAATATGATCATGCACCGTAGTCATCATGATTTCGTCAGGTTGATGGGACATTAGGCCAACCTTATGAATTGCGGCAACCAGAGCCGACGCGATTAGGTCTTTAAAAACGTCCGCTGCAATGGACGCGATTTTAGCCAGAGAAGTCTATAAATACAGACATGCGGTTTCAAAAAAGAGAGAGAGAGGAAATCCCCAGAGCGGCGAAGCCCTGCCGAATCGACACCTCGACTTCCAGACTTTCAATTCCCCATTTCTCAGAGGTTCTACTGTTCTAGAAGCAAGTTATGGAGCGGAAAGGACCCCCCCCCCATCGGGAGCCACGCGAATAGCGCTACCGTCGTGCCAATCTAGGAGCAACGGCCACCGCCGCCCCCCCCCCCCCCCTCCCTCTTTTCTCTCTCTCCCTTTCATTCTGTCTTTTATTTAGTGCATGCATCGTACTGTACCACACACGCCACATCATTTGTTATTCTACCTATCTTTAGGGGTTTAACGTCACCCCCAAAGGTGTGTTAACGCCCTTTTAATGTCCTTTCGTTTAGTCCTTTGTGTTTACATTTACTGCACCGCGTAGTCTAATCCATCTTTCGTCTGTTTGCCTGTTGTCTTTTCTTTTGCAAGGTAACCGTACGAGCCAAATCTCCTTTACCGGCCGGCCGATGGAAGGAGGAAGGAGGACCCACGCACCACCACATCCCGCGCTTTTACTACGGGCAAAGAAGAAGGTACGAACCCTCCTCCTTTCCGCCCCGTAGTCCTTTCCATTCGGTGCCCTTCGCGCGCCTGGCGATCACGGTCCTTCCCCTCTTGTTGTTGTTAATTTCCCGATTCCGTGGGACCCCATTTTTCGTCCCCTCCTAAAAGGGTGGGGGAGCGAGAAATAGCGTCTACATTTTGGCGATCACGGTGGGACCCTTCTTTATTTTGGCTCGGTTACCTCATCTAGCACCCGCGTGTGCCTCTTTTGACACCCCACGTGGTGTTCCTTTAGTTTTTGCCATTTTCTTCCTTAGTTATCTATATGTCTTATTTGCACCTTCTGGCATAGAAATTTAGCTTAGTTTAATACATAGTTATAAACTCATAAAAAAAATTAAATAAAAAAAATGCATGCTATAGTTTCACCTATCTATTTCAGTTTTATTGAGAAAACTTTCAATCCTCATATCTCGCCCTTTTCAACTGAAGCAAACCCTCCTTACCCGCTCATGGCTTGCAATTTTATCGTTCTGCTGAGCATGTTTAGATACGCGTCCATAGCAGTCGACGCGATTTTGTGTTTGTTGTGCGGCGGACATTGCTGACGCCTTTTTGTGACGGAGTCCTGAGGGAGTCACTTCGGCTCTTACAGCTTTCGCGAGCTGTCAGATCCGCGGCTGACAAAAGGACTTGATTCTGAATCGACGACCACTGTAGTGGACGCGATTTTAAGCCTGTCACAGAAGGTTGATCTGTTTGCCTTGTTTTACTTTCTCTCGCATTTGCAGGGCATATCATCGGTTGAGAGACCTCCTTCTCTCCTTACCTTAGGGTCCACACACCTCTCTCGGTGAGAACTAACTCCCTTTTGGGCATTTCGTCCCATCTGCAAGAGAATTCTCATTGAGACCTCCATAAGTTTCCGTACCCAGTGGATTCTCTCACGGCGGACCGAGCCGATTGTACCTATCTCCGGTGACCCGTGTTAGATTTTCTTTTTGCGCAGAAAGTAAACTGTTTTAGAAGAGCCCGAAGCTGTCATCTCACCTACTGCTAAATCTCTTCCTATTGAGTGACACACAATGATAATTAAATCCACACTAAGCTTTACTAAATATTCAGTGGACGTAATCATCAAGTGTGAAATTAAAATTGTCAATCTCTTCTCTCAAATTGTTGTGAGTAGTTGTTTGCTATATTTCCCCTGAATCATCCCGCATGCAACTTCGTTCCGGTCGATCTCTCTCGATGGCCGAATATGAAATGTGGGTCATGATGATGGTCTGTATGAGGAAGTGTATGGCTCCGGTCAGCACCTCCAAGTTGATCCGTCCAACCCACATGTTCATGTGGTGGACACCCAAGCTCCTCAGCTTCCCCAAGTTTCTCAGAGGCGTGATCCTGACGATCCTCTGCTTCAATTATTTGTCTCAGCTTGGATATGCTACAGAACCTTCAAGCTCCTCAGCTTTAGGAGGTTCAAGCTGCCCTCAAGGGGAAGTCTCTCGCCAATCCAGATTCGTTCAACCACCCGAACACGGGAGTCCGAATTGAATCTGTTCATGACCCGATGGGATGAATTTCACTCGCCCCCTCTCGAGCACACTCTATTATTCATTCATGTTATCATAGTCCTGAAGAGAGGCGTCATACAACTACTGACGTGGCACGGCCTACATATCAACCTCGGGTTCCGACCCATGGTCCTGTGTACGCCGGTGCTCCTCTCCAGTATCCCTCTCAGGCGAATATTCCTTCGGGTGCACCCTAACCCTCCGCTAATCAAATTGCCCAAACTCTTCTAACTAAGTCAATAGGCTAGAAAGAGATTTGAAAAGGGCATCTGTCCCTAACGATTCATTTGAACTGGCACTCCCTTCTATGCCAGTCTTTCACCTCCCTCCTTAGGAGATGCCAGTATACCGTCGCTACAATGGCACCGGCAATCCATTTGTACATATTAAAGAATTCATGTACGAGTCTTCCTTTTGGAAGGATGATAACCATGCCCTTGCTTTTCTTTTCCGTCGATCCCTGGACGGGCCTGCCTTAGACTAGTTTTACTCTCTGGATCCTACGGATGCCGAGAATTTTGAGGCTGTACAGAGGAAATTTTTGAGGAGGTACAGAGATAGAGTTAGTCCGGTGCTCTCGATCACCGACTTGATGGCCGAGAAAATGAAGGCAGATGAAAATTTTGTCCATTTTGTTGATAAATGGAGGCTCCTAACCGAAAAATTAAAGGATCCCATGTCTGAATCGGAGCAAGTAAAAATGATCACAGCAAATGCCACTCCACAATTCAGACACATTTTGGCCATGAACAAGTTGACCACCATGGAAGAGTTGTATGAAAGAGCCAGATACATACAGACTCAGCTGAAAGACTCTCCCATAGTTGCCATGTTTGAGCCCAAGGCCCGGGTGGTCAAGAAGGCTGCTGGTGCCCCCACAGGGGGTCCTACTACTGAGGGCGTTATTCATAATGAACAAGTGAGTGCATTTGGCGGTCCAAACCCTCCCTTTCATCGTTCACCCTATAACCCCAGAGCACAACAACCTCAAGCACCAGCTTTCAGGCCAAACAACCAATTTATGTTTAGAGGGCCATCGCCACCTCCACAACAACCATTTATTACCAACTGCCCAGCAACCCCAGTTTCAGGCACCTCAGCGTCCACAATTCAGCAACCACAATATCAGCCCGCACCTCCTCACTACCAGCCTCAGCAGCCTCCTCAACCACCTCCCCAGTTCAACCAGGTACCTCCTCCGCGCACTTATGATCCTTCACAACTTCGACCTCCACCTAGCCCAAGAAGAACCCACTACCCTCAGCTGCCAGAGACTCTACCCGATGTTTTTAATGCACTTATGGCTACCGGTGCACTTACATTGCCGAGGGAAAGGCTACAATGGCCTCCCAATATTGATACCACTCGGTACTGTGAATTCCACCAAGGGCCAGGCCATACGCTGGAAAAATGCTTCCACTTCAAGGACTATATTCACAACTTAAGTGAAGGTGGAGGCATTGATTGGGTATAAATGAGGAAATACATCACTGACATGAAGACAAGGAGGCCAGCTAGACAAGGCCAGCAACAGCAAGGCCAACAATAGCAACAACAACAACAACAACAACCTCAGCAGCAGCAGCAACCAAGCATGGGGATTGTACAAAACCCACTGCCGGAGCATCAAGCTCCAATGCACAAGTCAGTGCCTTTACGGGTCATCCCGGCCCGCGGAAGTAGCCTCTACATCTACTCCATCCACCCAGCCATCTTTTATTTACCACCTTGTATCCCCGCACCTACCCCCGACAATCCGTTACCCTCCTTCCTACGTATCCCCGCTCATTATATTTCTTCCACTCGCACCACTAACCCTCTGCTCGCATCCCAGCCTTCCACTACTACACCCGCTCCATCTACAAACCCATCAGCTCCGTTTTTACGCGCACCTGTACCGCCACAGCCAAATAATCCCTCTTCTGTTTATTCCGCTTTACAATCAACCTTACCAATCCTCCACCTCCCCATATGCCTTCCACTATACCCTTCATCAATCCCAATCATCGAGCCCCTTTTCTCCGCACTACTACCGCTACCACTCCTACCACCTCCCAGAGTGCGACAGACTTTCAACTACCGCACCAGATATTTAGCAACCAACCTTCCACCTCACAGTCTACTTCCACTCAGCCAGTTGTGGCATCTACATCGGCAAGCCATTCAAAGCCTGCCATGGTGCTCCGTAGTGGGCGTATGTTTAACAGAGTTTTTCCCCAGCAACAAGAGCAAATGTTGCCATCCCAAGAAGAAGAAGAAGTGCTGCCAGAAGAATCAGTTACAGGGACCCAGTATGACTTGCTAAAGCATTTAGATAGAACTCCAGCCAAGATATCCATCTTGGAGTTAATCAAGAGATCATCAAGTAATCAAGAAGCTCTCATGCAATATCTGCAGAAGGTGATGGTTAATGAAGATTTGCCGGTCAACCAGATCAGTACAGTGCTAACTCCAGCAAGCTTGCATCCGGCAATCATATTTCACGAGAATGAACTGGCACCAGTCGAGTCACAACGGTACGCCCTGTGCCTTACAGTGAATATCAATGGTGTCTGTGTGGCTCGATGTTTGGTAGATTCCAGAGCATCCATTAATGTTGTGTCACCCAACACATTAGATCTTTGTGGGATTCCAGTTCAAGCAATCTGACCCGCTGTCATTACCGTCACGGCCTACGACAACTCCAGTAGGACACCAAAAGGGGTCGTCACATTAAGGATTGAATTGGGCTCGTCTGCTACAGAGATGGACTTCCATGTTCTAGATATGGACCCAAGTTCCGTATCATTTGGGCAGACCATTTGTTCAGGCCCTTGGTGCTGTCATATCAACAGTTCACCAATGTTTAAATTTCCCATACAAGGGCCGTGTTATTAAAGTCATCAGCAACCCACGACTGCAGAGATAGAGGCTATGTCAAACAATTAGTTCCTGCCATCTGGCCCAGCAACCACCACTATGTCAGTTCAAGCATATTAGGCAAATATACGGGCCCGAGCAGTCCGCCTATTGAGACTGCCAATGGAAGCAAGATCATCACGAAGAAGGGTTTGCACATGATGAAGCATGGGGTACCAGCCGGGCAAAGGTTTGGGTGCACAGCTGCAAGGCAGAACAGACTTTCTGAAAGCCTTCAAAAAAAGTCAGGGCAGGATTGGGCTATCACCGGGAAAGTCCAGAAGCAGCTGATGCCTTATCTTACTTGGACTTTATATAATCATTTCAAGAAAGGCCCATTACAGCCAGGCGATGAGCAAGCACCATATGCCACAACTGAGCCATTATGTTGTTCATCCCGAGATGTTTTTCGGGTAGCCGATAATAAATCATCATCCAAGCAGGCCAGCTTGGTGAGTTTGAATCAGAATGGAACAGATGGTTTGACATGAGTGATCTCACTGATTTCTTGTGCCATTTGTTGAATTATCAAATACACATCAGCTGTCAGTTTCTCGTATCGGCCCGCGAACAGCCGAGGCAGGCTCAGGCACCATTTCAAATTCAATTTCTGTGATACCCATTGCAGACCCGGGCATCGCGCCCGATTTTACTTTTGCTCCGGGCATCGCGCCCATCCTATTTCCTGTCTTAAATATTTCAGCTCCTTTTAATTCTGCTTCGGGCCCCGCGCCCACTTTATCTTCTACTTTAGATATTGCACCCGCTTTTGATTCTGCTCTAGGCATCACGCCTATTTTACTTTCTACTTTGGGCATTCCGCCCACTTTAAATTCTGCTTCGGGCTCCGCGCCCACTTTATCTCCTGCTTCGGATATCGCATCCGCTTTTAATTCTACCTCGGGCATTACGCTCGTTTTTACCTCTATTTCAGTTATTGTACCTAATGTACATCCCATTTCGGGTATCATGCCCACCCTATCTTCGATTCCAGGTGTCATAATATCTACCCCCACTCCTCTTCCAGCCATTGTACATACACTTTTTCTTTTTTCTCCGAGTGTTGCGCCTTCCCTCCTACAAGCCATAGCAGGACCCCTTTTGTCTTCCTTAAGCATTCCGTGGACACTGATGCCCCACTTTTCAATTTCCTTACAAGCCCAGGAGCAGGTAACCACTTCCTCACTCTCGAAGTCTTCTGAATCTACCATCTCCTCGCAGATCTCCCATCTGACGATCTCGTTCAGACCTCCTTGAACGCAGTTGAGCTTTTTGGGGTTGGCCGTTTCATTTACGCACATCTCTACTCCATCAACAATGCGTCCTCTTCCTTTCATGGGGGCACTATGCCCACCATGATTTCTTTTAGCACATTCTGCCTCCTTTGAGAAACTCTCTCATTTCCTTTCCTTTCAGAGCATTGCTTCCGCTTTCACCTCTCATTTTCTAAACTGCTCAAGTGTTCTCATTCCTTTTCTTCCCTCCCACACGGGGAGAAGGGGAATTTTCACGGGGGAAATCTTACGATGGATGACCCCGCCATCTCTTTCGAGGAAACTTCTTTCCTCAATCTCGACTGTGCTTCGACCAGTCAATCGCCTTTCCCGGGTCATCAGACCAAGCCACCGCTCCCTTCTACAAAAGGGGCATTTACTGCTTTCCATAATCCATTTCCCTCCCAGGGGAATGTCGTTGTGAATTCTCCCTCAGAGAATGACTCCTTTACTGCTTTCCCTAATTCCCATTCGCAGGATGCTACTTCTACTTCTTCTTTCCCTGTACAATCTCCTCCACTCACCTGTGAGTCAGGGACTTCTTCTAGTCTTTTTAATAAATTTTCTTTGCAATGTTCTGCTTGTTTTGTCTCGCTTTTTGTGAATTCTCATTTAGTTCTCCTTCCCAAGAGTCGTCTTTTCCTTTTGTTGTAGATAAGATAAGTCAAGAAGTTAATAAGCTAAGGGTAGGTTCTGAGAAGAAGCCTAAAGGGAGAAGGATTCCTCACCGTTATCTAGCCAGCCTAGCCCATAAGTGCCGAGCATGTTTAGCCATCCCAGAATTCATGGAGAGCCCAATGCAATTGCCGGACTGGGAATATGATCAGTCAGCATGCTTTGTCGATGATGGGTTTGGGGTCTATGAAATCATTGATGATAATGACCCAGTCAAGGAAGGTGATGAAGAATTCGAGGACGAAGCTGACGCGTTCGCAAGTGGGTTGAGAAGGTTTGATGAACCGTCAGCAACTGTGCAGGAAATCACTAAAGAAATCAATCTGGGAACCGAAGAAGATCCCAAGACTATCCTCATCAGCAGTAATCTATCACCTGCTGAAGAAGAGGCGATTGTAGAGGTTCTCAGGGAATATAAGGACATATTTGCATGGAGCTATGAGGATATGCTCGGCTTGGATCCTGCATTAGTAGAGCATCATCTCACTCTCAAGCCAGGGTCCATCGCAATAAGCAGCGGTTGAGACGTTTTCACCCTCAGATGGCTTTAAGAATGAAAGATGAATTGATAGACTCCATAAAGTCAAGTTCATTAAAGTCATACTTTATCCAAATTGGGTGGCAAACATTGTCCCGGTTATTAAGAAGGATGGAAATGTCAGAATTTGTATTGATTTTCGGGACCTCAATCACGCATGCCCTAAAGATGATTTCCCATTGCCTCACCTTGATGTACTTGTGGATAATACAGCTGGGTATGAGACTCTTTCTTTTATGGAAGGCTTTTCAGGATACAATCAGATCAAACTGGCTGAGGAAGATCAGGACAAGACTTCTTTCACCACGCCTTGGGGAACTTATTGTTTTGTGGTCATGCCATTCGGGCTCAAGAATGTTGGTGCCACTTACCAGAGAGCTATGATGGCCATTTTTCATGACATGATCCACATCTTTGTTGAGGTATATGTTGATGATTTGGTGGTGAAGTCAAGGTCAACAGCTGAGCATGCTGGGGTTTTAATTAAAGTTTTGCAAAGGGTCAGAAAATACCATTTAAGAATGAACCCCAAGAAGTGTGCATTTGGTGTGTCAGCAGGGAAACTGTTAGGGTTTATTGTGAGCAAAAGAGGCATAGAAATCGATCCCAACAAAGCAAAGGCAATATGCTTCCTCCCAAGAATCTAAAAGAAGTTCGAGGATTAATCGGGAGATTGCAGTTTATCCGTCGATTCATCTCCCAACATTCACAAAGGTGTAGGCCCTTTTATGACCTCACCAAGCCGGGAGTTGAATTTTGTTGGGATGAGAGGTGTCAGGCAGCTTTCGATGAGCTTAAGGATTATTTAACTAATCCTCCTATCCTAAGGCTGCCTACACCAGGCAAGCCACTCATTCTCTATATTTCTGTCCTGGAAGATTCGGTAGGAGCTGTCCTAGCACAAGTGGATCAAGAAGGTAAAGAAAGAGCAGCTTACTACTTGTTTAAACTTCTCAACCCATGCGAGCAGAAGTACAATACAATGGAAAAGACCTGTGCAGCGCTCGTATGGGTAGTGCAGAAATTAAAGCACTATTTTCTTACACATACAGTCCACCTCATTGCTCGAATGAACCCCATCAAATTCCTGCTTGAAAAATCTGTTCTTACTGACAAATTGGCACGCTGGAAAAGCTTTCTCTCCCAATTCGAAATCATTTACGTTCAGCAAAAATCTATCAAAGGCTACGCAATAGCCGAACATCTTGCCCACCACCCCATTCCCCAAGTTGATCATGTTCGTTCAGAGTTCCCGGATGAAGAGTTAATGTCCCTCAATCAATCCCATCCTGTATGGACATTATATTTCGACGGGGCTTTGAATTCCTTTGGAAAAGGTATTGGGGTGGTCCTGATGTCACCAGAAGGTGTCACCATCTCGCGAGCTTGCAAATTAAACTTTCCTGCTACCAACAACATCGCTGAGTATGAAGCTTTGTTAGCTGGTTTGGAGCTCGCCCACTTCTATGATGTGACACACCTACGGATTGTAGGTGATAGCCAACTGATTCTTCTCCAGGTGCTTACCAAATATCACACTTATGATCCTAAGCTCAAGCCGTATCAAGAATTTGCCTCAGCTTATGCCAAGCTATTCTCCGAGCTGATTTTTATCCATGTCCCTCGTCACCAGAATCTCCTAGCCGATGCCCTCGCCACAGTTGGCGCAACCATGAATATGTGCTATCTTGGGGATCATGACAGCATTCAAATCGAACGCCATCACATTCCCTTTATCTTAGATCCTATGTTCCTCTGGATTAAGGAAAAAGTATCGGATATTTCCAAAAGGAGGAGCAAAAAGGAGATCATGTTGTTAGAGATAGAAGAAGAATTGGAAGACGAGGAGAAGCCGTGGTATTATGAGATAGCCAAATACTGCAAAGATCAATCATATCCTTCAGAAGCCACATATGAAGAGAAGAAAACTATAAGGAGGCTATCTCAGAAATACACGATGGTTGGAAATTCCCTCTATAAAAAGGGATTCTCCGGGGTTTTGCTCAGATGCCTAGATGAAGATGAAGCTCCAAAGGTTGTTAGAGAAGCCCATTCGGGTGTTTGTGGAGGCCATGTAAATAGCCAAATGCTTGCTAAAAAAATCCTTAGGCAAGGCTTTTACTGGCCCACTTTGGAATAGGATTGTTCTATCTTTGTTCGCTGGTGTGTCAAATGTCAATTGCACACCGACAAAATTCATGCTCCACCCTCTTCACTCCACCCGATCCTCACCACGGCCTTTTGCCATGTGGGCTTTTGATATCATTGGCCCTCTTGGTGATCCTAATTCCCAAAACAAAACCAAGTCTTTTATTCTTACAGCAACGGAATACTTCACCAAGTGGGCAGAAGTTGAAGCTTATGCAGAAATCAAAGCATCAACCATTTGCAAGTTTGTCATGAAAAACATCATCACTAGATTCGGCATTCCAGACGCCATCGTCACTGACAATGGGCCCCAATTCATCTCTCAAGAGCTCCGTGATCTCTGCAACAGGTATAAAATTGCATTGCATCATTCATCTCCCTATTATCTGCAAGGCAATGGTCAGGCAGAGGCCACGAACAAGACTCTAATTAAAATCATCAAGAAGACGTGTGAGCTTAATAAATTCTCGGATTGGCCAGAGAAACTTGTAGAAGCTCTATGGGCCTATCGCACTTCAATCCGTACCCTACAGGGCAGACATCGTTTGCTCTTACTTACGGAATGGAGGAAGTAGTACCATATGAGGTTCTCATCCCCTCACTAAGAATCCAACTTGACAAGGAATTGTCTGTTGACAAGCGACGCGAATCGCTTCTAGCACAACTGGAACTCTTAGATGAGAGGAGATTGCTTGCCACCGAGCACACAAGAGCGTATCAAAATAAACTCACACATTTTTACCAAATTAGTGAAATGGTCGTCAAAAGGATTTTCATAAAACCCGGTGGTCCCAGATCAAAATTCCAACCAAATTGGGAAGGGCCATATGTTGTAAAAGAAGCATACCCAGGTAACGCATATAGGCTTGTAAATGCAGAAGGTGAAGAACTTTCTTATCCTTGAAATGATCTTCATCTTAAAAGATACTACCCTTAGTTGTTTATTCAGACTTTACGTGGAACACAAACCCTGAAATGAAAAAGTGTCATTTTTAATTTATTTCTTGTTCTTAGTGGATTAGTCAGAGGAAATGACATCCACACACTTACACGCCTACTTGTGGAAGCTAGAAGCACGAAGTCTAAGGAAAGTCAATGCCAAACCTATAACCTAAGACAATATCCATTTTTTCTTTCCTACTCGGTCTTCCAGTAGAAAGAAAAGACCTGACGGATTGACATCATGAAATTGTCCAAAACTCAAAAGGGTATGCCAAGGCAAAAGGGGAGAAAAGAAAAGGATCAATGAAAATCCAAATCCAAACTCACAAGAGTCAAAACAGGCCAAATCAATTGAAAAAGCATGTCAAGAGTGGCAAAGTCCCCGCGGAGATCCAAATGGACCCAGTCGTAAGCATGCTAAAAACCCCAAAATGCCAAAAGCAAAGTCAAACCTTACTGAGGAAGAGAATAAAGGATTGAGTGTCTCCCTGGTTACTCGGACTACTGGCAGACTTTCTAAAAATTCTTCCCTTCTCCCCGGGATATATCTTAGCATCTAGGCAAGGCAATGATCAATTAAAGAAGACGTCGCCAAAAGCCATCTCAAGTCGAGGCACCTTTTTAGCACGTCTGATCCATGCCTAAAACACCCAAGAACAGTTAATAAATTCTCAATGGCAACTAAGTCATCGGAGGGTCAATGTTCCACGTAAAAATTGCATACTCCAAAAAAAAATCGAATATTCCAAAAATCGAATATTCCAAAAATCCAAAAAAAAGAATATTCCAAATCAAAAAAAATTGAATATTCTAAATCAAAAAAAAATCGAATATTCTAAATCCAAAAAATCGAATATTCCAAAACTCCAAAAAAATCAAATATTCAAAATCCAAAAAAATAAATATTTCAAAAATTCAAAAAAATCGAATATTCCAAATTAAAAAAAATGAATATTCCAAAACTCCAAAAAAATCGAATATTCCAAATCCAAAAAAATTGAATATTCCAAAACTTCAAAAAATATCAAATATTCCAAATCCAAAAAAGTTTGAATATTCCAAAAATCCAAAAAAATCGAATTTTCCAAATCCAAAAAAAATCAAATATTCCAAAAATCGAATATTCCAACTCCAAAAAAATCGAATATTCCAAAACTCAAAAAAAATTGAATATTCAAACTCCAAAAAAAATCGAATATTCAAACTCCAAAAAAATCAAATATTCCAAAACTCTAAAAAAATCGAATATTCCAACTCAAAAAAAATCGAATATTCCAACTCCAAAAAATTGAATATTCTAAAATTTTTAAAAAATCGAATATTTCAAATCCAAAATAAATCTTTTTCAAAATCCAAACAGAGTTTTCAAAACACACCTTTGTATATCCTCCTCTATATGTACATCTTGCAAATTAACACATCGTTTTTATTTCTAGCATCCATCATATGTTAATTAATTTATTTTTTCTGTCTCCTGTCTTATTTTGATAGAGGCTCAGCCCCTTGACAAATTCATAAAGCTAGACAGTATCTATGTGCAAGGGGCTGAGTCGGAACAGATAATTAATTTGTTTGTTTAATGCATTTCAGATATAGCAAGGCAAAGGACGGAAAGTGTACATACATGTATATATATATATATATATATATATATATATATATATATATATATATATATATATATATTATATATATATATATATATATGCGGCAAAGGCGGGAGCCGATTCCGTGTACATCATAAAAGTGCCCCCACTAGGCACTACAAAAGGTAAACAAAAGTACATCTCATAGTGAAACGGTCTAAGTCTCGTCGCCTCCCTCTGCAGATCGTGCGCGACGACTGCTCTCTGCCTTGCCCTGGTCTGGAATAGTGGGCAAGGCAGGAGTCCTCATCGGTGCACGCGAACCTGTCGACCTCTGGGCTGCAGCAGCATCCCGGACGTTCCTCTCGTGCTGAGAGGACGTCGCAAAGATGCTCTCTGAGTAGGCGCTGGCACGCCCCTGGTCCCTGGCACGCTCCCGGCCACGACGGTACTGCTCCTCGGATGCGTGCAACAGACGCTCCGCGACTCCCTGGCTTGTACGCGCCTCTACCGACTGCTGGATCAGGCGCTCATGGTCTAGCTCCCAGTCGCTCACCTTCCCAGATGGCGCACACTGCACCCAGTTGATCAGGTTCCAAAATACTGTCTATGGAAGGAAAAAGGAGAGCTCCCGCCATGCACATGGCAAAACCTTTCATCGCTCGCTCCAATGCCTCACCATCATCAGCCTCCGACAGCTCCCTCTTTGTCCAATTCGCCAGCTTTTGCCCAGCAAGACTTCAACTTCTTCCAGGAGAATGGTGGCTTCAAAACTCTTGAACATAAAGGTTTGGGTTTGGGGATGCCACAACTCTACCAATGCCCCCATAGCCGCTCAATCAAGATGAACTTCATGATATCTCTTGGCATGTATAGTAAGGTTGTTGATCCCCCATCTTTTGAGGACATTGGTCATATCCAAGGTGATATTTGAAGTAAGTTGTTGAAGCCATGGAAGTCGCATGAAGCGCCGATTCCCCGGAAAGAGAGGATAATCCTGCTTATCTGATAGTCAAGAAAAGGGAGAGATCAAAAGCATCAAGAACATCCAAATCAAGCCTAAATGATTAGATCTACTTACCAAATTGGCATGAATCAACTTGCTTATGTGTCCTTCCATGTTGCTCAACCTTTGAAACCTACCTCTCCTTAATCCCAGGGAAGAAGAACCACCTAGCTCCAACTCCAAGCTTCCCCCTCCTTCCTCTTGCTCTCCAAGGACCTAAAAGAACCTTTGGGTTAGAAAGAGAGTGAGGGGAATGAGTAAAAAGGAGTGTAAGGGTTAAAAGGGGGGAGAATGGGTGAATTTCTGCATGAGTCATCACATCTAGAGCCTTCTCCCCCTTGCATTGAAGAAGGGGAAAGCAAATTGTCAGGTTCTGTCCTGGAGCTTTAATTCACGTCCACTGCAGTGGACGTATTTTAAAAGGCAAAAAGCGTCCACCGTATCAGTCGCATTTTTTAATTCTAATCGCGACCTCTCAACAGGACGCGATTCAAAAAAACAAAAACAAAAACAAATTGATAAGCAAAATGACGACGTCCAGACTGGACGCATTTTTTAAGGGATGCCAAAAGTGCGTCGGCACCCTTCAACGTCAAAAAGGCACTCCTCCTCTGCAATCGGTAAGAAGGACTTCTATGTCTTCACCGTCCCCAAAGACAAGAAAATCAAAGAGAAGTCTCTATTACCCAAAATGACCCTTTCATACCACATAAGTTGCTTCATCTAGCTATGTGGTGCTCCTTTTCAGATAATTTTCATATGAAAGGTCATTTCATCCTCTTCATAACGAAGTTAGAAGCAGGGGGTTGCACTTTGCAGAAGGTTGGGAGAGATTTGGAAGCCGCCCGCAATTTAAGCTCTGGAGACTTGTTGGTATTCAAGAGCATAGGCAGCCTGGCTTTTTACGAACCTCTACCTTCTGCAAAGTGCATATCATGCCATAAAAGGGGTCTCCAGCGATTAGATCCACTTTTCAATCTCTTTTAAAAGGCGTCCAACCGTCTTGGTATTCAAGAGCGTAGGCAGCCTGGCTTTTTACGAACCTCTACCTTCTGCAAAGTGCATATCATGCCATAAAAGGGGTCTCCGGCGATTAGATCCACTTTTCAATCTCTTTTAAAAGGCGTCCAACCGTCTGGACGCAATTTGTAAAAAGCATCCACAAACCCTGCCGCGATTTTCAGTAACATGATTTTCATCTGTTATTTGCTCTATCTATGTGTTGCTTGTCAGTGCTAACCAGTCTTTAAGTGCAAGATGACAGATGCCTCCTTTTGCTATGTACAAAAACACGAATATCCTCGACAGCCGCCATTCTCGGTACAGTATATTGCATCTTACTATTGTATACTTTACTAGAGCACATCAAGGACCTTGAGGCTCTGATGAATCTGGAGTTTGAGTTCCCCTCCACCAGCAAAAACAGTGATAATTCCAGAGAATTCTTGCTCTTGAGGATAGACCGTTGCACCTGCATGGGGGGACGACGGTTCCTTACGGTATCCTGACCCCACACCAACGCAACAATATTATCCTTGATTATCCTATATTTTATTTTGTTTTAAATTTTTCCTTTAAGCCAAGCATACATCGCATATAGAATTTTTGCATTAAAATCCTAAAAGATAGGAGGAAGAGTAAAATCACCCAAAAGTTAATTAAAGAAAGTCACTTGATTCTCAAAATGCTAAGCAACCTAAAAAGAAATTCCACTCCGAGTTCAGTACTCAGTTCATTGTATTGTTGTTTGAAGATCTTCCTTTTGGAGTAAAACTCATCAGTCTTGAATCTTTGTCTTTTCAGTTCTCCCAGATCCACCCGAGGCAGTGGCAGATGCCCCCGATGGTGAAACCTAACGGATTGTGTCCTTAGGTACTTCCCCAACGCTGGAAGTTGATATTTCTTTCTTTTCCTTTTATGTTTCTGACTGTTGAGTTTTCACTCCAGAGATTTTCTAAAAAGCAACTTTGTTTTGAGCTAACGAACAGCTCCTCTTTATGCCACAAAGGGCGTGTTCCATCACACGTTGGCGCTTACTTTTCAGTTGTTCCGCTTCATTTCGCTTCATTCACGCCACTTCGCTCCTTTCATTTCCCGCCATTTTCGCTTTACTCCCTTACAAAACAAACGCCAAGGCGAGGCAGCTGTAGACACGCCAATTTTCCCTTAAAAAGACAAATTTCAAGTTGCACCGCAACGCCTCAGAAGTGACTTTCTTAAATTAACTTTTTGGGTAATTTTCCTGCTTTTTAGGATTTTTAGAAAATTTGTGTGAGAAGGGTCTGTTGCACTGGCTTAAATCGCATCCAAAGCAGAGGACACCTTTAAAATGCTTAAATACGTGGATGTTTAGTGCGTCGTTTATTTGAACCGCCTTATTAAGCGCACTAAGTAACCGATGTTTACCCGCGTCCAGCCTGTACGCCGCAATTTATAAGTCAACATTTATGGCTACGCCAGGCCACGCACGGTCTGACACTTGGCAGAGGTCACGCATCCAAATAGATACGCGTCGCCTTCATACGACGTGATTCAGAGGCGTCAGGTGTCAGAAATGTGTCAGAAAGATAATCACGCCCGAGCAGTACGCCGTGTTTTTTAAACCGCCATCTAAATGCCCTCGATCCTACAAGAAGGAAAAAGGCGGTTGATAAATGCGGCGTTACGCTTAGAAGCATTTTGGAGCGTGGATGCGGTCATATGTCAAATCAATTCGATCATTTAAATCGCGGTGGTTATAGTGGACGCGATTATTAATATGATCGTGCACCGTAGTCATCATGATTTCGTCAGGTTGATGGGACATTAGGCCGACCTTATGAATTGCGGCAACCAGAGCCGACGCGATTGGGTCTTTAAAAACGTCCGCTGCAATGGACGCGATTTTAGCCAGAGAAGTCTATAAATACAGACCTGCGGTTTCAAAAAAGAGAGAGAGAGGAAATCCCCAGAGCGGCGAAGCCCTGCCGAATCGACGCCTTGACTTCCGGACTTTCAATTCCCCATTTCTCGGAGGTTCTACTGTTCTAGAAGCGAGTTCTGGAGCGGAGAAGGCCCCCCCCCCCACCGGAAGCCACGCGAAGTAGCGCTACCGTCGTGCCAATCTAGGAGCAACGGCCACCGCCCCCCCCCCCCCCTCTTTTCTCTCTCCCTTCATTCTGTCTTTTATTTAGTGCATTCATCGTACTGTACCACACACGCACATCATTTGTTATTCTACCTATCTTTAGGAGTTTAACGTCACCCCCAAAAGGTGTGTAACGCCCTTTTAATGTCCTTTCGTTTAGTCCTTTGTGTTTACATTTACTGTGTCGCGTAGTCTAATCCATCTTTTGTCTGTTTGCCTGTTGTCTTTTCTTTTGCAAGGTAACCGTACGAGCCAAATCTCCTTT
Organism: Colocasia esculenta; assembly: GCA_014218235.1. Taxonomy (NCBI): domain Eukaryota; kingdom Viridiplantae; phylum Streptophyta; class Magnoliopsida; order Alismatales; family Araceae; genus Colocasia; species Colocasia esculenta. Next base: position 31,694,325 of record CM024757.1, on the reverse strand, counting down.
ACCGGCCGGCCAGTGGAAGGAGGAAGGAGGACCCACGCACCACCATATCCCGCCCTTTTACTACGGGCAAAGAAGAAGGTACGAACCCTCCTCCTTTCCGCCCCGTAGTCCTTTCCATTCGGTGCCCTTCGCGCGCCTGGCGATCACGGTCCTTCCCCTCTTGTTGTTGTTAATTTCCCGATTCCGTGGGACCCCGTTTTTCGTCCCCTCCTAAAAGGGTGGGGGAGCGAGAAATAGCGTCTACAAGATGAACAAATAAAAATCAAAATGATCAAGTATAATAATTAGCTCTTTAAAAACAAGGCAAAAATTTAAAAAAAAATGAATAAATCAATCCCTTAACCAAAGAAGTAAACATAAAAATGGGTTACGGAGGAGGTGATCCAGCTCACAAGGTAACCTGGCACTGGATCACTAGTTCTGAGTGAACCGGTGCCAAATGAACTGGCACCAAATCACCAGCACCATGGGTTGGCGCCGTACCATGTCCCCCTTTCTCTCATGCCCCTTCATACATAAAGAATAAAATGTGATCAAATGGAAATAATAATGATAATAATAATAGTAATAATAAATAAATAATAATAAACCAATATATCAAATAATAATAATAATAATACATGCATACCAAGATATGATGCATAATTCAAATCAAACCACCAACCATGTCAACCAAATGAATTCAAAATAATTTAAAACCAAGCCAATAAGCATAAGTCATGCAAATCCTAAACAAAAGCCTTCCAAATCCATGTAAACAATGTAAAGAAAACAATAAAGAATATACTAAATGAACAAAAATAAAGGGATAATGAACAATAAAAAATGGAACAAAATTAAAAATAACAAATTCTAATCACATGGAAAAGAATAAAAAATACTCAAATCGTATCATATGATAAACTCAAGACAAATAAAGTAGATAATGATGAACAAAAAAAAAGAAATAAAAAAAAATCTAACCCACGCAAAGGAAGGTCAAGCATGACTAATTTAAATGACCAAACCAAGTTAACTCGGTGCATAAATCTCATGTGTTATTTATAGTTCACGATATGCTTTTATCGGATGCCACTCCTTTATGGTCATAACACTCTTCCTCCTGGCGATTAATCAAGAGTTTTCTCTTCTAAAAAGGAGATGTAATTAACGTTGTCGCACCTAGACGACAACAGGTCTTGGGTCCCCACTCGATATCCCCTTCACTTGATGAAGTCAAATGGTGTATATATGGACTTAAAGTCCTCTGGTCCTGAGAGGCAGAACACGTGGTCACTTGTGTGACTGGAATGCATAGGCTCCATCATTGTGAAACCATCTCAAAGGCCCATGGCCCTCATGTCAGTGAGACTTGGATTTACAATATGCCCATATTCACACATACTTACAAAAAATAATAAATATAAGAAATAGTAATAGTAATTCATGGATCGAAAAGTCCATTTCTACAATGAGTCAGAAGGTGGGGATCCGACCCTTGGCGGCACGTACGGCCAAGACTCCTTTAGTGTCATTCCTTAGACATGGGGGTGATGTAATACCCTAGGTTTCTGCTTCAGATTTTGGGTGACTGGCTCCTAACACGTTCAGTCTGAGTGACGCGTTAGTAAGGTGTCAGTAGGGGATGACATGTTAGTGCTTGTAAGGCATCTTAGTCCTGTGACATGTTAGTCACCATCATGTTCCACGTCGCGTCCGATCAGCGAAACATATTATTCTTCTGTGGTCGTCTGACACCTGTCAACGTCGCAAGCGCGTCAGCCTTTCCCCACCTTCTAGAGCCTTGTAGGCTTCATTCCATGCTTCATGCTTCCTGTTTGAGGGTGGGAGATGTGAGATCATAAGCATGCATGTGAGAGTTTAATTGATTGTAGCTAGTTCTCCTTGCCATGCATGGGTATGCTTGAGGGTGATTTGAGATTTTTTCATATGGTTTTAGTGTCATCCATGCTCCCCTCCTCCAGTTTGTGGCTCATGTGTGTTTTTGGGGAAGATAATAAAAGCTCGGCCATGGCAACCAGCTCTTTGTCTAAGGTTGCGACAAGTTGATGGTTGCCTTCTTGGTCACAACACTTCCCCTATCACCTTCTGGTTGTTCTGGTTGTGCCAGTCACATTGTCACATTCTGGTCATGACAGTGTGGGGGTTGCCTTCCCCCTCCGAACGGGTCAGGTTCCCTGTCATCTTTTGGTTGCGATAGCCCATGCGTCGCGTTCTCTGTGAGCGTGACAAGGTGATTGTCATCTTCTCAAACAGAGAACTGACTACTTCCGTTCAGAGTTGTGCTTCCATCGAGTTTGTGTTTCTCCATTCTTGCACCTATGCTGTTTCTAGCACGGTACTACACTAGTCAATTTGCCCAGTGCTCAGCACTTGTGGGCTCATTTCGTTGTGTGGGTTGTTATCATTTTTCGGGATTCCGTCCTCGTGAGCCTGTGGAGGGAGTACTCCAGGCTACGAGCATGCTCGAGTTTGAGTCTCTGAGCTGAGGGAAAATAATGTGGACATCGACTTTGAGATGTTTGCAGAGCTCTCGTGGTTAGTCTGGGACACCGAGGTGGTTTTGAGATTGTTCTTCGGGCACAGATTAGTTAGTCATTCTCACTTCCTCACTCTACGTGGTATCACAACCATTTAGAGGGGCCAGGTGTGGGACCGTAGTTTGCCCAAACTACAACAATTGTTGTGGTTGTATAGTTTCACGGCCTTACTCCGACGGGAGGACGGTAGGCCCGGACGTGTGATTGATGGTAAGACATCAGTGGCGCTTCTAACCGGTTGACTAGTGGTAGTTGGTTTTTATGGCTAGTGTTCTTGTCCGGACAGACCTTCCTCCGTCTGTGTGTACAGTGGTGTGATGGTCGCAGTGAATTGTTTACACGAGGTTCTCAACCATGTAGTGTTTTCCCGATTGGCATCCATGTAATGGCCCTCACTTCCGCACTTTCTTTTAAAAGAATAGATTGTTATTATTGTTATTCATTTAATTATATATATATATGCTTTTTAACACCGGTGGGTGATTGGTAGTCCTACTGGGCAGCTTCGTGAGGCTCACTCCCTTCCTTTCCAGGTGAGACTTCACAGCAGCAGCAAGTTGTGTGGCGGGCGGAGGAGACTGGGTTGTAGTAGCCGACATCATCCTAAGCAGTGTCCCCTTTCTGCCTCTTCACCCTCAAGGTATGCCCCTTAAGGATTATGCTTTCCCTTTCTACTTGTACTATTGTGTTTGGGACTTGTACCAGACTTGTATTACTCACCTTGTGTTTACTTTTATTTGTTCATACATTTCTAGTACTATAGTTTGTTATTTATTTTCCTTACATATCCTGTAAGACAGATCTTGTAACCCTTCTAGGTCTTCGTATTTGTGCTTGGCGGCGTTGAAAATCAGGTCCTTGGCAGGAGCCGAGGTCGGGTTTTTGGGGTCATTATACAACGGGTTTGATTCTTTGATTTGTGATAGGGATTCCCTTCTCTTATTGGTTTAGCATAGATGGAACTGCCCTCATGTTAATTCTTACGTGTTCTTGAGTCCTCCTGAGGTTTGGGGTGGTTTATTATGCGATTTAGAACTCTTGTTGCGATTTCCCCCTCTTCTATGTGGCTTGTGGGCAAGGAGAGATCATGCATATGCTTTTTCGGGATTCCATGAGGTGTATTTGTGGTGTATGCCTACCCCTCCTCTCTCTTGCTATGGTCTAGTGGTGTTGGGCGACCATTGGGATGGACCCATCCCGGAGTCGGTCTTCTTACTCGTAATGCGACAAGATGGGCATCGTGTTACCAAATGAAAGTGACATGGTAATATGTTGTGTTCTGGTCGAGACATGCCAATTGTCGTGTTCTCCATACCCCTATTATTTCCCTATTTTTGGTTTTGGGTTGGGATGTGCTTGTGTGGTTGGACTAGGACCTCCAATCGGTTCGTTGTTATTTCCTCTCGCGTTGCCTTGTTTTGGCATGGGGCATTGTTTGTAAGCCCTAAGGCTGATTATGCGTAGGCTTCATACTTCATATTGGGAATGTGATAAGCTGACGTGTCGCATTCATCAGATGAAGATGACACCCTGGTAGTTGATTCTGGTGGCGACATTGTGTGGGTCATGTTTTGCTTGATAATTGACTTATCGGAGGGTAGTTGATTATCAAGAATGCAATGGCTTCTTGGTCGTGTTCAGGTGGCGACAAGATGACATGTCACATTCTCTTCACTTGTGCATCCGTGCATTGCTTCTTCTATTTTTTTGTGTTCCAGACCGTGGTGTGCGTGCTTGTGTTGGTCGATGGCTCTTCCGAGAGTTCTAAAAGGTGGACTTATGCGTGCCTTGTGCTTGCTGGGCATGTTGAGGTCTACAAGCCAGTTGTATTGTGTGCTTGTTGTTGGTGCTTGCCCCGCCTATTCGTCCGGTACTCAGCATTTGAGGGCTTGTCCCATTCAGTTACGTTGTTACCCTTCTCAAGACCCCTGTCCTTGTGGGTTGTTAGAGGGAGGTCTCGGAGCCATGAGTTTGTCTATCAAGTGTGTTTTCGAACTGAGGGGGAAATAGTGTTTGGATAGTGACGCCGAGTCACTTGAAGAGCTCTCTTAGCTAGCCTGGCTCCCCGAGGAGTTTGATTTTTTTCAGTGCTGACTAGCTAGTCCATTCTCTCACTGCCTTGCTTTGTGTTGGTTCCAAAGCAGCATAGAGAGGCCAAGTGCGGGGCCGCAGCTTGGCTAGGCTATGTGTGTTTTTGTGGTTCTATGTTCTTATGATGGCTCACTGGCTTCACTCTTCTGAGGAGGTTAGAGGCAGGAGTTGATGTTCAAGTGGTAAGTCGTTAGTGGGATCTCCTGATTGTCAATGGTGGTGGCTTGGTTACTCTTATTGTGACAACACTTTTCTCTCTATGCATTGGACTGCTGCCTAGCTCGCCCAATGATTGTACTCGAGTTGTGTCTATCTCCCGAGGGCATTGTTATTGTGGCACTTGGTCGCAGTGCCCTACACTTTTGCTGTGACGTGCTTTGTGTGCCCATGTTCCTGGTCCTGTGTTGATTTGGGTCTCCAGCCTCATAGGCATTCTGAGGGCTAGAGCGAGTGCGTTCACATCTCTAGTTGTTGTACCAAGGGATGGTGTGGAGTGGCTCCTAACTCAAGTGTTCCTTTTGTGGTTTCTAACTCGGGTGTTCTCTCGGGTGCTTTGGGTCGGTCCCAACCCTTGTCCTATAACGCTTCCTTGGTGCTTGTCCGTGGTGGCACCTGTTTATGGTTGAGCTTGATGTCCCGACCTCATGGTGTGTCTGAGGTCAGGGTCGGTGTTGCCTACATGGTGAGACTATGTTCCCACGTGGTTGTTCTATGGTTTGTCGTGTGTTTTCTACCTCGACGGGTGTGTTGAGGGTCGTTCTGTGTGGTGCCTAAATCCGATAAGCACAACGAAAGTCGTAGGTAGCCCAACCTTGGTTGGTAGTCGAGGTGTGGTGCTGGTTTCTCCGTGTAGTAGTGGGTAGTGCAATTGTTTTCCTTGTAACTACTTTCTAGATGTAAATGGTTCTTGTTTTTTCTATTGGAGTTCCCTACTGGGCCTGTTTGTGAGGCTTACCCCCCCCCCCCCCCCGCTACTCCCTTTAGATAGGGGCTCATTGTCGTTGGAGCTCGGTGTCGGATGGTTGAGGTGGCGGTTAGTTGCTGCATGTGTTGCAAGTAGTGTGAGTGTATGAGCTCTCGTGATAGTCTGAGCTAAGAGTTGTGTTTTGCAAGTTCTTGGGGTATGCCCCTTAAGAATTGCACCTTTCTTTATATACTTATACTTTTATTTGGAACATGTTGTATATATTCCTTTGTTTAATGTACTAATATCTTATTATAGTTATTTGAATTCATAGCTTAACTCATTAGACTACTCTTCTAATCCTTTCGGGTTTTCGGATCCGTGGGTGGCGGCACGGACTTTGGAGTTTGTGGTGGACTCAGAGGTTGGGTCGTTATAGATAGGTAAAATGCGGTCAAGAACCCTGGGACATTTAAGAATGTGGCCAAAGTCATTGACACATTTATAAGCTAAACACCATCATCATGGGGGTGCATTGTAAATGCGACCATGAAGACAGACACTACAACAAAATTGGACTGTACTTACGGCAAAAAACCGTAAGTGTTATGTGGAATTTCGTAAGTAAAGACTTATACTTACGAAATTACTTACGATAATAAAGCGATAGCGTAGCAACCAATGCTATAGGTCTAACTACAGTTTGTCAATTATAAGTGTTACCATCAATTTTAAACCATAAGTGTAAAATTTATATTTATGCAAAATAACGTAAGTAAATGTAATATAAAACTATAATTATTCATCCTTCTTTTATTTACAATTGTTACACTTTTGAAATGTAAGAATTTAACCGTAGTATTTTTTATTGCAATAACAATATCTATAAATATTTCATAGCTATAGTGATAAATCTATTCTCTTTTACTATCAATTTTCATCCATCTCACAAAATACATTTTAAGATAATACATAATTTTATGTGATTCGCCTACATTATATCCAATCATACATCCATCATTGATCCACCTATACATGCATCACTTATCAACCACAAGAAAAGACAATACATGATAATCATGATTCGATCCATTGCATAAGAAAAATTCACAAATATTTTTGTCGTATATACAAAAAATATTGTTCATCAATCAGTTGGTCAAGTTGATATATTTCCAACAAAAATGAGTTGATATCAAAATGAGTTTCAAAAGGCTGGCAGTGTAGCAGCCGAACAGGTTGATTTCTTTCCCGAAAGGTGTGCAGCGGCCGAGCCCTTAATGATCCTTCACTGCGGTGTCCAAAGCATGCTCTCACCACCCTTGATGATCCTTCACTCTGTTCACCATTTTTTTCAAAAATTGGGTGATTGCATATTTGCAGGTACTACAAGTAAGAAATGTACAGTACAAAGAATTTCTAGAAACTATGCAACTTGGTTTGTTGTTTGTGGCCAATTATGAGCTCCCTCGTTTTGCCGAAAAAGAGGATGGCAAGAAGAAACATGTTTCTCCGCATGATGAACCAATCTACCCAAAAAAACAAAAAACATACTAAACTCAGAGCAAAACATGCATGCCCTATCACCATAAACGTTCCCAAGAGTATATATTCACAAGGAACACATAGTATCTGACATATACTGAAACTCTAATACCATTAGAAATAATGTGTGATCATAACATGAAAAAGATATATTACTTCTACTGCATCCATATGCAATTAAATACAGAAAGAAGAATGCTATTGGTAAGAACAGAGATGGGAAATAATGCAAACTCTTTCATTGTAGAAATTACAATATAGATGCCCAGCTCTTTTCCAATGTTCATTGCTCCTGCATCCTTGCTTTTGCTATGTGGGTGTTTTTTTCTCATTGTGGAAAGTTTGTATTATTTTCTCCTCCATGTCTTGTTTTCTGCAAATCCAGGTCATTTTCAATCAATTGAGCAGGCAAACTCAAATGCCTACACTACAGGCAAACTCATGTCTTACTTTTGCTATGTGGGTGTTTTCGAAATTCTTGATCTTGCAACAACAAGGCAACCAGATGGTTAGTCGCCATACATAATGATACTTGTAACACACAGGTCACATTTGATAACTTCATATATTGACTATTTGCAGGCAAGTGAAACTCTTCTGTACATCTATGAACAAATGTATATGAACACAGCTGCATAAATCATTTCTTGTTGACAAATTCACCTATTTGCATGGCCAAAATCCTAAAAAGAACGAATTAACATTAGGAGGAGGCCTATGGATGGCTTCATATTCCTACGGATGCTGACTGGCCAGAAGTGATGAATAACAAAATATATAAATGCATGTAAAAGCTCTAGAAAAACAAACGAAGAATACAGTTAACAAGGAAAAGCAGCAAAAGCAAGAGTCATTTGATCATCATATTGTGCAAATTGCATCCGCTTCACCGTCATCAAGGAAAATGTAATTATGTAATATGCACACGCATCACCAATTTACCTACCGCACCTCGACGCAATTTTCCTTCAAAATGAACCCAAACAGACGGCTCCAAATAATCTGTTCCCTGGGATTTCACCAGAACAGTTCACTCCATGTTTTCGGAAAACACCAAAGAAACTAACACTCAATCCCATCCCTGCCCTACTTGCATAAATCACTAGTCAATCTGCAGAGAAGTTATGATCATGACTCTAAAACTAAAGCAAACTCTACGATGGATAGTCCAATAAAAGATGAACTCAGCAATTTGAATCAGAATATGTTGGAATTTCATTTCTCTTGACAACAATATGTCACTCAGCTGCAAGCGTTGCTGGCATAATTAAGAGAGAGAACAGTTCAACAGCAATATGTTGGATAATAGATAGTTGGTCCCATACAACACAAAAATGTCTTAAAATGCAAATGGGAAAAAATAAAGCTCAAATACTCGTACTGCAATAGAATATCATGATCACACAAATTCAACGTAAAGATTATTCGCAACTGCCTTTGTGTCACTGGACATACATCAAGGACCTTTAGAGTGCAAAATTAACACACAAGAATGTAATGAAAAGAAATACTTAGAGAGGGCACTAAGCATTTCTCTATTAGCCCAAAAATCTCATATGAACTTTACATAATATGAGGAGGAGACAAACATTCTCGTAACATAAAGTTATTGTAGAAACATAGTCACTTTTAGGGTCCCAAAAATTATAATAAACAAAATTCTATTCTCAAAATAATTTTAAATAAATGAAAATCTTCCAAAAATTGGTTACTGGCAATTGATCTAACAAAAGAATATTATGACACATAGGCATCATGAAAGTTGTGAGCATGGAAAAAATAGACAAACAAATTCAATGATCAGCTAAAGAGGATTATTCACATTTATACCAAAAATACCAGCACATGATCATAACAAAGCAAGGGTGTTCATCTATGTATCATTTTAAGAAGCAAGTAATCTTGTTGAAATAAAAGGGTGTACTTCTTACTCATGTAATGCCAGCAAGGTATAAGAAGAAACAAAACATACATTCTCCACAAGTTCCATGGCAAGGTCTTTTGTAGTATCACCATCAAGGTAATTAACAAACCTAATCAAGTTGTTGAATTTGTCCACACCTTCTGGTACAATTTGGACCTGGAAATTCCACACATTAAAAAAATAATGTAATTTTCAGATGCGGAAAATATTATATCATCAATGAAGAAGGGGATGTTCTTTGTAACCAGACAAATATTATCAGTGAGCTATCAAGTCATTCCTAGAGCAGATGGGAGGCAGAGTATAGAGACATAATTAGACAGGAAGATGTTGGCTAACTAAAGAAGATCAGCAACCTAGATGCAAATTGGTTGGAGAATCCCTTCTCCTGGCAAGAAGTGGAAAGAGTTATTAATGAAATTTGATATGAGTTGGGCAGTTTCTCTTCCTCAGGAACTGCATCAAATTTGTTTGGAGGATAGAACTTGGAAACCTCATTAAGCAGGCCTGGGTGGTAGTTCTTTATTTTTAGTATTAGTTTTTGCTTTTTGGTTTTAATTTTCTTTCTGTAGCTGTCCTTTGATGTTCCTTTCTTTTGCAGCTCTATTTTGATTCTGTGTTTGTCCTTTTTGACTACTCCGTGTGGTAGTTCTTTATTTTAGTATTAGTTTCTACTTTTTTGTTTTAATTTTCCTTCTGTAGCTGTCCTTTGATGTTCCTTTCTTTTGCAGCTCTATTTTGATTCTGTGTTTGTCCTTTTTGACTGCTCCGTGTTGGATCTATACCAAAATGCACAGATAAAAAATACCAAGCAGCCATATTCTTCTCCCTGATGCTATGTGGCTACTTAATTTACTTTTCTTAGAAATCCTATTGCATGCATTCAACGAGAAATACTATCCCTTTTTTTAAAAGTAATTCTAGTGACCATGTAAAAGAAGTAGAACGTGATATTCAAAATGCAACTGATCATTGGAAATGCCACTTCATGAAGTATATCATTTGAACATTTGCAAAATCACTTCATGGAGTATACCATTTGAATAAACAATCAGTTCTAAATTTGTAAACATCTAGATAGAAGAATCACATTTCCATAATGTCCATGCAAAAGAAGCAATGAACTATGTAGTCCAAAGTCATACCAAATTACTGAGATTACAGAAGTGACCGCTGCCATCTGGAAGAGACTCTGACTTTAGAAGCTTACAGATCTTGCCTTCTTCACTGGAACCAGAGCAATTTCCATTTAATTTCTAGAAGATGCAAAGAAGAACCAAAACTTCATGTACACTAAGCAATCAAAAAGACATATAACATAATGTGATAACACGTGTTTATCTTACGGATCTTGCGTCCTCAACGACGACGACAACGATGGTTGCTCAACTCGTGGCAGTGACGATGAGCAAAAGCAACGTCAGTTGCAGCATGCCCGATGGTGGCAGTGGGAGGGCGGCACGACGGCGGACAGGCGGCGGTGCGGTGGCATGAGCGGCAACACTCTCCCCTCCTCCTTGTTGCAGCATAGGCAGGGGAGGAGAGGAGAGAGGCAGCGGCGGACGACGGCTCGACGACGACGGCAGCGCTGCAGCGGCGGCAGCACAGCGACGGCTACGGAGGCAGCGGTGTGGCAGCTCACGACAGATCCCTCCCCTCCGACGCAACCAAGCAAGGAGGAGGAAGAGGACAGCGACAATGGCGCGGGGGAAGGGGCGGAAGCGACGACGGTGCGAGGGCGAGGCGGCAGTTGTGAGCTCCCTACCTAGTGGCGATAAGCTCCTCCCACGGCGATTGCGGCCTGTAGCTATACAGAGGGAGGGGGGGGGGCGGAGGAATCAGAGGGAACGAGAGAGAGAGGGGTGGCTCGGGCTTTCTTGGGGAAGAATAAAAAAAAGACAGGGGAAAGGAGGGGGGCTCGGGGTTGCGTGGAAGGAAGGGGGAAAAAAGTGGAGAGAGAGAGAGAAGGTCTCCCCCCCCCCAACTCCTTCATCTTGGGGTCCATGGGTCCCACATGTTTATTCTTACAAAATGTAAAATTGTAAGTATAAACTGTTACTATAAATCAATTTTGTTGTAGTGAGATGTGTTTAGGTATAGTGTACATAAATTGCATTAAGGCTGATGGAAACATGCCTCATGGATCTGGCATGTTCTAGTAAGGGGTTTTAGGGATTTATGGTATAATCTACTCAAAAATAATATAGCCATGACCAGCAGTGACTTATGGAGGTCTCAGCGAAGAAGTTCCAGTCCGACAGAAGGATTACTCAATGGAAGATCCTAACTTCACCGAGGGGTGTACACAGTGGTAGAAACATGCCACACAAGGCGACATGATTTGTCAAAATAGCGGCAATCCATGGTACATGTCATCATAAATTGTTTGGCAATTTAACTAAAATAACTCTATCATATAAATAGACAAGAGCATAATTTTAATATGCATGGATACTAGCATGATGAACTATACATGATAATTCAATTAGCAATATCTAGGGCATGATCAAGGATCAATGGCACATGAGAGATTTAAGGAGATAGTTACATGGTGAAATCAATTATACATGATTAAGGAGATTAATTCATCTCTTTGTCTCATTTCTTATCACCGTTCATTTTAGTTAAGGAGGAACTAGTAATTAAACAACATATTCTTTTATTGCATGGTACTATTTTCAAGAAAAATTACAATTTCCAATCGACGGTCTAGACAGTAGGACTCCTCTTTGTTCAAGTTCACATGTTGAACATTGCTGCTCTGCTAGGGTTTGGTCCGCCTTGGCTGGCCGCCGCCCCTGGGGTTGGCGGGGGGGCCTCCCTCCCGCCATGGCAGGGTCCTCCGAGAGTGCTGGCGACCTTCCTGCTCCAAGACTAAGCTACGCCCAGATGCTGTCTGCGAATAAGCGCCCCCCCCCCCCCCCCGGCTGTGCAAATCGGTGTCAAGCTTCCTGCTTTCACTGACCAAGGGGAACCGGCCGTCTACTTCTCTAAGGAGGAAGTCGATAGATCCATGGACCCGTTCAAGCATGCCATCATTGCAAAGTGCTCCTATGGCCGATCGTCCATACCGGAAATAAAGTCCTGCCTGTCTCAACGTCTTCTTCTGTCCAAGGACTTTATCATAAGTTCCCTAAACCCTTGGCATCTTCTATTCAGGTTTGATGATGAACATGACTTTATTAAGGTTCTCCTCCGTCGAAGCCTATACATCAAAGGTTTTTTATTCAGGTTCTTTCGGTGGGAACCAAACTTTGATTTCTCTTATGACCCTACCCTCCTACCTGTTTGGATCAGATTCCCTTTATTACCTGTTAACTTTTACCATGAAGACTTCTTGCGGTCCATAGCAGGCAACTTCGGTAGTGTCCTGCAGATCCATGAGGCATCCAGAGCTATGACTCAAACCCACGAAGCTCTCGTTTGTGTGGAACTTGATATAAAAAAACCCAGAGCGGAAAGGATCTGGGTCGGCTGCGACAACGATGGTTTCTGGCAGAAGGTCCAATACCATAGAGTGCCTCCTATATGTTCCCACTGTCATAAGCTGGGACATAGCGTTAATGAATGCCACAGGAAGCACCCTCCCGTAAAGAATGCCTCTGGCCCTGAGGAAAAGGAAGATCGTGATGAGGGGACTTGGCAACGTCCTATTAAGATAGGGAATAAGAAGCAATGGCAGCGGAAAGATGATGGTCTCTTAAATGATACTAATCGGTTTCAATCCATTAATGATGTTGAGGAAGATCATATTGATCTGGCAATTTCGACTAATACCCAGATGGTGGAGGATCTCCATATTGATGACGAGGCTTTATTGGAAGGCCCTCCCCCCCCCCCCCATCGAGAACATGCAGTCGGTGCAGTTGAAGCCTGTTCAATTAAATTCTATCCCGCAGCTTGTGACGCCTCCTGTGGCTATGGCTAAAGCCTTCGTGCATGGGAAGGAGGAGGACGCCCCTGTAGTGGGGCTGGGGTTTTCTGTGACGAAGGAAGCGCACGTGCATGGTGGGGCCGCTAGTAGCAGCCCTCCACAAAGTATCCCAGGAGGTACCATAGTCTCAAAGCCTCGATCTAATGAGCACATGTTTCCACAGCGTTCGACTTCTCACGAACCTATTGAGATGTTGGCTTTGCAATAAAATATTCTCATGCCAGACCAGGTGTTAAATAAGGAAGATCTGGGGAACGTGGGACTGAGCATGCGAACTAGGGCGAAGGCGAAAGCTGCTGGTACTGGTCAGGGTATAGTTCCTCATGAATTGCAATACTCTCATCTGGAATATTAGGGGGGTGGCCAACGCTGCCTCCAAGAAGAGTCTTAAAAATATTGTTATGAAGCATAAACCTCATATCGTTGGTATTTCAGAACCAAAAACTTCTCTGAGTAATGCGCTTGGTTTGTGCCAAGGCCTTCATATGGATAGCTATGCTGGTAACATGGGTGATGATTCGAAGATCTGGGTCTTCTGGAAATCGCATGATCTTGTCCAAGTTGCAGCATCTACATCTCAGTTTATCTCTCTTTTGTGCAATGCCGGCACATCTACTATGTACTATCTCACCTTTGTGTATGCTGACTGCAACCCGGTTATCCGCAGAGATCTGTTTAGGGACCTTCTACTTTTTGCTCAGTCCGCTGGTAATGCTCCCAGGATGATTACGGGTGATTTCAACTGCAACTCTCAATCTTCTGAAAAGTCCGGAGGTAATCTGTCTAATTCCACTTCTATGTCTGATTTTAATGATTTCATTATGACGGCTGGGCTATTTGATGCTGGCTACATTGGTTCGCCTTTTACTTGGTCCAACAAACGGACTGGTAGTGCTTCAGTGAAAGCTCGTCTGGACAGGGCTATGTTTAATTCTTCCTGGCAGGATCTTTACCCACAGACTACCATCCGCCACCTTCCCCGTGGCGTCTCTGATCATTCGCCTTTGCTGATAGCTCAACAACCTGCTGTGAAGCTGCCTAGCCGTTTTGTCTTCTTGGATATTTGGGCCTCTCATGACACCTTCTTGCATGTTGTCTCCACTGCTTGGAATGGGGCTGAAAAGAAATATTACTCCTTTGATACCTTGATCTCTCGGCTGAAAGCTGTTAAACAGGCGCTTAGAACTTGGAACAAGGAAATCTTTGGTTATGTGCAGGATGCTATTGGTGATGCTGAGGCAAGGGTTCATCTAGCTGAACATGAATTTGATTCCAATCCTTCTGAGGCTAACAGAACTGACATGTCGGCGGCCCATGCTCAGCTTCGTTGCGCTCTAATTAATGAGGAGAAATTGTGGTGCCAAAAATCCAAGATGGAATGGATGCAAAATGGAGATAGGAACACTGCCTTCTATCAAGCAGTTGTGAAGAACAACAGGAGGAGGAACTTCATTCACAGGCTCAAGATCCATGGATCTGACCAATGGTGTGAGGACCAGGAAACTCTCAAAGGGGCTGCATCTGCCTATTTTGAAGATTTACTCACCTCAGAACATCCTACAGAAAATGCCGAGCTGCTGCAGGTGATCCCTTCGCTTATTCATGACGAGCAGAATTCTTCTCTTTGTGCCATTCCTGACAGGCCAAGGTTTATGATGCGGTTAAAGCTATGAATGAAAAGGGGGCCCCTGGACCTGACGGTTTTCCAGGATCTTTCTATGTTACCTGTTGGGACATCATAGGGGAAGATGTTGTCACTACTGTGCAGGACTTCGTCAAGGGCTACCCTCTCCCCCATGGTTCTACATCATCCCTTATTGCCTTGATTCCAAAGAAGAAGGATCCTCAAACCTTTGGTGATTTCAGGCCTATTAGTCTGTGTAATTTCTGCTACAAGATCATATCTCGTATCCTTACTGGCCGCTTAATCGGCATCCTGCCTCGTATAATTTCTGAGGAGCAAGGGGCCTTCGTGAAAGGCCGATCCATTATTGAGAATGTGTTCATTTCAAGGCATATGATGACGAACATTAACCGCAAGGTCCATGGCAACAACATTATCTTAAATCTGGATATGATGAAGGCCTATGACAGGGTGGAATGGAAATTTCTTTTAGCGGTTCTTCTAAAGTTCGGTTTCTGTCCCCGTTTTGTGTCCTATGTGGGGATGCTCATTACTAATTGCTGGTTCTCTACTTTGTTCAACGGTCAGCAGGTGGGTTTCTTCAAATCCACTAGAGGTCTCAGACAAGGTGACCCTCTTGCTCCCGCCCTCTTCATCATAATGGAAGAGGTCCTTAGCAGAGGCTTGAAAATGTTATTTTCCTCTGAAGCATTACTTATTTCAGGGGCCCTCGGGGTTGTGTTCCTATTTCTCATCTCTTATACGTCGATGATACCCTGGTTTTTCTAAATGGTCATTCTAACAACGTTGCAAAGTTTATGGATTTCTTGAGGGATTATGAGGCTATATCCGGGCAAAAGGTCAATGCATCCAAAAGCTCTTTTCTTACTTCTCATAAAGCGCCGGCTGATTTCTTTCTTCGTATCAAGGCTCATACTGGTTATAAAAGGCAGGAGGGTGTTCTTTCATATCTTGGTGTTCCCATCACCTCTGGGCGTACTCTTGTTTCCCACTATAAGCATATCACTGACAGAGTCACTAGTAGTCTGGCTGCCTGGAAATCCAAGATGCTCTCTCAAGCGGGGCGCATTGTTCTTATCAACTCGGTTCTTTGTTCCATTCCTATCTATACCGCTTCTGCCTCGTGCCTGCCTAAATCTGTCATTCATATCATAGAGAGGCATTGTGCGTCCTTTTTCTGGAATGGGGTGGATGGTCCTCGTCGCAGACAATGGGTTTCATGGGACAACATTATGAGGCCGAAGCAGGAAGGTGGCCTGGGGTCAGGAGCTTGTGGCACGTCCAAGTTTCTCTTATGGCTAAGCTCATTTGGACTGCTATGACTGGGACATCGTTATGGTCTACGTATGCTAGAAGCAGGTTCAACATCACTACATTATCTGATGCTACCAAAGCCTTCCTCATAGGTATTTCTAAAGAAGTGTTTAGTTCAGCCAGAACCCTCCTCATGCAGAACACAAGATGGATTCTTGGGGATGGAAAGGATATTGACTTCCTGCACCATAGGTGGGCTGGCAGTGCCCCCCTGATTACATCTCTTCCCCACCTCTCACAGCAGCCTTTTTACTCAGTTAAAGATGTGGTTTCTGATGGCAATCACCCCCTTAGAAGCATTGATTCTATATGCCAAATCCTTAACAAGATTAAGTTGTCAAACTATCATGACATGTGTGTTTGGACTGCAAGTGCTGATGGTTCCTTCTCTACCAGATCTGCTTTCCAGGTTATCAGGCCGAGGGGCGTCCCTCGCCCTCCCCTCCATAACATCTGGCATAACGCCTACAACCCCAGGGCGGCTTTGTTTGGCTGGCGTGTGCTCCACCGTGCCATCCCCACTGATGACCGAGTTTCTGCCTGCGGAATCCACCTGGTGTCCAAGTGTTCCTACTGTACCACTCCTGCGGCTGAGGACATAGACCACCTCTTTCTCTCAGGGGAGATTGCTTCTTCTCTGTGGCGCTGGGCTAGGCCACTTATTCGGAGCTCCGTTGTTGGCTCCCGTATCTCCATCACTTTATGGAATGCCTTATCCGCTTCTAACCGCCAATCTGCTTTTGATTTCATTTCTGTTTATACTGTTCTTTTAATCCTTTGGGAAATATGGAAGTATAGGTGTGCCAAACGTCATGACTCCAAGGTCAAATTTCTGAATGGTATTCTTTATGATATCAAGTACGCCATCAATACGGCTGTCCAGGGCATTAGCTTTAAAAGGAATTGTTCCCAGCTGCAACTAAGAACTCTTCTTCATTACGGGTTCACTCCAAAATTCAAGATGAAAAGGCCAAAGTTGGTTAGATGGAACCCCCCGCACCTCGGCTTTTACCTCAACGTGGATGGTGCTAGTAAAGGTAACCCCAGCCTCTGCAGCGGTGGCGGGTGTATACGGGACTCCAAGGGTGATATCCGACTCAGTTTTGCCTTCTCCTATGGTCAAGGTGACAGTCTCACTGCTGAGGCCCGCACTCTCTGTGATGGTCTACGGCTGGCAGATCACCACGGCATTCACATCTCCACCATCTTCTCTGACTCCCTTGTGCTTGTTCAGTCTTTCAGAACCAATCGCTGCCCTTCGTGGAAATGCACCTGGTGGTGGCGTGAAGCTAGCTCCCTCCTAAGGAAGTCTTCTGCTCTGCTACATCATGCGTACAGGGAGACCAACAGGGTGGCGGACGCCGTGGCCATCTATGCTTGTAACACACACGGGTCTTCTGTTTTTCACAGCCCATCTTCTCTCCCGTCCGTGTGTAAAGGACCGGCTGCTCTCGATAAAGTCGGCCTCCCCTCTGTCAGATTGCTTTAATCTCTGTGTTTCCAGGGGTATTCCCCGTTGCTTCATGTATTGATTTCTTTCGATATATATAAAATTTTGGTACGGGACACAACTAGGGGAGTGAGAACATTATCCCCTGCTGGGGGATAGTGCACTTAGCCGGTTGTTCTCCTTGTACCCTTTTACCAAAAAAAAAAAAAAAATCGACGCTCTAAACGCGCCATAGTGTAAATGTGCGATCAAAATGCATCGTGATCCCAGGCACATTTTGGATAAGTGAATGTGCCGGTCTATTGAGGTGCATCTTAAACACGTCTTATTGGGCAGGTCCGTTTAGGAACACTATCATGATACCCATCATATTTCATTGCAGGAAGAGTATTCCGTACATTTTGTGAACCACAACTCAAAAAATACTTGATGTTATCTGGGTTTAAAGGAGGGAAAACACATGAACGTTTTGAAACACACTCCTAAACCTATAGTAATGATTAATCGACATAAAACTAAAGGTTTTGTGTGGTTTAAGTGACTTACATGCACATGCATGAACAAGGAAACTGAGAGTTGATTTTCAAAATACATGTAATACAGATGATATAAACAAGAGAAAGCATTGTAAACATGATCTGAGCTTGAAAAATGAATCTATAGAAAAATTAAATTAGATTTAACCTGAGAGAATACCTATTTTTAGATCGGTTTAAGAAACTAGGGTAAGAATGATGAAGAAGAACAAAGGGCTTAGGTTTTCTGCTATTTGATTGCAACTTTCCTAACAGCAATTAGCGTCTGCAAAGAAGGGATTAAGAGTTTTGTTTAAAGAGAGAGGGTTTAAGAGTCCAATTGAGACTCTAACCCAAGGGTTACAATTAGAAGGGATTAAGGGTTCTGTTTAAAGAGAGAGGGTTTAAGAGTCAAATTGAGACTCTAACCCCAAGGGGTACAAATTTTAACTATTTTTCTCCTAAATTAGAGTCTCCTATATATCTCTAATTAGGTTAAAGTTTTGGTGGGAAACGAGCTCCTCTTATTGGATTAGGGTTTAAGCATATTTATAGCCCATTAAGCATTAGTTCTAAGCATTTTTAACTCAATTTAACCTTGGGCATTCCGAGTTCAATATTATTTTTCTCTTAAATCCTTATTTATGTCTTTTTCTTGGCCCATTTACACTCTAAAATTGGATGTCTTATTTTTTTATAATTAATCTCTTTGTTTATTAATCTCCTTTTATCTTTTTAAAATTCTATGTATCTAATATTTAAATACCCCGGTTACTACAACATTATTATGTTCAAACCAACAAATCAAACTGGACCGGACAAAGGTTATGAAATCTGACTGAACCGAATGTATTATAATTATATTGCTATTATATAATATAAATATTATAACTACTAATAAATAATTATATGCATAAATTTAAAAGCAAATACACATATTTTAAAATTTATCATCATTGTAAATACTTAAATATTAATAAATTTATTTATATGTAAATTAATAAAAAAAAAAGTTAATAAAATTAAAATAATTTTAATTCAATTTAATTCAGATTGTGTAGAATTTAGTTTACCCAAAAATTGGACTGAACCAATGTGCTATGAATGTTATGATACATGTCCACGGAAACTTTATAGATCAGCCTAGATTTGACATGGGTCAACTTAACTTGTAGACACAAAAAACTTTAATACATTATTTTAGATAGATTTGTGTTAAATATCGATCAAGATAACACCCAATCAAATGAAGTGGGTTTCGCTAGCTGTAACCCCTGAATCCCAAAACAGGAATGCCAAAGTCAACTCACCAGAGTCCACAGTATATATATATGCAGAGAGAATATCTTGGCGCAAACTCCCATAAAGAATTTGCAACAAACTATTTCCCCTATCGGGGGTGGGCACAACCCCAAGGGGAGCCCACCCCCAATGACATCACCCAGATCTCTAATGAGAAGGTGAGTCAAGTATTTCCCATATGTAGAGGCTGAAATTATCTTGACAAAAAAAGATGGAACCGACAGAAAGAGTTGATCCTTGTAGATCTCTGGTACGGCGAAAGGAGACCAAAGCTGCCTGAGTCGCTACCTTATGACGACATCAGTAAATCTCATCAAGATAAAAAGATGGAGGAACATGAAGATGCCTCATAACTAGCCTATCTTGCGGGCCCAAATCTCACAGTAGATCACCATTACCCAAGACGACCTTTTGGCAGGGGACTCTTGTTGACACGCCCCGCTTAGACCATGAGGAGCTAATGCATATTTAATCTTCTATATAAGTTCCCTCTGACAAAAATGGTATGAAGACATTTTAAACACTCGAATGATCTTGAGTCGTATCTTCCTTTCTTATAGTTGTCTCTTTACTCATTATCTTTAACTTTGATATTAAAAGATTATTCTCGGACCCACCTCTTGAGACTCATGATCTTTGTTCATTCTTAGCTAACACGTAGACCACCAATCTTCTCTAATCCAAAGACTATCGAATAATCTGCACTAAGACTAGAGATCAGTCTTTTTCAGTGACATAATTAATATGATCATTTGGGTGTCCTAATCAAAGTAATAAATTGAATTTAATGATCATACCTCTACTTCAAATCAATATATTTAATTTTCGAAAATGTTGACAAAACAAGCACCTAATTGATCAGTCTTCCATGGTGGGTATTCAAATTTTGCTCGGCTTACTACTACACGACGAGTCCACACGTGCAGTACTATACATGATATTATCAGTTGGACCATCAAATAAGGGGCTTTCTTTAAAAATAACATACTTTCAAATTTTATTAGGTGAATAGCGGGCTTAAAATTTTAATTCGTATAATAGCACAGTTTGACTAGTCAACAGCCGCGTCTACACATGAGTAGGCGCGGCTATTTAAAAAAAAAAAAAGTAAAAAAGTGAAATCATACCTGGAATGGCCAATTTCCTTACTTCATGGGAAGCAAGCATTGCCGATTTCCTACTTGTAGCAGAGCAGCGAACATTTTTATTTTTTGAAAATTAAATTAAAACATTTAATTTTATATCTAAATAGTATTTAATTAAGATAAAATTTTAAACATAAATTAATTAGAAGGTGATATATTTTATGATGATTTTAGTTTAATTTTTTAAAATAAAATTTATCGAGTGAAAATTACTTTAAAATTTAATAAATTGAATTAATCTTGACATCCGTACTTCGGTAATTCTCGATGTTCATAGTTTTAGAATCAACATATTTTTCTGGTAATTATGGTGATTTCATATTCAATTTTATTATCGAAATCTGGTGACGCTCTGTTGGAGTACGCACGTTTTGTAACATCCCGAAAATTAGAAAATTTAAAATTTTAGAAAGATAGAGGGACAAAATAAATAAACGTATTGGAGAGACTTCCAATATCATGTGTTAATGACTATTAATAAGATTGGGCCAATAGAGCATATTTGACCCAAGGATATGAACAAACTAGGACAGAAAATTGCCCAGAAATTCGTGTATGTAATTGTGCAGTAATTAGGGAGGGTAATTTAGAGTCATATTATGGATGAGTAGTCATGTAAGGTAAGCCAAAACTGAACTCAATCTCAATTAGTGGTTTCCTAAACCTTGGCTACCTCTTTTAAGTAAAAGAATCCAGATTTTCTGGAAACTAGGAAACAGAGCTCGTAGCCCCTTTCCTAGCATCATTAGGACTCTTAACAACATCCTAAAACTATAAAAACTCGTCTCTAAACTCTTGGGGAAGGTTTAACAACGAAGTTGGAGTCGTTTGGAAGCAAGCAAGAACTTCTGAGGAACAGGAGAAAGGCTGGGAATCCGGAGCTTCATCCCCTGCATCCTCTGTTGTGTCCAGAACATCAACAGGTTTTAGATCTTCGTAAAGGTAGGTGTTCTCGGGCCAAGATTAAAGAAAATTAATGCCAACTTGTAGTTCTTTGAGTCTAGGATCATTTGCACTTGATTTGCCCAATTTTCACGGAGTATTCATCGTGTATTGGTGATTTTCCCAAAGTCTTGCACCGTTAGGGCTTTTCTCATTCGTCATATTGTGCACACAATTCAAGACCAAATTTGACTAAACTTTCTTCATGAAAGTTCTTCCAATTGAAGTCACGATCATCTTCTATGTTGGACGTTTTGTCCAAAAATCCTTTGTTAGAGAGTTAGGAGCATGATAAGAGAGTCTCTGCATGATACTACGATTTCGGGCTACACTTGACTTTCTGTTCTTCATATGTTTTCTCGGGATTCGAGATCGAATTAGATCAAACCCTAAACATCAAAGTTCTTCTACTAGTTGTCTCTTCATCTTTCATGTTGAACGTTTTATCTAAATGTCATTTGTTAAAGAGTTATAAGAGTCATAAGTGAATCGCTGCATGAAATGTGTCATCGGGTTCCACATGACCATGTGTTTTGTTCTGGAAGGGCCACTAGTGTCGACACTGCCTGTGCTAGTGTCGACATGCTGTCCCAAAACAGCCCAGATGATGTTTTGGGAAAGCCTCTAATGTCGACACTACCTGATCTAGTGTCGACCCACTGTCCCAGTTTGACCCAGAAAGTTCTAGGAAGCTGATCTAGTGTCGACACCACCTGTGCTAGTGTCGACACACTGTCCCATATTGACCAGAAGGTTTTCTGGAAGCTGTCTCTAGTGTCGACACTACTTGATCTCGTGTCGACACTACTTGACCTTTTTGCCTTGTATTTGATGCACTGTGTCGACACTACCTGAACTAGTGTCGACACTACCTGACCAGTTTTGCCTGTTTTTGTCTTGGGTTTGGAGCATGGTGTCGACACCACCTGATCTAGTGTCGACACTATCCTTACAAGATTTTTGTATAATTTGGGTCTAATCATTTCATGATGTCTTCAAGCATGTACATGATGTTATATGGTATGCATGGACTTAAAATAAATCAAACCATTAAAGGAAATGGTAATGATATGAATATGATTCTAATGTGTAAATTTTGATTGTTCTTATGATCCTTGGATTATCTTGTGATCTTGCTTATTGTCAATTGATAACATAAGAATATGTCATGAATGTGGGGATGAATACATGATTAGTATGAACATGTTAGTGGTGATTTGCATATAAGTTTCATGGTTTCATGTTTTCCGGTGTTCAATTGATTATTTGTCATATGCATACATGTTAGGAAAGTACATGTTCTACATATGATCTGTCTTTAGAAACACCCTCTTGTCAAGACATTAATGAATTATGAAATATAAGATACGACGTTATCCTGCCTTGTTCTTTTGAGCTGTTTGTCATTTCCTTGACTCTATGAGTGATCATGTTTCTTTTTACTATGAGCTTGTCATTGAAACTCTGTGGCCATAATATGAATATGTTTGTTCGGCACATCGTGGGACTCCGGTCCAAAACTTGATACAATGCCTGTGCAATAGGGCCCTGTCCGGTCCTGGGGAGGAGCGCCCCAACGTACTTGTTAACCGAGGGAGTATGGACTCTTGGTGCTTGGCATAGCACACTGACATGCAAGATTGTGAAATGTGCCTCCTGTTTGACTTGATAAGTTTGACTTGACATGATATGATACGTTTGTTCTTGTGAACACATGAACTCTGCTTGAATATGGCCAATCTCTTCTGACATGATTTTATTCTCGAATTATCTGTCCATTGTATATGGAACTCGACATTTGATCTGACATGATATCCGTTCTACTTTGCTACTCAACTTGTTAGAAAAGCATGCATTGTCATCCTATTCATGTGCATATCTGCCTATTTAAAATGTTAATCATGTATATTAGTACCCGCACAATATTGAGATGTAAATCCTACTGAGCTAGTTCGCTCACCCCTATCATCCTGCCCTTTTTCAGGTAGTGATGAAGAACCCGTGGAGTCGGATGGGACTGGGCAAGAGTGACGAGCACCCGTCCTAGAATAGATGACAGTTTAGAAATAGAAATTGAGTAGTCTATGTAATAGTGAAACTTTTCTGGAAGTTATTTGAATAATGGACCCTTTGGTTAATTCTTCTTATGTGAGGTTGTATCTAGTTGAATGAAATGAATTAAAGTATACTATTGGTGACCATATTATAGTCTTGAATGTGTTGTTATATCTGAATGTGACTCTGCACTATTCAACTGTGATACGCCGGTTTGTATCGTTCACGTCCTCCGGTATTTATTCTGCTGCTAAATATTTGGGGCGTGACACGTTTGAAGATAATACTAGAGTTATGTTAATGATGTAAGAGTGTCTCTAAATCAAAAATAATATATTATTAACATAATTTTGGTACTATAAAAACTTGATTATTTAATAAATAAGAGTTAATTTAATAGATAGGTTAAATTAAAAATCTAACGGTAAGATGAACGCAGTGAAGGTATAACCCGACACCTTAACGTAGTCATGCGATAGCCCCCTTCAAGGTTGTGTCCCACAAACACTCTGCATTAACTTAAGGTTATCGCAGTGGGTATCTTTTTTGGCCGGGATTATGTTACTCTCATTTATTCAATAATCGGGTTGCTAAAGTATCAAGATTATATGAATAATATAAAAACATCTCTAAATAAAAAATAATTAAAAGTAATCATATTTTATGTAAATAATAAATATGATTATTTTTTATTTAGAGACACTATTATATTATTAACATAATTCTGATATGAACATCGAGAATTTCTGGTAATTATGGTGGTTTCATATTTAATTATGTTGTCAAAGTTTGGTGATGTCTTGTTGGAATACGCACGTCTAAAGACAATATTTTTGGTAATTATGATAGTTTTATATTTAATTCTATTATCGAAGTCCGGTGACGTTCTGTCAGAATACGCACGTCTGATGTTCATATCAAAATTATGTTAATAATGTAATAGTGTCTCTAAATAAAAAATAATCATATTTACTATTCACATAAAGTATGATTACTTTTATTTTTTTATTTAGAGATAGTTTTATATTATTCATATAATCTTAATACTTTAGCAACCCGATTATTGAATAAATGAGAGTAACATAATCCCGACCAAAAAAGATGCCTACTGCGATAACCTTAAGTTAATGCAGAGTGTTTGTGGGACACAACCTTGAAGGAGGCTATCGCATGACCACGTTAAGGTGTCAGGTTATATCATCGCCGCGTTCATCTTACCGTTAGATTTTTTATTTAACCTATCTATTAAATTAACTCTTATTTATTAAATAAATAAGTTTTTATAGTACCAAAATTATGTTAATAATATATTATTTTTGATTTAGAGACACTCTTACATCATTAACATAACTCTAATATTGTCTTCAAACATGCGTACTCCGATAGAGCGTCACCGGATTTCGATAATAAAATTGAATATGAAATCATCATAATTACCAGAAAAATATGTTGATTCTAAAATTATGAACATCGAGATTAACGAAGTACGGATGTCGAGATTAATTCAATTTATTAATTTATAAAGTAATTTTCACTCAATAAATTGTATTTTTAAAAATTAAACTAAAATCATCATAAAATGTATCACCCTCTAATTAACGTATGTTTAAAATGTTATCTTAATTGAACATTATTTAGATATAAAATTAAATATTTTAATTTAATTTTCAAAAAATAAAAACGTTTGCTGCTCTGCTACAGGTCTTGCTTCCCATGAAGTAAGGAAATCGGCCATTCCAAATCTGATTTCACTTTTTTATCTTTTTTTTAAACAATCGTGCCTATCCATGTGCAGACGCGATTGTTGACAAGTCAAACCGTGTTATTATGTGAATTAAAGTTTTAAGGTTGCTATTCACCTAATAAAATAAAATTTTAAAAGTCCGTTATTTTTAAAGAAAGCTCACAAATAAGCATCTTCTCCGTAGCGATTAGGTTCGGACAACTGTAGGTAATTAAGGCCGCCTATATATCCTAGACAGCCATCGTGCATGTGCAATCTTGATTTGATCTTTTCCAAACTTCGTCCTTGTCGCACCGTCCAGTACTCAACTCAATTAAGGTGTTATTTGTTTTGCCCAAAGAAGTTATACTTCTCCCATTTAAGATGGCTGGGTTTTAGATGAAATGTATTTTTTATTTTAAAATGATGAATATTTTTGTTTGGAAAACCATAAAACAAAACAAAGTATACTGGAGATAAAAGAATAGAAAAAACATTTATTGAAAGATAAGTCTGAGGCTGATCTAGCTAGAGACACCATCTAAACGTACGTGATCAGTGGTTGCCTTCAGCCATAAAATTTATCGTCGCCATGCAACGTTCCTTGCTGACCATGCATCCGCACCGTCTTTGACCACTGCAGCTGCCGCTATACACAATCACGGCCGTTTACTGTTCTATTGTCTTCATCCCCCCGCATATATATATGAGGTAACATAATGTGCTTGTAAGTCCAAATCATACTTATTTTTCTTAATATAAGTTGAATCTTGTAATTAAGTGTTTTTCCGAAGTGAGAGCTTATCGAACTCATCTTAATGTACGTTTCGAGCCGGGCCAATCCTGCCGACGGGCCTCTCTAGACACATTGGAGACGCCCAAGATCCTGCCCCCTCCAGCTCAGCTCCCCACTAGCATCCTGTCCGGGTCGAGCCGAAAGGCTCCACTGTGCGCCTTAGAATTTTCTTGGCACCTTCTCCTCCCCTCTTCCGGAGCCCGTCCCGACCAACGCGCCAAAGTCAAGTTTGTCCGGTCCGCACCGTCCCCATCCCAATCCCCCCGCCCTCGCGTCCCCCCCTCCTCCTTTCCCCCCGGGTTTCCATGGCGAGGTTGACCCGAAGAGCAAAAGGCGCGCAGAAAAGGGGACTCCCTGGCTCCCAAGAGGCGTCCTGCAAGTGCCAATCTAGAAAGAAGATGACATGTATGGTGGGTGACCTTGCATGCACGGATACCAGCGGTCCGAAAGGATCATGACGTGATGCCTGCCGCCTGCGACGTGCTTCTTATTTAATTTTACTCCGTGACGACGTGGGTTGGGGCCATGGCGGGCGTTCCTGACGTCTCCTCAGCTCGCCTCCACTGCCTCCCTTCGCGGGTTCATACGGCGATCGAAGCTGGCCTTTGTTGCTGTGCCTCCTCGTGTAAAACGTTCCTAGTACTCCTCCTCCCTCCATCGCCAACTCTTCTCCCTGCTCATCATGTGAGCTAGAGTGCTCCGGGCTCTGTTTCTGGGAGAGAGAGAGAGAGAGAGAGAGAGAGAGAGAGAAAGAGAGGTGTTAATGGAGACCAACAGTCTCCGTGACCTCAAGGGGAGCATCTCGCTAAGGGCCCAGGAGACTGGGTCCGGGTTCAGGTTCTTCTTCGACGACGACGAAGAGTCCTACTTCGACCTCAACCTGGAAACGATGGCCGACGCCGATGAGTTCGAGTTCCAGATCTCCTTTTCCCCGCTCCCCGCCACCGCCTCCGTGATCTCCGCCCAGCAGCACGCGGCCGACGAACTCTTCCGCAACGGGAGGGTCCTCCCCTTGCAGGTGATGGACGCCAGGAGGTCCCAGGTTCCAAAGTATGGAGACCAGCAAGTTTACCCCTCGGAGATGCTGCTGCTTCCGGAGAGCACGACGACGGCCGACGAGGGCTCCGCCGGACGGGTGAAGCGGAAGGGGCAGCTCGACCCGGGTTCGGAGAAAGCCCAGGGCTCAGATAGCCTTCCTCCGCAGTGCAGGGGGGAGAAGCAGCAGCAGCAGGGGCCTGCGGGGACCAAGTAAGAACCGAGCACATTCTTGCTGGGAAATTGTGAATTCCCAACTATTATAAGAACGAACTGTGAATTCCTAATGGGTATCTGATCAACGAATAAGAGTTGATCAGAGGTCTTTAGATGAGAGGATTGTTTAATCAATAGCCACAGGGTTGTGACTTCCTTTATATATATGCATTTCCACTTTCCCCTGTCCCCTTCAAGTGAACAATGGAGCACTGTAGACACCTAGAGCTATAGCGAAGATCCTCATGATCTTATGTTTCCCTAGGGAGGGTTCTAGATACAGCCCACTTCAGGGAGGGAAAAAAAAAAAAAAACTAGATGATCATTCAACACAAAATTCTATTTCCAGCAAACCCCACGAATCCTCTGTTTCTTCTTAGCTTGAGGCACATCCCTTTGTTTCCTCTTAGATTGTTGGTTGTCGCCCGATTCAATCTCAGGTATGCTTGCTTCTCTCCTCTAATCTAGCTAGTTCATTTCATGCAGCAATATTGGTTGATATAAAGTAAAATGTCACAGCATTCAGATCTTTAAAAAAGGCATGAAAACCCATTGCCTTGGTTTTTGAACACTGCCCTGTCCAAGTCTAATGAGACTGCATTATTTGACGAGGCAAAAAGGAATTCTGAGATGCTCCCAAGCGTGCAAGAGCATATTAATATGTAGCTGATAACGTAGGACATGTCTTGATGATAACACAGCAGCGTTAATTAGCCTCCCGATTAGATATTATCTCCCTTTGTTTAGCTGAGTTATGAGGTGGGTTAGGCAGTCGCGGCAACCTAACTTTTCATTACCTAAACTCTTTTCATGACGCAAAGCCCAGATGCGTTACGATCATGCAGCATCACCTGCAATTTTTAAAACCTCCAAGACTTGCTCTCCCATGCTTCCTCGCAAGGCTACAAAGCATACTCTAATCTAAGACCCTGCATGCATTCTTCAAAGTTAAGGGGGAAAAAGGACTTCCAAAGTCGAGTCGGCTACTCATGCTGATAAGTAAATTTCTCTTGCGAATCTAAATCACCTGCATGCAGTGGTGGAGCAGTAATATAATAGTAAATTGCTCTCTTTCGTTCGTACAAGGAAAAAAGATGTATTTGTTTAAATTTCTCATTGCTTGCTTCAGTAATTTCTTTGTCTAGGGCATGCAACGACCATAACTTTTCCAATATCTTAGCCTAACAATAAAATAACTATATATATCACGACCAATAAACAAAATAAAACATGTATATATGTGTAATATATATAGATGAACCAGCCTTTTCAACTTTGACGTCATGTTTTGCAGGAAATCTTCCAAGGTGACAGCCAAGAAGATCAACAACGGGGTGATGAAATTCTTGATCAAGTTCCCATCTGAGAGAATACGCTCCATGTTCGTGTCCGTCGTGAAGTCGTACCACCTCCATTCCCTCCAGCCCAACAGAGGGCATGGCGAAGGTGGAACCCAAGAACGAGCCGCGGGTCGCAGGTACAAGACGCTGCTGATGCACTTCTCCAGGTGGCTGGCCATGAGGAAGAAGAGATGGAGCCACAGCAAGAACAGTAGCGCCGCTGGTGCGGCGTCGCAGAGGCCGAGCGACGTGGAGCTCGACGAGGACATCGTCAGAAGCATACTAGAGGCCGTGGATTTCACCGTGGGAAGTCGAAGTAGAGGAGCGACCGGCGGCGGCGGCCGCCCCTCGCAGGCGTCGGCTTCTTCTCCCAGAGGGACCCGGAAAGAAGTGGCGGGTGCTGTGGAGAGGCACAGCTCCATTAGTTCCGCCATTGCCCACTGCAAGATGTCATATGGGAATACTACTGCTCGTGGCTTTTGTTAGTTTCACATGTTCAGCTAGCATTGTTCTGTCTTCACTGTGCTGGAGGAAAATGTTAATGGTGTTTCTTCTTATATCCAGTTAATTTGCTTTTTTTTTTTTTTCCTTGTTGGCTTGGTAACAGAGAGCCCTCTGTAAAAATTAAGCTTTATATTCCTATATATGTTGGTATATATATTTAATTTTTCTCAGGTGTCCATATGACCAGGCTGCGCTGTAGAAGTGTTGCAGATGAGTCAAGAAGCAGAACAACGAATGTTGCTCTAGCTTAACTTTGCTTGACCTGACTTCATGAAGACAGAACATTCTGAATTATATCTACACAAATCAAGGTGATCGAGGCAAGTCATGATGAGTTGAGAAAATATAAATCTGATCAGGTTGAAGTGCCAGGTTCAGTTCAAAAAAAAAAACTTATTCTCATCCAAACCAGTGAAAAATTCAGGCTTCATCGTGCAGTTTGAAATTGGTGACGTCATTTCCGAAAAATTCTATGTCTTTTAACCCCCTTTTCCAAAGTCGAGATAGGGGGATTAATAAATCGAATTAGATTTCCGCCAAGTTTACTTCCCGGTGTCACTTTAAGGAACGAGCTTTCAGCTTCAAGCGTTCCAGAAACACCTTGTAAAAAGTTGATTTAGAATAAGATTCTCTTTTACAATCGGATAAGGACATAAGGTAAAATAGGGTTAGAATAAGGTTAGATAGGAAAACCCAAGATTTTCTTTGTTTGTTTTTACTTTAGTCAAAATTTCACATTATAATATATAGTATGGCTAAACCCATATATACGAAGAAGTTTATCTTATCAAGCTTCATCTATCCGACATATATCAAAGTTAACTTTGTCTATCTTATCCGCTCGAATCAAACCCAAATGAGTACCCTTACCTGCAGCTTATTAAAGCTCCCCTAAAATAATGAAAATTTTGGAAAAAGTTTGCATGACAAAGCAAGCTCGATGCCTTTCTATGCATTAGGCCGTGGTTCACGGATAATTTAGGCATTTTCTGCAATCAAATAGCAGGAAGCAAACGGATTTCTCCATTTTCTTTGGACGAAATGAGGGGGTATATACCATGATGTTAAGTTTCAGATATGATGTCCGAATGAACAAATATTCCAAGTATCACTTTCATCAGTGTGTTGAGTGCACCAAATCCTGGAATATTAAGGCCGGGTTTGCATATGTCCGAAGACCAATATGTTAAGCTCATCTGACCCCATATTTGAACCTGATTTGGGCATACTTTAAAAATCTTATCCTCTAATTGGCTGTGCTTAAATAACGTGAGGGTTCTAAAGATCAAACCTAGAAACTATGGAAAACTTGATAACATCAGATGTAGAGAATTATTTATGTTAACGCTATGCACATCATGCTGATCATGTTAATAATGCTATTTATTCATGTGTATATATCATATTTACACAGTTGTAACCTTAAGTGATTTTTTTTTTTTTTGTAACGAGGAAATCCGCCCCGTGTGGCTTTGTGGGCTCAGGGATTGGTATTCGTGAACTCCAAGATCAAGACTTGGCAGCTCCTACTTTTCGTGTACCCGTATTGCCCTTACCCCACTTGACCGGAAAAATCCTGGATCTACACACCTCAAGGATTGCATGTAAATTAGGTAAGCCCCCCCCCCCCAGGAATCGAACTCGGGAAACTTAAGTGAATTTCACATACATAAAAAGGCTTTTGTTGTCGAATTTATGCATGTATGATAATATCATTTTAAGATCAATCACCTATTGTAACGTTGTGACTGTTCGAATCGTAGTTTGACTGGTTTGTGGGCCAATATGTGGCCAATAGGTGGTGTTCGGTAATTTAGCAGGTTGTGTGGGGGTAGTGGGCCAAAAAATCGGGACCAACACACCCGCTGGTTCTCTGTTTGAGAATGCGACATGGGTGTATGTCGCGTTCTTAACGCAACAGACACCAACTTCACGTTCTCATCACCGTTGTTCTCGGGTGCTCGACTGCATGCCTGATGCGTGGCGCATGCATGGCTGCCGTGTGGTGTCGACGTCGAGAAAACGTTCTTGATGCGATAGCCGGTCACGTCGCGTTCTTAACTTTGATGAGTTAAGAACCCTAGGTCGACCAAACAGAACAAAGAAAGCTCTGTTTGGCTAGGAGGAGGTTTTAGAGCTGGGTTTGTGGCGATTTGGTCGTGTGGCGTGCGGTTTGGCATGCTCTCAACACAAGGACGTTGCTCGGAGCGTGGGAAACACCGATTCATCGTTGTTCTTCGCGTTCTTCGTGTAGGTAGGGAGATTCTACTCATTTTCTTATTGTAGATGGTGTAATCGTTGTGTTTGATGCGTGGAACAAGTTCTAACTATTAGATGGCATGCTAGTGTAATTGTTAGACTAGTTGTATTTTATTTGCATGGTTGTTTAGCAGCATTTTATGGGGTTTCTGGAAGTGGTATTTCCATATTGGGGTTCTGTCTATAAAGGCGACGGCCCTGGGTGTCGTGTTCTGAGCGCGACAACCTGATCCATCGCGTTCACGTTCGAAACACGCCGTATCGAGGCATCGAGCTTTGAACGTGACAGATCCCCCTATCGCCTTTTGGCTTCTAAGGGTTGAAAGCCTGTT
Organism: Colocasia esculenta; assembly: GCA_014218235.1. Classification (NCBI taxonomy): domain Eukaryota; kingdom Viridiplantae; phylum Streptophyta; class Magnoliopsida; order Alismatales; family Araceae; genus Colocasia; species Colocasia esculenta. The sequence goes on along the minus strand of CM024757.1, from coordinate 31,662,814 downwards.
TTACTTGGTATGAATATAATGTAATGCCATTTTGCGTATTTTTAGTATTATAACAGTGCTTTGGCACGTGTTAAGATTAGAGAATACTGTGTTTACGTGGCTTGCATGTATGTGGCGAGTTGGGCGGTATAATGCCTTCCGTGGTTACCTCTCGAGTCAGATACCCCAGGTTCTCTATGAGCAAGGCACGTTAGTGCTTGGGGTTTGTCCCGATACTATGTGTACTATCAAGATTTGTGTCATCTTCCTGGACACTCTCACTCATCTGTCGAGTTGTACATCCGGCTGAAGGAAAGACAGTAGTGGGGCAGCGACTTATGTGTGTTGATTCTCTGTCTGATCGCTTATAGCGCACTCATGGTTGGGGGACGGACACCGGTAGACGTACTGGTCCCTGTAGCACCCGTTTCTGGCCCATAAGTCGAACCACATTTCTTGTTCTCTTAATGAGCCCCTAGTTGTTTACTCACCTTGAGCCCATTCGTTAGCCATGTTGTGAGCCCGTTAAAAGCCCAATTTTCAGATTATCCCGTCCAATTATCTCTTAGAGAGTCCTCATGCTTAATTGTGCATTATTCTCCCTTATAATTGATCAATATTTTGAGAATAATCGATTTTCCTTAACGCGACGGGTTGCAACGTCGCGTTATACTTGTCGCGCCCCTCATTGTCGTCGCGACAGCCCATGCATATCCATGCGCGTGCCCTTGGGGTCGCGACCATCATGGTCGTCACGACTATGGCTGTCGCGCCCCCACGACCCGTCGCGACTACAGCCGAGTGAGCTGGCCTCCGCAACCACCTCCTCATTATCCTCTATTGGCCTTATCTCTATCCTAGGCAACTTCCCAACCCATCCATGCGCGGTTTGAGGTTCCAGGACCCTTGGGGACCACCCTAGGACTCTCCCATCCAGATTTACATCATTTTATCACTTCATTTTTGGTCATTATCACCTAGTGACGGGATAATCTCTCTCCTCTTCTATATAAGCAAGGCTTCTCCTTCAGAGAAGGAGGAGCCCAATTTTTGCCACGAAGTGCTGCCGAAATCTCTCTAGACTAGACACTTAGCTCGTGGTTCAACCATCCCCACTCGTTTCACTTCATCCTCTTCACCAACTCATGGAGCTACCTTCATCCATGGAGCTTAGAGGTGGAGGGGGCGACTTCTGAGGCTTCTACAGCGCCCAAGGACATCATCCAACGCCAGGGAGTCGCCCCATTGGGGCTCTTTCTTCCTTCCTCCCTTTCACTTCTCTTGCATACATGTTGTTATTTTCTCTTAGATAGAATGCATTTTCCTTTTCCTTCCCACGTTTTTTACCACCTAAGGGGTTTAAACCCCCCCCCCCCAGGTTCGTTCCCTCCATGCTCTCCCTTTTCCTTTCATTTGTGGATAGATGCTACGCTTAAATATGTTCTAACAGGGTTTTCTTTGTTGTTTTCTTCATTTTGGCAGGCATATCAGCAAGTATCGACGAGAAGCTCTTGTCCTCTGGCCGGCCGGAGGACAGGAAGAAGGACCACGTCCATTTTCTCCCGCACTGCTGAGAACGCGGCTGGCACGGGCGTCGCGACAACATAGATGCGCCATGATTGAGCGTCGTGACATCAGATCATCGCGACGAGGAGACCCATCGCGACAAAGGTAAGTGCCCTGTTCTCATTCCTATCCTAGCAACGTTAGCCTAATTTAATTTATATTCATGGCAACTTGTTAGGTGGCGATCACATCCTCATTTCCATGCTATTTTAAGTTGATTTTAAATCATGTTGTGTGTTTCGGGGGGTGTGCGACCCCGTGATTACACCTTTTGGCGATCACGGTGGGACCTTCAAGGCTAGCCTCGTCGATTTTGTTTGCTTGCCTGCCATCCTGATGTGTTCATCTATTCAATAGAGCCCTGTTAGGTTTGTTTCTGCGTTTTATTTGTCTTTTATGTTCTCTGTTCGGGTTGCGACGTATCGCGTCGTCGCGACCTGATCGCGTCCATAAAGGTGAACGTGACTGCAGGTACGCATTCCCTCTCGTCTCTTAGCCCTGTTCCTGTTCTGGAATGTGTACATGTCCTCTCCATGCTTTGTTGTCATGAGTAATCATGTTTCTCTCTGTTAGAATCCTGCTAGGGTTCAGATTTTTCGTTTAATTTCATTGTTGGCTTTCTGGTCGGGTCGCGTCGGATCATGCAGCCGCGACAGATTCGCGTCTATCGTGGAGGTCGTGTCTTCAGGTACACACTGTGTGTTATTGCTTTCGGTCCATATGTCAGTTTCTGTGTGTTTAGGGAGTTGTCTTGTGTTGCTTACTTTCATCCATGCTTGTATTGCACTGTAGGATAGCATGTTTACTTATTGTTTGTGTGTAACTATAGGTCTATGCATTCTGTTGATATCGCGCCCGGGTTTCCGGCCGCGATAAGGTCGCGACATATTGGTCATCGCGACTTCAGTCGAGGCTGTTAGTAGCTTTGTGTCAGCTTAGGATAGACATTTGCATGCACTTGGTGCGATTAGGCTCATGCATACATTGTTATTTCGTGTAGTTTAGGCTTCCTCCTTGGTTGAGTAGACCCTCTCACCTGCAAGCACTCGTGGGCTGACCAGGGCTCCTACCGAGGGCCTCCGTAAGTCCCCGCGGTCGTACGCATGTTGCGGTGTCGGGCTGGTTGTACCCGTTGCACCCTTAGTTTAGGCCGTCTCACGCGTGAGTTGTGTGTCCCTTTAGTGTCACCGAAGTACTTGAGTCCTTACCTATTAGGGTCCCTTTGACCGAGTGTAATCTCATTAATCAATCCATTAAAGGTCAAGTGAACCCTAAAATTTAGATGGTAATCATGACAACTTGAGTGCTTGTTTGGTACACCCCTTCTCATCTTACAGTCCTTTCTTGTTGTGTTAGAGTCTAGGGGTTGTTTGATAGTTGTGTCGTCCCCCCTAATTATTTAGGGGTTGTGTATGCGTCTGTGTCTAGGTCGTTCGAATCAGTCCCCTTCAACTGTTGTACTATATTACAATCCTTTGTTCGGTATGGATCACTTCTGTGTCCTTATCGGTGACTCTTTGCCCATTGGGCTCCTCGAGGATGTGGCCCAGCCTTCCGCGGCCACCCTCTCCGGGCACATCCAGCCCCCTACCGCTGTAGATGGTCAATCTTGCCCCCCTTCTCCCTTTGGGGCGGATGACCCCCACGCTCAATTCAGTCAACTCCACCCACATTTGAGCCCGGATCAAGTTCGGGAATTTTTGGCCACTGCCAAAGACAAGCGTCCCCTATCCCCGCCATCTCATCATTCAGCCCAGCAAGCAGCCTCCTCTGCCCCTGCTGTCTCTGCGCCACATGTCCCTTCCACTGTGGCGGATCTACTCCCTTACGTCCACAGGCTATTCACTTTTCGGAGCCCAGCTACCTTCCAACGCGGGAGGTTCGGCCCAAGTCTCCTCCGATCTCTACATTCTATCAGGCCGAACCCACTCCTTTTCCCCGTAAGAGATCCTACTCTTTAGAGCAACCCCGCTCCCTCGTTCCCGCTCACCATGCCACGTCCCCCTCCGACTTCCTTGCGGAGTGGACGTCTATGAATAGGGAGCTTCATGACCTTCGGAGACAATTAGATCCGTGGAAAGCCACTGATATTCCCTTTCCTTCCTTCCAACACCTCCAGGTCCCACCCCTGTCGGAACTCCCTGTCTACCAACGATACTCTGGGGTAGGTGACCCCTATGTGCATTTGAAAGATTTTGTGTATGAATCAGACCTGCACAAGTACGACTGCCACCTTATGGCGTACTTGTTTCATAAGTCATTGGATGGAGTGGCCCTCGAGTGGTTCTACTCTTTGCCCTCCGAGGAAGCCAAAGATTTTCATTTTTTCAAGAAAGGTTCTTACAGCAGTTTCAGGATCGAGTCGGACCCGAGTATTTTTTTGTTGATCAAGTGGCTGAAAAGATGAAGTCTGATGAGGAGTTTGCAGTCTATGCCGATAGGTGGCGTGCCCTAGATTCAAAGGTCCATTACTTAATGCCTGAGGAGGAGAAGGTTAAGTTGATCATTGCCAATGCCACACCGACCTACCGAGCCATTCTAGCTATGAATGACATCACCTCCATGCACCATCTGTACAGCCGAGCCCGCTTCATCCATACCCAACCAAAGGACTCGCCCATCCACTCTATGTTTGAGACCCCAAAGTCCTGCTATCCTAAGAAACCTCAAGGTCCTGTCACCGAAGGAGTCCAAACCAATGAGTAGGTAGGTGCAGTTAACAATCCTCAGGGTTCGATAGGTAGGTCCCCCTATACCCAACAACCTCAGCAGCCATGGAACAATAGACAGCCACCTCCTCAAACCCAGAACCCCCAACAAGACCAACGTCAATACAATCAGGTCCCTCCACCCCAAAACGGCTATGCTCCCAGGAAGCCTAATGGACCTAAAAGAGCTCAATACCATCCCCTTCCAGAGAGTCTAGCTGATATTTTAGCGGCCCTCATGTCCCTTAATGCCCTTAGATTACTTCCCGAGAAGACAAACTAGAATATGGCAACGGATCAGACAAAGTATTGCGTGTACCACCGTCATCCGGGCCACAATGTGTCGGATTGCTTTCAATTCATGGATATTATATATGATCTCCACGAACAGAATCAAATTGATTGGGCTGAAATGAAGAGGTTGATCCAGACATTGAGGGACCAACAGGGGCAGAGGCAGCAGCAGCAAAGGCGACAGCAGCCACAGCAACAGCAGCAATTCCAACAATAGCAGCAGTTGTTCCAACAACAGTAGCAGCAATTCCAGCAACCGTTCTAATGTCAGCAACAGCAGTAGTCACAACAACCAGCAAATGACCTCGGCATAATTCGCAATCCTATGTCACAGCACCAGCCCGCTCTGAACCCCAACTTACTCCACCACCTCCTCCACCCGCTCAAGTCAACCCCGTTCATCCCCATCCGCCACCTGCAACTGCATGGGCCTATGACGATGAGCATGAAGTAGGCAAACTTTTGGCTATTCCCATGTACACCTACCTCCACCACACCTACCATCGCTACCATTACCGCGCCACTCTACAACACCCCCATCATACCACCTGTCACTCTGTCACCCCTTAACATCCCATGCTCCCCTGTGTCTACACCCATAATAGCCAATCCCTCCATCATCGACACCTCTCCACCTCCGCTTCACCACAACCTCACCCTACGGAGTGGGCAGATGTTCCACAGGATGTATCCTAACACATCCACATCTATGTCGGGTCAGCCGACCCAAAATTTCAGCAGCAACAACCAACAGTAGCAACAGGAACTCGAGGAGATAGATCCAGTCTCGGGGACCCAGTATGATATACTAAAGCATCTGGACCAAACTCCAGCCAAAATATCTATCCATGAGTTGATCAAGAGGTCACAGACCCACCAAGATACCTTAAGGGCTTTTCTGTAGAGGGTCATGGTAAGTGAAGATATGAACCCTGACAATCTGCCCTCGGTCCTGTCCATTCTCAACAAAGGACTGACGATTACTTTCACAGATACTGAGCTAGCTCCCCCTGAGGCCAGGAGGATGCCTTTATGTGTGACCCTGACTATAAACAAAGTGGTCGTCGATGCCGCCTTAGTTGACACAGGCGCATCTATAAATGTATGCCCTCTAAGCACTCTGCGGTCTTGCAACATCTCTGAGCGCTGCTTGCAGCCAACTCCCACCACTATAGCGGCTTATGACAATTCCCAGCTGGCTGCCATGGTGTTGTCTCCCTACAGGAGGAACTAGGCCCGCTCATAATGACCGTAGACTTCTATGTGCTTGACATCGATCCGACTTTCAAAGCCATCCTGGGTCGGCCTTGGATCGAGGCACTAGGGACAGTCCCCTCCAACGCACACCAATGTCTTGAAGTTTCCATTCCAAGGCCGCATAGTTAAAGTCAAAAGTGTAGCAACTACCCATACTGTGGAGGCCATTGAGAAAATCATGCCAGAAATTGGCCGTCTAATAAGCCCATCATTTTGGTACTTGATGTAAATTATCTATGGGCTTACACCTTCTCCTCCAGCTACAAAACTGTGTCCCCGTCATTGGCTGCTATCAGAAAGGGAATCCCGTTAGATGCCAAGGGCTAGAATATCATGATCAAAATTGGCTATCAACCTGGAAAAGGTCTTGGAGCACACCTCCAGGGGAGGACTCAAATCATTGCCAATTCCAAGCAAATCACAAGGCGGGGCCTAGGATACACGGAAGAACTCAAGCCATGGACAACCTACTCATCAACTCCAAAAGCAGACCAAGAGCCTCTCACCTGGACATTATATGATCACTTTGTCAGGGGTCCCATACAGCCAGGATACAACACTGTCAGGATAGAGGCATCCACATCTGCATATCAAGTTCTGGAGGCCCAGCTGCCCAGCAAGAAGAAGAAGGCTGAAGAAGCAGAGGTAGAAGAAGGATCGGACATAGAAGACCTAGTCTCAGCACTCAGTTTTTTGTTCCAGGACGGTGACCTCACAAAGCCCCGGCAGTGACAGGACTCAGCAGCATCAGCATCAGCAACCACCTCCAAGCGACAGTTGCTGGGTATGGTGTATCAGCAACCACCTCCAAGCGACAGTTGCTTCAATATGGTGAGGATTTTGAAACAGTAAACCCATCAATCTGGTAGACGAGTTATGCACCAGGGCACCCCGGCCTTCTAATTATTCTATATTTTCCATCCTTGTTTCTAAGTTCTCCTTCATCCCTTCTCTCCTCCTCTTATTTTGCAATTATCCTCTGACGCTCTCGAGGCGTTAGCTACTTCCTCACCCCATTTCATCCTTTCGTTTAATGGCACCGTTCTCTCATTCTTTCGATGCCTTCAAATGTAGAATAGCTTGTTTTCCTTCTTAGGTTAGTATGTTGAGTTTAATTCAAAAAAAAAATCTCCACTCCTCATTCCCCCCAGCAATCGGGCGGCGATCCCCATTTTTCTTTCCCTTTCTTCGGACGTTGATCCCCGTCTTTCCTTTCCCCTTCGTCGGACGGCGATCCTCGCTTCCATTTCCGTTGCAATCCCTGCTTTTGACGGCCATCGCCGTCATTCCCTGCTTTCAACTCTCAGACGGTGATCTGTCCTCGTGTTCTCTCACTTTGACGGTGATCCCCGTCACTCACCGCCTTCAACCCTTGACGGCGAACCCCGTCCTCGAGTTCCCCTACTCTTGACAGCGATCCCCGTCACCCCTGCACTCTTCCTCCCTCGACAGCGATCCCCGCCCTTCTGTCCACTTCGTTCTGCTCGAGCGGCGATCCCCGCTCACCGACCAACATGGTCACCTTGGGCAATTTGGGTGAGGGGCCTTCTGTTCCCCTGCACCGTGACTTTGTTGCAGGCACCCTGAGCTCGGGTGGCCTCCCCTTGCCTCCAGATCCATCGGAGGTGTAACATCCCGAAAAAATTTTATTTGTTTAAAAACATGAATAATAAAGTTATTGGACTTAAGCATTAATCTTAAATTGAAATAATGATATTGGGGATTGATTAGTATTAATTAATGTTACCTCAGTGTCACCAAACCTGCTAAACAGGGATCCGCGAGGATTCGAAAAATGTGCGACGTTATAAGCCTAGGGGTCCGGCCTCAGCTAGGGAACTCCACTGCACCCTGACAGAGGCCGAGGGACCTCTGAGTCAGGTGCAGATGGAGAGGTAGCACAAGGTTTAGATCATGAACCCACAGCGCCCTACAGAAGTAGGGTCGGGCCTGCTCCAACCAAGGTTGTCCCTCGTCCCCCTCCTCTAAGTATGGTTGCCACACCACCTGCACATCAAAAGCACATCTTGTTAGTAGCCGAACACTTAAACAAATCAATTTAGACTAAGAGAGAGGGTAGGATACTCACATCTAGCTGGGGGTAAACGTCGATCGCGTCCTGGATGGACGCCAGTTGCTCCTCTAATGGGTGCGTGTCTCGGCATGGCACCCAGCACCGAGCTAGGGGCACAAGGCCCTGTCACTCCAAGGTCCCCCTCCTCAGGCCAGGAAGGTGAAGATAGCTCCAGACCTGCAAAAAAGGAAAAACACAGTCAGATCACAGTTGTAATATGAAGGCAGTTTAAGTAAGGAGGCAAGAGGAAGAGAAGTGTACCTGAAGGAAGGAGAAGAATCCACTAATCGATGTCTGCCTGTCGGAGGAGCCCAAGCTGTCGAACTGGTGTGCCAAGAATGCAGCTCCCCACGCATAGCTCCCCACCTAGTCCAGGTCCTCTAGTAGTGGCAGGAACCGACAGTGGACCGCATCACCCCTCGTGGTAAACATAAGTCTACCAAGGAAGAAGGTGAGGAAGCGGCGCAGATCCACATCTGCCTGAGCCCCTGGCTCACTAACTAGGGTATCCTACAGCTATTCGTCCACTGTCTCTCCTATCTCCCTGCCCATCTGTGCTAATCCTAGGCTCTCCTACAACTCAATCCTAGGGACTAGAGAGGACCTCTGCCCTACAGTCAGATCCAGGAGCTTGTGGGTAATCTCCCTGTAGCACGGGTAGGTGAACCCACTCACCGAATGCCTGTACACTCTCAGCCCGGTGATTTTGCTAACATCCTCCAGACTAGGGATCATATGTCCCCATGGGAACACGAAGGCAGTCGCCTCCGCATCCCACCTGCTACGCAAGGCCTGGGTAAGAGGGGCGTCCGCCCTCATCCTCTCCATCCTCAACACCTCCCCAAATCCCATCTCATCTAACATGGCCCTCTGAAACCCAGGGAAGGCCAAATACACTGCTAAAACTAAGAGCCATGAAACCCGGGCCCTCATCTCGCCCTGCAAGCACAAATTAGTCAATTGATCAGATTAAACTTGTCTTTATTGGTCTCTCAGCTGAGGTCATGCCGGCCCTGTGGGTCGCAACCTTGTCGTGATGCTATGATGTGTCGCGACATGGACGTGACACCCAAAGGGACCGCAACCATGTCGCGACGTCCTTGGCCGACGCATCTTGTCGCGCCCCTTGACCCCGTCGCGACTACTGGTGTCACGATGGGGTAGGCCGTCGCATTTTCAGGCGCAAACCAACCGGAGCTTCCTTTGTCCAGTGGCTGCTTTCCTAGGCATCGCGCCCTACATTGCCCCTCTAGGAGGCCTCTTCATCCATCCATAACATCAATTAAAGGGATTGAAGGCCAAGAAACCTACCTTTTTCATGGCCGCCTCCCGGGCCATTGCTGCTGCATCCAAATCCATCCCCGGGGCTTCCTCTTCTGCCATCTATATCTCCGGCACCTCCTCTATCGCCGGAGGCGTCGCCTCTTGCCGTCGGGAGGCCCTCTTCATCGTCGGCCTTTTCCCCTTCTCGCCGCCGCTATTGCCTTCTCCCTCCATCACTGGTGAGGAAAGGAGAGTGAGAGGAGGGTAAGAGAAGGAAAGTGAGAGAGTAAGAAAGGGAGTGGGTGAGAGAGTAAGGGAGAATGAGCATAGAAAGGGGGATCGGAGCAAGAGAGGAAATCGCCGATGCCTAGAAAGTTGTGAGCGTGAGAGGGAAGAGAAAGGGGTCTGCTGCGTTTTAAATCCTCGGTTTAGGTCGCGACAGCTATAGACGTCACGTTCATGTCACGACGGCTAGGCAGTCCGTGACATTGTCGCACCCGATCGGACCGTCACGACCTAGAGGCGACCTCTATTGTGGTCGCAATATGAACAGAGTAATGCGCACAGTGCGTAAATTTTTTATTTTTATTGATTCAAAACATCAATTACATCACCTAATCATGTCCACAACCAATCAAGCTATATTTTCAAGCCCTATCTACCATCTGATACAATGTCTTTGTCTCTCAAAGCTCTCAAGCACCCGGTGCGGCTTCAGATCCTCCGGGTATAAATGGTCGGATCCTCTTTAAAGCCTGATGATACTCTCGGGTCACGTTTTCATCCTCCGTCACTTCCGCTGAGATGAGGCTTGTGGCACATCCCTCCCAGTGGACGATGGCGCTCCTCACGTCCAGTTCATCTTGTTCATCATTCCTCTTCCGTGCTTGGATTGGCGGGTAGTGGGAGAGGGTCGGCATCACTGTGCGTGCGGCACCGCATTGAAGGTAGCATCGGTCAGGGTTGTAGAGGACTAGTGCTTCGTCGCCGATCAGCCGAAGAGCCAAGCCAATGCGCTGAGGGATGCGGATCATTTTGTTGTGGAGAAATCTCGGGCGCATCTCGAACCACTCCATGGTCATCGTCTTGAAATAGATCCTCCATTCCTTCAGTCCCTTGATCATTGATGTTGCGCACCATGCCCAGGTAGTCATGTGGAGCGGAGCGCCGACAAAAGCAAGTGGGTGGTGGAGCATGCTCATGCATTTGATGGGAGGATCATTCGTCGCCTTGAAGTTGATATGCATCCCCATCCAGCACTCTAGGGCGACCACAGAGCCGAAGAAGGGACCGCCGGTAGCTGCAGAAGAGAGTTCAACATAGAGATAACCAAGGACGGCTTAAGAGATGCTCATACCTTCCATGCACAGGAGATAATGCTTAGACTGGGTACGGAGAGGAGATGGTCCTAAGCAGGGAAGAGAATGACGCCACATATGCAAATGGCGGCGGCCTTGGCATTAGCGAGGTAGTTACCGGTCTTCCTCTTGCATTGAGACATGATCCACTGGGAGATAGGAAGAAGATGGATGTGCGTTTGACTTGTTGGACCAAGCCCCTTTCCGTTACACCAAAAGCACGAGCTGGTAGTGAAGGCGGTAGCCAAATCTTTAAGGCGGAAGCGCAAAGCACCACGTCAACGCTGTGCTCGGCATGAGGGGCTTCGCACAGGGTTTTACCCTTGCGACAGGTTGGGTTGCCAGCCCCGATGTCACTATGCTGCCCCATAACAGCATAGTGGCAGCGATTCCCTTAGGGAGTCGATGGCAGTTAACAACAAACTCCCCCCAGCGGCACCCGGGGGAATCGAACCCGCAACCTCGCTCTGATACCACTTGTTGGACCAAGCCCCTTACCGTTGCACCAAAAGCTCGAGCTGGTAGTGAAGGCAGTAGCCAAATCTTTAAGGCGGAAGCGCAAAGCACCACGTCAACGCTGTGATCGGCATGAGGGGCTTCGCACAGGGTTTTACCCCTGCGGCGGGTTGGTTTTCCAGCCCCGATGTCACTATGCTACCCCATAACAGCATAGTGGCAGCGATTCCCTAAGGGAGTCGATGGCAGTTAACCAACATGGCTAGTCATGGTGCACAGGTCCTCGAACTTGGTGGTGATCTCTCCAAGGATGCCCCAGGAGTCTATGTTGGCCACGGTGTGGGAGATGCGGTACTCCTCTCCTTTCTTGTCTTTTGGAAGCCCCAACATGAGCTCCAACTCCTCCAGCAAGATTGTAGCCTCGAATGCGGGGAAGATGAATGTGTGGGTCTGTGGATGCCACAACTCCACAAGAGCGGTAAGACTATCCCACACGTGCACCACCTTGTGGTAGTTCTTGGCCAACGTGAGAATGGTGGTAATCCCCCATTCGCGCAGATGGTGTGTAGACGCCACGGGGAGCACATTAACCATGGGCTCAAGCCATGGGATCTTTGAGAAGTGCATGTTGCCCGGGAGAATCTGGAAGAGAGTAGAAGAGAGGGTTGGCAGAAGTAGAAGAAGAATAGAAGAAGAAGATAGGAGAAGTGGAGAGAGAAAATCAAAGAGCTAGAGAGAGAAAGCTTACTTGAAGATCTGGTCTCGCGCTGATGTGCCCGGGCACGGAGGAGAGGCAGAGAAGCTCAGCATAGGCCGCCTTTGCTGCCTTGGGACCACCATAGGGAGTGGGGTTGGCTTGGAAGGAGGAAAGAGATCTCTTCATAGCTTGAAGAGAGAGAAAAGTAAGAGAGAAGATGAGCTGCAAAAATAGCCCCTACACCCCTATTTATAGACCTCTAGGAGGCGTAGTTCTCATCCCAACTCATCCCTAGGTGGTAGAGTAGCAATAGGATAGGTTTAATAGTCATATTAGTGTTAGAAATAGCCTTAGGATAAGGATAAGCTCGGATTTTTGGGGATTATCGTGCAGAATGATGTCGCGACGCCCCGATCTGACATGTTAGAATCGCGGCCATCCAGGGCGTCGCGACACTGTCGCCCCCCCCAGGTGAGTCGCGTTTCTGTGTTTTGTGTTTTTCTTGTGTCTATACATAGTTTATTTTTGTTATTGTGGTGTGTGTACATATGTTCTTTGTTGTTATAATTGTTGCTTTGATTATTTATCAAAAAATCACAAAAAAATCACAAAACCAAAAAATCACAAAAAATGGAGCTTTTCAAGTAAATCAGGTAAGTATCTCTACCCTTACTCCCTTGCATTACTATATGGTAATCTACTTATTATATCACTTCAAGGACCGGCTAGTTCTCAATGTGCTCTGGGATCTGAGTTCCCCTTCAACAAAAACGGTGATGATTTAGGTGCGCGTTGCTAATCGCCTGATAGGTCGTTAGGTTGGAAAAGTTTGGGGATGATGGACTCTATCTTGCGCAGCGGTTGTAGGAAGACTCTCGACCCATTCTTGTCCAATTTAGCAATACTATTCTTGATATATTTTCTATTTTCTCCTTTCTTTTGCATTTGATTTAATGATTCCTTTTCTTTTAGCCCAGCATGCATCATTTAGGACTTTGAGCTATCATGACTCATTCCTAGCTAATGGTGAGCACTTGTTGAGTGCCCAACCATTCTTCATGTTCATAACAAGAAACCCTACTCCACTCCGAATTGGAAGGTCTGCCTCCGAGTGAGCTGTTCTTGCCAGTCTGTCAAGAATTTCCATGTCTGGATTCTCTATACAATTTTCATCCTTATTACTTTTTGATCTATTTTAGTTGTGAACCACTCCCAGGACAGAGTCTGTGTTACCTTCCTGGCACGCACATGTCCCTCCAAAATGAAACCTGCAGGCCAATCGGCTAGGGTACCTCTCAATCGAGGGGTTGATCGTCCTTTTCTTTCTCCTTCTCATCCAGACTTGTGTCTTTCTGGTATTTTGCTCGAGCAGCTAACTCGGGGCTTTCAAGAAGATTCCAATTGCTTGTTGGTTAGATCGGGTGTCTCTTTACCTTGGCTCCCATCTTTTCACTTCGCTCCACATCATTTCCACTTCATCGTCATTTCATGACACCTCTGTTACACTTCCGCTATGCTCCCTTGCAAAGTGGAAGCCAAGGAGGGGCAATCTGTAGACACTCGTTTCTTGCCCATAAGTCGAACCACATTTCTTGTTCTCTTAATGAGCCCCTAGTTGGTTACTCACCTTGAGCCCATTCGTTAGCCATGTTGTGAGCCCGTTAAAAGCCCAATTTTCATATTATCCCGTCCAATTATCTCTTAGAGAGTCCTCATGCTTAATTGTCCATTATTCTCCCTTATAATTGATCAATATTTTGAGAATAATCGATTTTCCTTAACGCGAGGGGTCGCAGCATCGCGATATGCTTGTCGCGCCCCTCATTGCCGTCGCGACAGCTCATGCATATCCATGCACGTGCCCTTGGGGTCGCGACCATCATGACCGTCGCGACTATGGCTGTCGCGCCCCCACGACCCGTCGCGACTACAGCCGAGTGCGCTGGCCTCCACAACCACCTCCTCATTATCCTCTATTGGCCTTATGTCTATCCTAGGCAACCTCCCAACCCATCCATGCGCAGTTTGAGGTTCCAGGACCCTTGGGGACCACCCTAGGACTCTCCCATCCGGATTTACATCATTTTATCACTTCATTTTTGGTCATTATCACCTAGTGACGGGATAATTTCTCTCCTCTTCTATATAATCAAGGCTTCTCCTTCAGAGAAGGAGGAGCTCAGTTTTTGCCACGAAGTGCTGCCGAAATCTCTCCAGACCAGACACTTAGCTCGTGGTTCAACCATCCCCACCCATTTCACTTCATCCTCTTCACCAAGTCATGGAGCTACCTTCATCCATGGAGCTTGGAGGTGGAGGGGGCGACTTATGAGGCTTCTACAGCGCCCAAGGACATCATCCAACGCCAGGGAGTCGCCCCATTGGGGCTCTTTCTTCCTTCCTCCCTTTAATTTCTCTTGCATACATGTTGTTGTTTTCTCTTAGATAGGACGCATTTCCCTTTTCCTTCCCACATTTTTTACCACCCAAGGGGTTTAAACCCCCCCCCCCCCAGGTTCGTTCCCTCCATGCTCACCCTTTTCCTTTCATTTGTGGATAGATGCTACGCTTAAATATGTTCTAACAGGGTTTTCTTCGTTATTTTCTTCATTTTGGTAGGCATATCAGCAAGTATCAATGAGGAGCTCTTGTCCTCTGGCCGGCCGGAGGATAGGAAGAAGGTCCACATCCATTTTCTCCCGCACTGTAGAGAACGCGGCTGGCACGGGCGTCGCGACAGCATAAATGCGCCCTGATTGAGCGTCGCGACATCAGATCATCGCGACGGGGAGACCCATCGCGACAAAGATAAGTGCCCTGTTCTCATTCCTTTTCCTAGCAACGTTAGCCTAGTTTAATTTCTATTCATGGCAACTTGTTAGGTGGCGATCACAACCTCATTTTTATGCTATTTTAAGTTGATTTTAAATCATGTTGTGTGTTTCGAGGGGTGCGCGACCCTGTGATTACAATCCCCAGCTAGTCTCGTGTTCCACAACCTCACTATAAGGGTTCTGGAACCCTTGGAGGTGTGTCAGGCATGGATCTGCAGAGTATGACATTGCATATGTGGTGTTGGTTGGTCTCCACAGCTTGTTGGAAGGTTGAGGTGAAGCTTCAGTTGGACCTTCCATCCGTGGCTGTGAGATTGAGAGGTAGTCTTGTGTGGTTTGTCCGGGTCAATAACTGGTGTCACGAACCAGGCATTATGACCCGAGTGTGGCGCTGCCCTTCTTTAGCTCGTACATCTGTACGTGATTTACCATTTATTTATAAATGTTCAGTACATATAGTTGATAATATTGTTTATTTGATTCCAACTATTAGTTCTTTACATGCATAACTTTATTAATTATTGAATTTTAGCTGAAATACTTCTGCTGCTCGTGAATTTGTGTAGTACCTACCAGTTTTGAGGGAGTTTCCCTACTAAGCCAGTGACTTGTGAGGCTCACACCCCCCCCCTACTTCCCCTTTTCAGGTGAAGGAGAGCAGAAGAGTTCTCGTCCCTCTTCTAGTTCTGAGCCGCACAATAGCGAAGGCGGGCCTATGCCACCAGCAGTGTAATTTTTTGTTCTTGTTCTCACCTTGGGGTATGCCCCAGGATATTGGACCTTCACATTTTATTGACTTCAGTTGAGATGTGGCTATGTAAACTTTTAAATATGCATAGGAATGCATAGAAGTGTACACTCTTATGTATGTTTAAATGTCTCTTTTATATTCTCACGAACTCTTGTAATGGTATTCCTTGCGAGGCTTTAGTTTGTTCACGGGAGGCAGAGTCGGGTCGGACTCATTATTAAGTTAATGGGTCTGAATGACAAGGACCACTACAGTTGGTATCAGAGCAAAGTCTATGTGAATATAAAGTAATAGAGAGATTTACATAGCTTTGATCTCTACTTCAGTCCACTGTTGGTGTAACGACCCGACCTCCCGAACCCCCGCCAGGGACCCCTGAAGGTCGCACTGCCACCCACGGATCCGAAGACCCGGAAGGGTTAGAATTTAGTCCAGTGAGATAAGCAATGAATTCAAATAACTATAACAAGAAAGACTGTACATTAATAAGGAAATTAAGTACAACATGTCCCAAATAAAAGCACAGGTACAGAAAGAAGGCGCAGTCTTTAAGGGGCATACCCCGAGGACTTGCAAAATTGCCACTCTCAACTCAAGCTACAAGAGCACTCATGCTCACAACTCACACTGCTGGCAACGCATGGTGCAACAAACCGCCACCACGATCGTCCGGCAACGAACTCCTGTGACAGCGAGTCCCTACCTGAAGAGAGTAGGGGGGTAAGCCTCGCGAACAAGGCTCAGTAGGGATAACCAGTCCCTTACCAACAAGAGCAACATGAACTCCAACAAAGTGGAAGGAAAACTACTCTACAAAGCAGTAAAGCGAGAAACACCTACTACAGAGTACTACAAAGCAGTGGAAACAGAGAAACACCTCGACCACAACCCGGGTCAGGCCAAACACGACTTCCGCAAAACCAACGGAGTCAAACACATGCGGAAGCAACTGGAGAAACGCCACGACCCACAACCAAAGTCGGGCCAAAGCAACACAATGCGGAAACAAACCCTCGGCACACACCCGCCGAGATAAAGAAGCTCACAGAACACCGGAGTGACCACGTGAGACCAGAGTCTCACGACACAAGCACCAACATCCTGGACCTCCACGAGGTCAGGAAGGAACAACCAGGTGTCACCCTGAGAGACACCAAGCAACCAAGTGAGAACAAACGTCTCACCACAGGCACGGCCACCTCAGACTTCCACAAGGTCAAGGGCCCACAAAACAAAACCATCCTACACCTCGGGCACTCCACGAGGTCAGGGAACTACACATTCCGGTGCCACCACAGACGGCACCAAGGAACGGGTTACCGAAACAGCAATTGGGTGCCTACACAAGGCACCCCGAGAGAACCCGCAGAACGGAAACCACTAAACACGGCCCACGAGACCAAACTAACCAAGCCCATGGAATTAGACACGGCTAGGCTACAACCCCCGTGCAAGCTAGGGCAACGAGAAACCATTCTCGGAAACAGCGTGAGAAACACCGTCACGCAAGAGCACACAAGCCACTGCCACAGGCAGCTAAGAGGAGGGCACACAGTCCACTCCTCCAGCTCGCCAGCCGCCGACTCCTGCCTACAACCTCCCCGGTAGAGTGAGGCTAGTGAGCCACAGCTAAGAACACAAGCACAAACCACCGCAGCCCGGCCGAGCTGCGGCCCCACGCCTGACCTCCCTACATGGCTACGGAACCAACGCAGAGCGAGGCTATGAGAAGGACTAGCTGGTCCACACCGAAAGAGCGCCACAACAACCTCGGAGACCAGACCCAGCTAAGAGAGCTCTACAAACGACAGAAGCCACTGTCCCCACCGTTTTCCCCTCCGCTCTGAGTTTGTAACTCGAGCACGCCCGCCACCCAGAGAAGCTCCCTCTGACACAGGCGCGCGGGGATGGGGGTCCCAGGTAACGGTAACAACTTATCTCGCAGACAAGCCCTCAAGTGCCTAGCACCGGGCGAAAGAGAACTGGCGTGGCAACCACCACAGAAACAGCACCGCTGGCTCATAACCAAGACAAGCCCAGCAGGCACAAGCACGCACGGCACCCCTTTCGAAAACCCCAGAAGGGTCGTCGGCCAACGTCGGTACACACGGCACGGCCCGAGAACCTGGAACACCACAAGGCAGAAAAGAAACCAAGCAACCAGAACGCGACCACAGTTGCGTCGCCTTCTGAGCAAGAAGGTGACGACCAACCTGTCGCCACTAGGTCGCGATGACCAGGGTGTCGGCTTCTGATCTGAACGCGACGTATCGACCTGTCGCGTTCAGCATCAGAAGGCCGAACCCCCAAACAAGCCAGCAGAAACCAGCCAAACCACACCTAAGCCAGAAGGCGACAAGGACAGCGTTGCGACCCGAAGGCAGAACTCGACGGGGATCCTGTCTCAACCAGAAAGCGACACACCGGGTGTCGCCTTCAGATACAGAACACGACGTACCGAACCGTCACGTTCCTCATCTGAAGGCAGGGCCCTTGGGGCAGAACCTCCCCAAGTCCCGCACCCCAAAGGGCCACAAGGCCAAGACCCATACAGGAGGACTTGCCTCATCCCAAGTTGAAGAGACCTCCCTCTAACCAACTTGGACACGAGCCATCCTCCGCCACGATCGGAACTCGGAGACTGAAAAGCATAGGGGAACGTGACAGACAACCTGTCGCCACCAGAACGCGACAGGTTGCACATCATCTTCTATCTGGTGTAGCGACAGCTAACCTATCGCGACCCTAGACAGAAGCCCAAACTGAGCATTGGGGCCAAACCATGGTCCCCCAAGCTACAACAAGGCCTCCAAACAACTGGGGGAGGGGAGCATACTTGCAAGCAAAGCTAAGAGTGGCTCGAGGGGCACCAATGCCACCTCTCCTCGCCCACACAACATGCACAAAGCTTAAACACGTAGACGGAGCACCACCGGCAAGCGTCCATCCGTGCGAAACCACAAGGGAGCTCACGAGCATGGAATGGACCGCCCAAAACTAAGCTCCATCTACACTAACAGGTATGGGAACAAGAGAACCCTACTGAGAACGAAGAACCAAACCCAAATGTGCCTTCGCGAATCCTCGACCGCCTCCTCCTCGCTCCACGACACTCCGCCGCTCCGCCACGAGCTCGTCGGCGACTCCACCACGCCCAGGCCACTGGAGGGAGCAGGGGGAAACTTCCCCTCCTCGAAGAGGAGGAGGGAAGAAGAAAGGAAAGAGGGGGAAGAAAGGAGGGTTGCTTGGCTTAAGCCCTCGAAACTGAGGTCGCGACAAGCTAGGCGTCACGTTCTCAACAAGAACGCGACAGGCAAGCTATCGCCTTCCAAAAGTTCCGACAGGTCTCATGCTAGGCTGATAGCCTCCAGACCATGTGTCACACAAGCAGGCGACTCAAGTGAATGCGACAACTGGCATGTCGCCTTCACACCTACGCTGCAGACACGTGGCACACAAACCAACAGGCAACGGGAATGCGACACAAGGGCCGTCGCCTTCCTAACTAGAGGGCGACACAGAGTACGTCGCGTTCAGAACGCGACTGCCGATCCGTCGCGATCCCAAGACCAACAGCAAGACAGCCAGAACCCGAGATGTTACAATACATCCAACAACAAAAATAATTTCGTCCTCGAAATCAAGAGCGAAACCCAGTCAAAGAAAACAACAGGTGCCAAGGGACCACTCAGTCGTACTACGACTTCCCGGTGGTCACCACCACGACCCTGCCACAAGGGAGTTCCAAACCAGACATCTGACAGCTCACAGGGCGCACAACAATGGCACAGAGCACACATGCAGATGTCGACAACTCCTCAGGCGCGGCGCGCACCAAGCCGAAAAGAACCACTGAAACCGCCAGCCAGAAACCACGCGACTGAGCCCTCAACAGACCACGCCGTTGAGACCAACCGGTCAGTATCTCACTCTGTCGCCCAACGGCAAGACAGAGGTCCCAGCTACTGACGACAACTGAGGAAAATGCCAAGAGGTCATCCACATGACTCTGTTGAATGGCTCCGCACAACTAGCAACAACTAGCACCTATGGTAAAGCCAATCGAGAGCTTCTTAAAGGTGACCCAAAACCAAACGATAGCATGCACGAGGAAAACACCACGGCTCACAGAACAGTGTCCACTGGCACCACTCGATCTTACCCAGATCGTCCTCGTGGTCCGACAAGGACACACAACAACTGTGGAGCCACAGAAAAACTAAACCCAACGCTCCACAAGCGCATGCGCAGAGACAAAACCAGGAAAGATGTCTGAGGTTGGCAAAGCCAAACATCCCAAGACATCAACAAACATGCACGGGGAAAACGGAACAACTACCAAGGTTGGAAGCAACACAATAAGGGAAAACAGCGCAACCCACGGTGCTAACACAAGCACCAGGAGCCACCCAAGGTGCAACACAATGCACCAAGGCTCCAGACGGAATAGAACAAACCACTCGAGCACGAGCACATGGTGCCACCACCAGCACCAAAACCAGGCAAGATGCAACATGGTTGCACAAAAGGCTGGAACAACATAGGCTAACAGGAAGGACTCTCTAAAAGAGACCTGCCCAAAAGCCACACACAAGAAGCCACAAGCCAAAAAGGGCAGGACAGGCCACACCGGCCCCGAACCCCTTTAAGGCACAAAGACACAGAACATTGAGACAGAACAATGCCCAAGGTGCAGTACACAACTGCACCAACGGCCTGAAACGACTCAAGGCCAACCGAAAGGGAATCTGCACCAGAGACCCACACAGGCAAAACACGTGGAGAACCAGCAGCTTCAAGAGCGCAACAATTACATTGGCTCTTAGAAGCACACCACAAGGCACCGCTCCTACCACGCAGGCGGAGAGGGCCACACACCAGACGGAGACAAGCACCTCCAAGGCACAGGCCAAGGTACAAGCCAAAACACACCCTGGAACGATGCCTGCACAAGCAAGCCAAACCAACAAACTGGTGCTTCCTTACACGAAACACAAGGCACGCTGCCCCATATCGTTCTGTCAGGCAACAAGAAACTAGCACAGCAAGAGAAGACGCAATGGGTTACCACAACCCATCGTGCCACAAGGAAACAAAGCGCACGAGGGGAGCAAATAGCTCAACCTCAAAACAGCTCAACAGGGGAGGGACCTTTGCCACGAAGGTCGCCACGGTGCGCAACACGGCACCAAGGCCATGGCAGAGCACAACCACCCCGAGCAACCACGAAAAGCAAAGGAAGAAGGCACACAACTGGCTTCTTCCTCACACAAAGGAGAAAATAGCACGCAAGGCTAGCACTCACACGTGAGGCACAGCCGACCAAACACCCGCTACACTCACCAGACTACTGTCTGGGAGAGCACACAGGGTACAAGAAATGAAGCAAAACACCTGACCCCAGGGACACACGGAGTCCCACCGGCGCAGTCGGGAAAACTTGAAACGAACAGGAAGACCACCTGGCCAGCACAACGTCCAGACACACGGCCAAGGGCATAACACCTCGACCGACACACCCAAACAAACTGTAACATGGACAGTCCGATCGGCAACAACGACAGCTTATCTCTACCGAGAGAGAGCAGCGACAACCAAAACAACACGAAGCAGCTTTGGGGAGAACCTCCACCAAAAGCGCCAAGAGCCGATCTGGATAACATCACCAGAAAGAGCCCAAACAAACGACCAACAGAGAGAACACAGCAGACAGCAGAAGCAACACAACTGGTTATGGGAGAAACATCCACCAGAACCACCAAGGCGCCGTTCTGGGAAAACCCACCAGAACGCAATAGCCAGCACAACAGCAGCATACCTCAACCCTGAGGTAGCACAACAACCGGCAGAAACAAGCCCGGAACAGTCCTGAGAGCAACCCTCACCAGGACAATAGCCAACGGTTCTGGGAAACATCACCAGAACACAGGGCAGCCAAGCGATGCACCTCAACCTTGAGGGCAATGCCACAGCAAACAACCAGAAACCAGAGACCTCAAACCAAGGAGGCAACATAGGGGAAGACTTTAACGAGCACAGAAGCAGTCCCAGAGGGAGAGGGACTCTCACTAGAACAACAACAAAAGTTCTAGAAAAACACCACCAGAACACAGCAGCCAAGCGATGCACCTCAACCTAGAGGGCAACGCCGCAACAACCAGAAACGAGCACAACATAGCTCTAGGGAAAACCTCACCTCCACCAGAACTAATAGAGAAGAACTCCGGGAGCACCTCACCAGAGTTCACAACCAGTCAGCGCAAGGCCGAAAACAACCACAACCATGCGTCGCAGCGCTCAACCAGCAGTGCAACACAACACACAAGCATCTGCTTAGCTCGAGCAAAGATGCTGACTGAGCATAGCACAGCGCCCAATGGTGCACAGGCATGCAAGGCCAAACACACAGCCAACAACACACACCCCAACAACAAGGGGACATCCAACAAGGACACACCCCAACAACAAGGGGACAGCCAACCATGCAAGGACACCTTATATCGGTTTCGCAGACCACAACCCTGCACCGGTGAAGGCCACACCACACGTAGGCTCTCTCAGCCTTCGTGACACACCCACACAAATGCGTAAGCCGAGGACGAACCCAACTGCAGCACGAGCGAAACAACAACCACGCTCGCAGCACGCATCCCGCAGCAGCAGCAGCAACACACTCGGACTCTGCTGGAAAGCTGACCACCTGCAACAAAGACCAAATGCTCACTTAAAAGCAACTCTACACAAACGGGCCAGCAGCGCACAAGTACCTTTTCTTTGGGAAAGCCATAGTTATTAACCCATTACAAATCTCATTGGACCCCTGAGCTCTGATACCACTGTAATGACCCGACCTCCCAGACCCCCACCAGGGACCCCCGAAGGTCGCGCCGCCACTCACGGATCCGAAGACCCGGAAGGGTTAGAATTTAGTCTAGTGAGATATGCAATGAATTTAAATAACTATAACAAGAAAGATTGTACATTAATAAGGAAATTAAGTACAACATGTCCCAAATAAAAGTACAGGTACAGAAAGAAGGCGCAGTCCTTAAGGGGCATACCCCGAGGACTTACAAAAAGGCCACTCTCAACTCACGCTACAAGAGCACTCACGCTCACAACTCACACTGCTGGCAATGCATGGCGCAACAAACCGCCACCACGACTGTCCGGCAACGAACTCCTGTGACAGCGAGTCCCTACCTGAAGAGAGTAGGGGGGTGAGCCTCGCGAACAAGGCTCAGTACGGATAACCAGTCCCTTACCAGCCAGAGCAGTAGGAACTCCAAAAAAGTGGAAGGAAAACTACTCTACAAAGCAGTAAAGCAAGAAACACCTACTGCAGAGTACTACAAAGCAGTGGAAACAGAGAAATGCCTCGACCACAACCCGGGTCAGGCCAAACACGACTCCCGCAAAACCAGTGGAGTCAAACACATGCGGAAGCAACTAGAGCAATACCACGACCCGCAACCAGGGTCGGGCCAGAGCAACACAATGTGGAAACAAACCCTCGGCACACACCCGCTGAGACAAAGAAGCTTACGGAACACCGGAGCGACCACGTGAGACCAGAGTCTCACCACACAAGCACCAACATCCCGGACCTCCACGAGGTCGGGAAGGAACAACCAGGTGTCACCCCGAGAGACACCAAGAACCTAAGTGAGAACAAACGTCTCACCACAGGCACGGCCACCTCAGACCTCCACAAGGTCGAGGGCCCACAAACAGAACCACCCTGCACCTCGGGCACTCCATGAGGTCAGGGAACTACACACTCCAGTGCCACCACAGATGGCACCAAGGAATGGGTTACCGAAACAGCAGTTGGGTGCCTGCACAAGGCACCCCGAGAGAATCCGCAAAAAGAAAACCACTAAACACGGCCCACGAGACCAAACTAACCAAGCCCACGGAATTAGACACGGCCAGGCTACAACCCCCGTGCAAGCTAGGGCAACGAGAAACCATTCTCGAAAACAGCGTGAGAAACACCGTCACACAAGAGCACACAAGCCACCGCCATAGGCAGCTAAGAGGAGGACACACATTCCACTCCTCCAGGTCGCCAGCCACCGACTCCTGCCTCCCCGGTAGAGTGAGGCTAGCGAGCCACAGCCAAGAACACAACCACAAACCACCGCATCCCGGCCGAGCTGCGGCCCCACGCCTGACCTCCCTACGTGGCTCTGGAACCAACGCAGAGCGAGGCTGTGAGAAGGACTAGCTGGTCCGCACCGAATGAGCGCCACAACAAGCTAGGAGACCAAACCCAGCTAAGAGAGCTCTCCAAACGACAGAAGCCGTTGTCCCCACCGTTTTCCCCTCCGCTCTGAGTCCGAAACTCGAGCACGCCCGCCGCCCGGAGAAGCACCCTCTGACACAGGCGCGCGGGGATGAGGGTCCCAGGTAACGGTAACAACCTGTCTCACAGACAAGCCCTCAAGTACTTAGCACCAGGCGAAAGAGAACTGGCATGGCAACCACCATAGAAACAGCACTGCTGGCTCGTAACCAAGACAAGCTCAGCAGGCACAAGCACGCACGGCACCCCTTCTGGAAACCCCCAGAAGGGCCGTCGGCCTACGCCGACACACATGGCATGGCCCGAGAACCCGGAACACCACCAGGTAGAACAGAAACCAAGCAACCTGAATGCGACCACAGTTGCGTCGCCTTCTGAGCAAGAAGGCGATGACCAACATGTCGCCACCAGGTTGCGACGACCAGGGTGTCGGCTTCTGATCTGAACACGACGTATCGACCTGTGGCGTTCAGCATCAGAAGGCCGAACCCCCAAACAGGCCAGCAGAAACCAGCCAAACCACACCTAAGCCAGAAGGCGACAAAGACACCATCGCGACCCGAAGGCAGAACGCGACAGGGATCCTGTCGCAACCAGAAAGGGACACATCGGGTGTCGCCTTCAGATATAGAACATGACATATTGAACCATCGCGTTCCTCATCTGAAGGCAGGGCCCTTGGGGTAGAACCTCCCCAAGTCCCACACCCCAAAGGGCCATAAGGCCAAGACCCACACAGGAGGACTGGCCTCGTCCCAAGTTGGAGAGACCTCCCTCTAACGAACTTGGACACGAGCCATCCTCCACCACGATTGAAACTAGGAGACTGAAAAGCAGAGGGGAACGCGACAGACAACCTGTCGCCACCAGAACATGACAGGTTGCACATCACCTTCTATCTGGTGTAGCGACAGCTAACCTGTCGCGACCCCAAACAGAAGCTCGAACTGAGCATTAGGGCCAAACCATGGTCCCCCAAGCTACAACATGGCCTCCAAACAACTGAGGGAGGGGAGCATACTTGCAAGCAAAGCTAAGAGTGTCTCGAGGGGCACCAATGCCACCTCTCCTCGCCCACACAACATGCACAAAGCTTAAACACATAGACAGAGCACCACTGTCAAGCGTCCATCCGTGCGAAACCACAAGGGAGCTCACGAGCATGGAATGGACCACCCGAAACTAAGCTCCATCTACACTAATAGGTATGGGAACAAGAGATCCCTACTGAGAATGAAGAACCAAACCCAAATGGGCCTTCACTAATCCTCGACTGCCTCCTCCTCACTCCACGATGCTCCGCCGCTCCACCACGAGCTTGCCGGTGACTCCACCACGCCCAGGCCACCGGAGGGAGCAGGGGGAAACTTCCCCTCCTCGGAGAGGAGGAGGGAAGAAGAAAGGAAAGAAGGGAAAGAAATGAGGGTTGCTTGGCTTAAGCCCTCGGAACTGAGGTCGCGACAAGCTAGGCATCGCGTTCTCAATAAGAACGCGACAGGCAAGCTGTCGCCTTCCCAAAAGTTTCGACAGGTCTCCTGCCAGGCTGACAGCCTCCAGACCACGTGTCACACAAGCAGGCGACTCAGGTGAACGCGACAGCTGGCATGTCGCCTTCACACCTACGCTGCAGACATGTGGCACACAAACCAACAGGCAACGGGAATGCGACACAAGGGTCGTCGCCTTCCCAACTAGAAGGAGACACAGAGTACGTCGCATTCAGAACATGACTTCCGATCCGTCGTGATCCCAAGACCAACAGCAAGACAGCCAGAACCTGAGATGTTACAGCTGGTAGCTGGCCTTGGTTTTGTATTGACTTGTGATTGTGTTATATGCTTTGGATGATGTATGTGCAGGATTTGAAATGGCTATTAGAAGAGATTGGGGAGGTGGAGGAGATGAACCAAAAGAGTCTACTCATCAGTTAATTGAAAGATTGTGGGAATGTATTACTGAGATACGGACAAGGTTGGATCAGTAGGTGCCGGCCTAGCTAGTAGTGATAGCACCTCAGGTTGTAGAGGAGGCAGTACTTGTAGCACCACCCCCACCACCATCCGGAATTGAGGTACCACCCGTTGTGCATGTACCCCCAGTAGTACCAGTATGTCCAGTTAATACAGAGGAGCCTACGGCGTTAGTAGAGAGGTTTTGAGGTTGTAGTCACCTACTTATTCAGGAGGTTCGAATCCAGACACAGCTGAGCATTGGGTGCATGAGATTGAGAGAGTTTTTGTTACTATGAGGTGTTCGCAAGTAGATAGGGTGATCTTGGCAACATATCAGTTGCGTGGTTTTGCACAGGAATGGTGGAGATTAAAGATGCAGACGGTATTTGTGGGAAGGACTAAAGAATCCATCACTTGGCTAGAATTCTTAGAACTGTTCAATGGTACTTTATTTCCAGTTTAGATCCAGCAGGCAAAGAGGGAGCAGTTTAGAACATTGCAGCAAGAGAATTTGCCAATATTGGAGTATCAGATGCGATTTATGGTATTGAGCAGGTATGTGTCGTATGTGGTTACAAATAATGCAATAATGGTGGAGTACTTTATTCAAGCTTTGCGACCATACTTGCAGGATGCGGTGATTCCCCTTATGTGCAGAACAGTTGAAGAAGCAGCTCAGCGATCAGCTATCTTGGAGAGGACTATATAGGCCAGGCAGTCAGGGGAGTCAAGTAGTTTTCGGCTTCCACAACATTCCCCAGGTGTTAGTAAGGACAAGGTGCCATCTTCATCAGGGTTTACTCAGTGGGGTTCCAAGTTAAAGAAGATATTTAGAGGCCAAGGAAGTGGAATACAATAGGCATTCCAACAAGGTCGAGGATTTAGACCAAAGTCAAAGGAGTCCCAGCAGAGTACAACTAGGCAGCCAATGATTCCTTCAGGTTACAGGTGTTATAATTGTGGTCATCCAGGCATTTGATTAGAAATTGTCCATATCCCGCAAGTACGATTATGGTAAAGCAGTACCATAGCAGCAAAAGCAAGCCCAACAGCCATCGACAGATCGAGGTAGAGGTTCGCATTTCCAGAGGGGTCAAGGACAAGTTATTGTCATCACCAAAGCGCAAGCAGAGGCATCCAACTTAATTGAAGGTATATTACCTATCTTTGAATTTTCAGCAAGAGTGTTGATAGATCCAAGTGCATCGCATTCTTTTATTTCTGAAGATTTTATGAATAGTATGTTTCATCCTTTAGAAGAGAAGTAGTGTGAGTTGATTGTGGAAGTCCCCTTAGGTGACTATATGCTTACTTCTAGTTATTTAGATGAAGTTCTAATAGTGATTCAAGGAAATCAGTTGCCAGTCAGATTGTATGCATTGTAGTTGAAAAAATATGATATGATTCTAGGAATGGATTGGTTAGAGGCATATGGGGCAATAGTGGATTGTAGGAAGAAGAGAGTCATACTTTGTCATCCTAGCGGAGCAGTATTTGAATTCCAAGGTATGTCGTTTTATACTCTCAAACTTATTATTTCTGCACTTCGAGCTAGAAGGTTAATTAATGCGGGATGTGTAGTATATTTAGCTTCGGTGAGTCTAGTTGGGTCAGATAGGTCTGTAGAGAAGGTTCCAGTGGTCAAAGAATTTATTGATGTATTTCTAGAAGATTTTCAAGGGTTATCTCCAGACATAGAGATTGATTTTACAATAGAATTGCAACCGGGTATTATGTCAATCTAAAAGGCACTGTACAAAATGGCATCAGCTGAGTTGAAGGAATTGAAGAAGCAATTGCAGGAACTATTAGAGAAAGGTTTTACTATTCCCAGTCATTCACTGTGGGGTGCTCCAGTATTGTTTGTTAGAAAGAAAGATGGTAGTTTCAAAATGTGTATAAATTATCGTCAGTTGAATAAGGCTACTATTAAGAATAAGTATACGCTTCAAAGAATAGATGATTTGTTCGATCAGTTGCAGTCAGCTAAAATATTCTCTAAGATTGATTGAGGTCAGGGTATCACCAGTTGAGAATCAGAGAGGAGGACATTGATAAAACAACTTTCAGAACGAGGTATGGTCATTATGAGTTTGTGGTTATGCCGTTTGGTTGACGAATGCACCAACAGCTTTTATGAATTTGATGAACAAGATATTTCACCCATATTTAGACAAGTTCATTGTGATATTTATAGATGATATATTGGTGTATTCAACATCAGAGGGGGAGCATGCAGCACATTTAAGGATCACTTTGCAGGCTTTGTGAGAACATCAATTGTATGCCAAATTTAGTAAGTGTGAGTTCTGGTTACATGAGATTCAGTTTCTAGGTCATGTAATTTCTAGAGGAGTAGCAGTGGATCCAGCCAAAGTTGAAGCAGTCATGAAATGGGAAGAGCCAAAGACTGTGTCAGAAATCAAAAATTTTCTAGGTTTGGCAGGATATTACAGGTGTTTTGATAGCCCACTGCGTCGTTTAACACGTGACTAACAATCTTAAAATTTTCGGCCTACACTAAATATTTTGACAATAGTTAAGTGGTGAGAGCCGAGTCGAATCCACGAAGAAATAGATTTTAGAGTTGAAAACTTTGGGGTTTTGTTTAGAAAATAACATGGTGATATTAAAACTAAGTTAAACAAAATAAATCTAAACTAAGTGAAATAGATAAAGAGTAACATGAGATGAGATTCAAAATTACAATCCACTAAATAATATAAAGGATTAACAATAGAATATTTTATACTAAAAATAAATCAACAACTTATTACAAGAAACATGGGAAATAGAGAGAGAAATGAAGAGAAAGAGAGAGAGATAGAAGAGAGAAGAGAGAGAACGGAAGAGAAGAGAGAGAGAGACGTGACTAAAGAGAGAGAGAGAGCGATAGAGAAGAGAGAGGACAGAGACGAGAGAGGAGAGAGAGGGCAAGAGAGAGTGGAGAGAGAGAGAGGGGGCGAGAGGAGAGAGGCGAGCGAGAGGAGAGAGAGAGAGAAGGCGGCCGCGCCTCTCTACGTGCATGCATGCAAGTAGAGAGGAAGAGAGGAGGGCGCGTGGTGCAGGCGGGGCGGCGGGCTTGCGCGGGTGGGTGCGTGGTGCTGCTGGCACGGGCACGCGGGCAGGCTTGCACAGGCGACCTGTTGTTGCTGCTTCTGTGTGCCGAAGAGAGAAACCGGGAGAGAGAGAGATAGGGAGAGAGGAAGAAGAGAAGAAGAGAAAGAGAAGAAGATGAGGGGGCTGTCGGCAGAGAAAGAAGAGGAGGATGAAGAGAAGGTGAAGGGATCGGAGGAGAGGAGAGAGAGCTCCCGAGGGAAGGGAATGAGAGAGAGAAGAGGTGAAGATTGTTTAAAATATAGATAGTAAGAAGAGAGGAAAGAATAGAGAATTAAGGGGAAGGGTTTTGAAAATAGAGAGGGATTTTAAAATGAGAGAGAGAGTTTTGAAATTTAAAAAAAAAAGGAAGAGAGGGAAAATAAAAGAGGTTTAAAATTGGAGTCTCTGTTCATTAACACTTGATCCAAACTTGGCCCATTGACATATCCTTATTAATTAGCCCATTAACCTGAAAATAAAACACATACAAGAGATTAAATCAATTCATATTTGTAATGAGATGGCAATGGGTTTTATGAAATTAATGACTATTTGTCAAAAAAATAACATGATTATCAATAACAATTGTATACTTATCACGTTTCATTCAAGATTTCTGAAAAATTGCAGCTCATATGACAAAGTTAACTAGGAAAGGTGTGTCATTTGTGTGGTCAACAGATTGTCGTTGGAGTTTCATGGAATTGAAGAGGAGACTCACTTCAACACCTATATTAGAGTTACCATCAAATAGTGGAGGATTTTTGTTGTACACAGATGCTTCTGAGAGAGGGCTCGGGGTAGTATTGATGCATCATGGAAAAGTTGCAGCATATGCATCCATGCAGTTAAAGTGCTATGAAGAGAATTATCTAGCACATGATTTGGAATTAGCAGTAGTGGTATTTGCTTTAAAGTTATGGAGGCATTATTTGTATGGTGAGAGGTTTGAAATTTTCACAAATCATAAGAGTTTAAAATATATCTTTTCTCAAAGGGATTTGAATCTCAAGCAGTGCAGATGGATGAAATATTTGAAGGATTATGATTTCAGTTTGGCATACCACCTATGTAAAGCCAATGTAGTTGCAGATGCATAAACCTAATGTAGTTGCAGATGCATTAAGCAGAAAAGCATTTTTGAGTCAGATGATGATAAAGGAATGGAAATTGTATGAGGATATAGCAGAGAACTCCCTGTTTATTCCAAACAATCAGTAGCGAGCAGTGTTGGCCAGTACTGTAGTGGAACCGCATAGGTCTAGATATTTAATTCACCCAGGCACTACAAAGATGTATAAAGATTTAAAGAAATACTTTTGGTGGCTAAATATGAAGAAGGAAATAGCAGAATTTATTGCAAGGTGTTTGATTTGTCAACAAGTAAAAGCATAGCATCAAAGGCCAGAAGGATTGTTGCAGCCATTGTCGATTCCACAATGGAAATGGGATGATATTGCTATGGATTTCGTGGTAGGATTGCCCAGAACAGCATCAGGTCATAATAGAATTTGGGTTTTTGTTGATAATTGACAAAAGTGTGCAGGTTATTAGTTGTAAACATGTCTTGGACAGTTGATAGATTAGCAAGATTATATGTGAACATAATAATACCATTGCATGGCATTCTAGTGACTATAGTTTCAGATAGAGATCCAAGGTTCACATCTGGTTTTTGGAGGAGTTTACAACGAGTAATTGACACCGAGTTGACGTCGCAAGCATATGGGTAAACAAAAAGAACAATTCAGACAATAAAAGATATGTTTTGAGCCTATTGTTTAACATGGGGAGGCAGTTGGGAGTATCACTTAGGAATGGTGGAATTCGCTGTCAATAATAATTCTCATGCAAGTATTGAAATGGCACCATATGAAGCTTTATATGGAAGACCATGTAGGACACATTTGAATTGGCATGAGGTGGGAGAAAAGCATATTATAGAACCAGAATTAATTCAACAATGTTCAGAAATGGTCAAATTTATAAAGGAAAAACTTCATACAGCTCAGAGTCGCCAGAAAAGTTATGTGATACAAGACGCAGGCCATTGTAGTTTGAAGTTGGAGATTATGTATTTTTAAGAGTTTCTCCCACTAAAGGTGTTTTAAGATTCAACAAGAAAGGTAAAGTGAGTCTAATATATGTAGGCCAATTCTGAATTGTAGAAAGAATTGAAGAAACAACTTACAGAGCAGAACTCCCAGCAAATTTCACAGATGCACATGATGTATTCCATGTCTCCATGTTGCAAAGATATATTCGAAATCCTTCACAAATAGTCAGTTATACTAAAGATGATTAAGGCCAGACATGTCTATGCTAAAGTACCTAATTCAAATTATAGGACGAAGAACACAGAAGTTGAGAAATAAAGAAATTGAGCTAGTAAAAATCAGATGGGAAAATAGACAAGGAGGAGAAGACACTTGGAAACTGGCAGAGGAAATGCAAAAAGCGTATCCATACTTGTTTGAGTAAGCTTTAATTCTTTTTAGGTGATAGTCCCATGCATGATTAAATGTGAATTTTATGTTAGGGTTCCTTTCTAAATTTCGAGGACGGAATTTTTTCTTAGGTGATAGTAATGTAACATTGTGGCCATTCATATCATGGTTTGATTGGTTTGTGGGCCAATGTGTGGCCAATAGGTGGTGTTCAGTGTTTTAGCAGGTTGTGTGGGTGTAGTGGACAGGAAAATCGGGACCAACACACCCCATGCTTCGTATGTCGCGTTCTTAACGCGATAGACACCAATGTCGCGTTCTCATCGCCGCTATTTCGGGGTGCTCGGCTACATGCCCAACGCATGGCGCGTGCATGGCTGATGCATGGTGTCGGCATCAGGAAGGTGACGGCCTAAACTGTCACGTTCTTGACGTGACAGCCGATCGCGTCGCGTTCTTAACTTTGATGAGTTGAGAACCCTAGGTCGGCCAAATAGAGCAGAGGAAGCTCTGTTCGACCACGATGAGGTTTTATAGGTGGGTTTGTGGCGATTTGGTCGTGTGGTGTGCGGTTTGGCGTGCTATCGACGCGAGGGCATTGCTCGGAGTGTGGGAAACGTCGATCCATCATTGTTCTTCACATTCTTCATGTAGGTAAGGAGATTCTGCTCATTTTCTTATTGTAGATGGTGTAATCATTGTGTTTGATGTGTGGAACGAGTTCTAACTATTAGATGGCATGTTAATGTAACTGTTAGACTATTTCTATTTGATTTGCATGGTTGTTTGGCTACGTTTTATGAGGTTTCCAAAAGTGGTACTTATGGATTGGGGTTCTGTCTATGAAGGAGACGGCCCCGGGTGTCACATTCGGAATGCGACAGCCCGACTCGTCGCATTCACATTCAGAACGCACCATATCGAAGCTTCACATTTTAAACGTGACAGATCTCCCTGTCGCCTTTTGGTTTCTGAGGGCTGAAAGCCTATTTTACTTGGTATGAATATAATGTAGTGCCATTTTGTGTATTTTTCGTATTATAACGGTGCTTTGGCACATGTTGAGATTAAAGGATACTATGTTTACGTGGCTTGTGCATATGTGGCGAGTTGGGCGGTATGACCCCTTCCGTGGTTACCTCTCGAGTCGGGTACCCCAGGTACTTTGTGAGCCAGGCACGCTAGTGCTCGGGATTTGTCCCGATACTGTGTGCACAGTCAAGGTTTGCATCGTCTTCCTGGACACCCTCACTCGTCTGTCGAGTTGTACGTCCGAATGGGGAAAGATGATAGTGGGGCAGCAACTTGTGTGTGTTGGTTCTTTGTTCGGTCACTTGTAGTGCGCTCGTGGTTGGGGGATGAACACCGGTAGACGTACTGATTTCCTGCTAGTCCCGTGTTCCACAGCCTCACTCTAAGAGTTTCGGAACCCTTGGAGGTGTGTTAGGCGTGGATCTGCAGCGTGTGACGTTGCAGATGTGGTGTTGGTTGGTCTCTACAGCTTGTTGGCATGGTAGAGGTGAAGCCACAGTTGGACCTTCCGTTTGTGACTGCGAAACTGAGAGGTAGTCTTATGTGGTTTGTCCAGGTCAGTAACTGGTGTCACGAACCAGGCGTCGTGACCCGAGTGTGGCATTGCCCTTCTTTAGCTCGTACATCTATATGTGATTTACTGTTTATTATAAATGTTTAGTACGCATAGTTGATAATATTGTTTATTTAATTCCAGCTCTTAGTTCCTTACATGCATAGCTTTATTAATTGTTGGCTTTTAGCTGAAATACTCTTGCTACTCGAGAGTTTGTGTAGTACCGATTTTGAGGGAGCTTTTCTATTGAGTTAGTGACTTGTGAGGCTCACACCTCCTACTTCCCCCTTTCAGGTGAAGGAGAGCAGGAGAGTTCTTGTCCCTCTTCTAGTTCTGAGCCGCACCGTAGCAGAGGCGGGCCTACGCCACCAGCAGTGTAATTTTTTGTTCTTCTTCTCATCTCGGGGTATGCCCCAGGATGTTGTACTTTCACTTTTTGTTGAAATGTGGCTATGTAAACTTTATGTAAATATGTGTAGGAATGTATAAAAGTGTACACTCTTATGTATGTTTAAATGTCTCTTTTATGTTCTCACGGACTCGAGTAATGGTATCTCTTGTGAGGTTTTGGTCTATTCATAGGAGGCGGAGTTAGGTCGAACTTGTTATTAAGTTAACAGGTCTGAACGACGAGGATTGCTATATCTATTCTAGTGTGTAATTGACACCTAATCGACATTACAATTAGGTTGTTCATTAAGTTTTTCTTTTCCGAAATATGTGGTGTTTAAGAAGTTTTATTTAAGACTAAGTATAATATATTGTGACATACATATATAGGATTATTTTTGAATTTTTTGAAAACTTCCCAAGGATTCACTTGCCAACCCTAGTCCAGATCTACAAACCTGAGTAAAGTTGAAAAATGGACTTTCTGGTACTTCTTGGGCTTAAAAACATTGACCTGGGCCTTAAATTCTTTACTAGGTTTGGTCTCTTGTCCTAGCCCATTCACCCTGTCTAAGCCTACAGATGAATTCTTTTGGATTTTTTTTTGTTTCTAGACCCTACAATCTTTATGATTAAGTTTTAATATCCATAAACTGATCATTAGTTGTGATCCCAAAAGTTCTAACCTTGCTTACAAGTGTGTTCTTTTGGATTCTTTTGCAATTAACTTTTATTTTCTACTTCCAAGACCAAAAGAGGCTTGGATTCAGGACTAAATAGTCAAGATTTGTGAAGTAAACCTGATTTTAAAATCTTACACGGTGTAAAAACTAAAAAACGGCAAAATAAAGGATCGTGGGCACCTTTGAAAGATAAGAAACTGGTTACTAGTCACCACAGAGCGTGACTAAACTAAGGTTCGCCGTACCGCCCAGATCGACCGTGCCGCATTCTCCGTGGAAAGGTACGATACCGTACCGTACCACTAAGATACAGTGTGAAAATGACTTGTTTGGTTTGTTTTTTTAGTTTTGTGACTTGATGAATATTTAAAATGAGTAAACTTCAAAAGAAAATGAGTAAAACATAAAAAAAATGTAACTAAGAACATTTAACAAGTTCTTACCTAATCTTTCTCATCATGTTGAGTATGTATATCCACGAAATCCTCATAGTAGGGGGTATAACTTCCATCTTTGAACAACCTCACATTATAAGCGCTCTCCAAAAATGCAAATAATCAGCATAAGGCATATAATTTCGTACATACGCTGATATTATATGCACCCTTTCTCTCTCATATCCTACAGAACTATCAGGGATATCACGCCTTCTACAACGTGAAAAGGGGTTGATATGCTCACGAGATTTTCATCAAAGTTGTTCTACTCTTCTTCAGCTTTGTCCTCGAAGTGGAATCAACTCAATTGGTGGCATGTGCCCAAAGTTATAGCAGATTATTCTTCACATTCTCTCTCATATCATGATCTATATATACAAGATTATCATGTCTTCCACTTCTCAAACGAGGGCATATCTTTTCAAAACTTCTTCATAAAAGTTGTTCCCTACGACTTCCTTTACGAGCTCCAACTAGAATCACATCAAATGAAGGTCTGTGCTTAAAGATATAGTGGATTATTCTTGACCTTCTCTCTCATATCGTCATCCAAACTAGCAGTGAGTGCGGCCTCTCTACAATATGAACGAGGGTGATCCAGTCTTTGGGATTGTCATGCCCCGCCAATTTAGCAGTGGAATAAATTGGGGAGGCATGAACAACGTGTATGGTAATATAAATTGCGCATACATTCGCAAATATCAGAGCAACTAATGAACAATAATTGCAATTAAAACTCATCATTTTATTGATAATTCATCTAAACTATTACAACCACTAACTCAGAGCCAAAACATAGGGCTCAATGACTTCATTACATTTGGAAATGATAACTAAGCAACTATCTAAACTAACTCTAGGGTAATGGGGACAATCCATCGCTATGACTCCAGGACGCTCATCACTCCAGTCCAATCACGTTGTTGTGAGTAAGGTCATCATTCGACTTACCTGAAAACACAATAACAAATAACGAAGGGTGAGCATTAATGCTCAGTAGGACTTAATATCTCGTGTAAACAAGCATGCTTTAAGTGATTAATGTCTTGTAACGCAGGTTAACTAGAGAGAACGATCATGTATAGTCAAGAGAGTAATAGTACAAGATAACAAGTGAACGATAATACATTTCTCAAGAGTATTGCAAAATTAGAATGACAACATAACGAGATAGTGTGTAACAAGATAGTGTATAACAAGATAGCGTGTATCAAAATGACATGTAATAGGATAGCTTGTATCAAGGTGGCGTGTAACGAGATAGCTTCTATATCAAGATAGCGTGTAACGAGATTGCATGTAAAGAGATAGCTTGTAAAGAGATAACATGTAATGAGATAACGTGTATGGTTGCACCACGGTGCACTAGTCGAGTACGGCAATAGTCGCTTTGGGACAGTAGCCGTTTCACGATAGTACAGTATGTCTGAACTCCTCAGACTACTGTATAACAGTTAGATGTCTAGTCAATGTAGAGATAGTCAGAACCGGTGCAATACAGAACACCGTCAATAGCCCCTGCAAGTATTTTCGGGTGGCTCTCTGCCCCCAGGACTAGATTGGAGCCCCTCGGACACTCTTCGTGCCCTGCACTGTATGCATTCGAGTCAGTAGGGTCACCGGACCCATATTATGGCGCTAGACAGTCATGTATAGTACAAGCAATGGGAGCCACAACAGCTCAAGAGTCTCAAGAGAGTACTAGATGAATATACGAGATAGTAGAGTGAACGTGAATAGATGAGAGTACAAGGATAGTAGATGAGATAGGGGTATAATCGTAAACGATAAACCACGATAGTAACAGTTGCACAGCACCAGGTCGGGTACAGGCAGTCTGGTAGAAGTCACATCTGTCCCACTAGCCGTGCTACGAACACAGGCTAGATGGTCCGGCGTGATCACAAGATAAGAGAGAATCCACTAAGGCCATTTTGGATCATATTGATCCCTAAAAGTACAGCGGGATTTAAAGGTACAACCAGCTCATCGGCTAAGGACGTGCACCAAAGCCAACAAGACTTACGGAGGCCTTGACAAGGAGTCCCTGGTCCAGTCGAGAGTATTCCCGATGGGGAGGTGGTCCAAGTCAAGAGAAAGTGTGTAACAAAACGTTGTTCGTCTTGCCCCGAGTGCTCGAAGGCAGAGGGACGCGATAACGGTGTACAAATCACGCGAATAAAATGAAGACATGTGTCATTTAAATAATAGAGAAATTAGGTAATTAGTTTCACTTAATTACCAGATACATTATTGAGTAATTTACTAAGGTTTAATGGCAACATGATGGTTAAGTGTGTGCAAGTGTATGAAATCAAAAGAGCATGATGGATTGTGCACAAAGCTTTTAAGTTAATTAGATTCATGTAATTTATTGCACATTAATATCTATTCAGATCAAATTATGAATAACAATGTTTAATTAAGGCTAAACAATGGCTAATTAGCAAGTAGAGCAAGGGTATATATGCAATTTCATGTTCTGGTTGTTTTTCTGTTCACGCGACGGGGGTACCCGTCGCGACTCCAGGTCGCGACAAGGCGGCTGGGTACGACAAGCGAACCGGCCGGTCTGGCCCGATTCAAGGTGGGTATCGCAGCGGCTTTGTCCGCTGCATTCTCAATACGACGTGACAGCGAGGCGCTACCCGGATGATATCGCGGCGGGTCGCGCGGTCGCGATATCAGAATGGTCCGGCCCTTTTTTCTATTTTTCCAGGGCGTATCCTGTTTGATACAGGGTACTTGTAAATTCAATATAAAATCGCACGATGATCCAAAAATCACGAAATCAGTTTTAAATGAAAATAGACACATATCAACCTGTACAGTTAATTTGAAAATAGACAAGGTTTAGGTATACTTTGATCAGGTGACATTTCTGTGACCTAAACATGTGCAGTTAAGGTTCAATGAATTGATTAACAATGGATACATAATGAAAATTTTCGAAACTAGGGGCGTTCGAAAGCTAACATGATTTAGTATTTAAGAGAATTTTATCATGGTATGAAGCTAAGTATGCATGAGGTTCACAAGCAAACATGAAGGGTCGGGTGCATGGATCTGACAGAGATTCAAAGAATTAATTCTCCCTCATGGGAGATTGAAATAGAGCGAAACTAGGGGAGTTTGAAAGCTAATACGATCTAGTATATATGAGAATTTTATCATGGTAAGAGAGCAAGTATACACGAGGTTTGAAAGCAATCATGAAGGGTCGGGAACATGGATCTGACAGAACTTCAAGGAATTAATTCTCCCACATGGAAGATTGAAATGGAGTGAAACTAAAGGGCTTTTGCTCGAGATCATGAAGTCTTCCTAGGGTAATTTTTACACGAATTTAGCTTGAGAGATTGCCTACCTTTCATGCGTTTAAGAAATCCTAGGGCTTGAAGACGAGGTAGAAGATGAAATCCTCTTGCTCCAAGCTCTTTCATTCTTGCTCCTCTCGTCCTCAACTCCTCTCTTCGTCCCCTAGAGCTTCAGAATGATCTATGGGGTGGTAGGGTCGAATTGGGGTGTGCATGGCTTGGTTTAAGAGTCCTACTTTCTTAAAACTCATCTTTCTCTTCAAACTCTTAATTTTTCCTTATTTATCCCCTTATTTCTTGCATTATCCCACCTAATAGGATAGGGGAGAGGTCCAATTTCGTGGGTAATAGATTAGGGTAAGTCTAGGACTCTTTTTAGGGATATATATGTCATTTATTATTTATCTTAATCTTTTTTCTAATTATTACTATATTTAATACGAATTTCACTTAATTAACTCTCATCTCATGATGGGCTCTTCATATTTGGACCCAACAATCCATATTAGCACCATTAATAAAACTCATTACTAATTTAACTTAATGGGTATTGATTTAATTCCAATTATTCACCATATATTCTTATTTAAATCTATTTATCATACTTATTCAATTAATTTCCTATTTTAATTCAATTATATTATTTATGCCAATATTCTTAACCTTCATCGTTTGGGCTCTTACTCTAGGCCCAATAACTCATGTGAGTCTAATTGTAGAACCCATGTTCTTACTTTACTTAATGGGTTTTTAATTATCCTTTTCATTAAAGAATTTATTCATGGGCCAAGATTGTCCATTGGTCCAAATATCATAATGGACTATCATCCCATATTATTTAAAGTCTACCCACATGTTTATTTTTATTTATAATCCACTTTGGCTCATAAAATAATTGGTCCTTCGACTTATTCCTTAATTATGCTAATAAGTTGCATAAATTCTTAAACTTGATCTAAATGATTTTTCTGTGCCCAAATTTCAACGGGACGACATTTGGTTCTAAAATTAAAGTTAAATCTGAAGTCCTCATAATTACTAGAAAATGTACTGATTCTAAAAATATAAATATCATGAGTTATTGATGCATAGATGTTGAGATTAAGTGGACCTAATAATTTTAAGGATAATTTTTATTTGACGAAAAAATAATTAAAAAATTAAAATAAAATTACTATAATTTGTAACATATCTTAATTAGTTTATGTTTAAAATTTCATCTCAATTAGACGTCATTTAGACCCTTTAAATGCACAGGATGTGAGAGAGGAATGAAAAAAAAATAAACAGATTTAGCGGTCCGGACCGTACTGATCATCAACGTGTTGTGGCACGCTTGGGTCACCCCATTGGGGTGACCCGATCGTACCTGGGCTCGCGAGAGCCTAGGCACGGTACAGTTCGCACCTACCGCGGTGGTTTGCCGCAGTACGACGAATCATGGGTACTATCTTTGATTGTGCGCACTTCGACGGGATGACATTCGGTTCCAAAAGTAAAGTCAAATCTAAAATCATCATAATTACCAGAAAAAATATACTGATTTTAAAAATATAAATATCAGAAATTGTTGATGCATAGATGTTGAGATTAAGTCGACCTAATGATTTTTGAGACAATTTTACTGACAAAAAATTAATTAAAAAATTAAACTAAAATTATTATTTGTATCATCTCTTAATTAGTTTATGTTTAAAATTTTATCTCAATTAGACACCATTTAGACCCCTTAAATATAGAGATTAAGTCGATCTAATAATTTTTTAGATAATATTTACTTGACGAAAAATTAATTTAAAAAATTAAACTAAAATTACTACAATTTGTATCATCTCTTAATTAATTTATGTTTAAAATTTTATCTCAATTAAACATCATTTACATTATTTTAATACACCGGATATGAGAGAGGTATAAAAAAAATTAACAGACCGGACCGAACCGGATCGGAGCGGACCGGACTGGTCCACGGCATGCCGCCGCGGCACACTCGAATCACCGCGGTACGGCCAACCATGGACTAAACGCTGAGATAAGTCCTTTTCTTATCCTTTACGTCACGACCAAGGGAAACTAGGGAAACTATATTTAAGATCATAGCATGTCATAGCCTCCAACTCTTGTTCGTAAAACTCACACAATGTCGTTCATTAATCATGCATGAGACTCATATAAATATAAATATATAGAGAGAGAGAGAAAAAAAAATTGCTACAATATGTCAGGGACAATTGCTGAGGTTCAGCAGTACCGGGCACCTCCTGGATTGGATTGTTTATGGTTCGATTCGGTTCAATTTGAAATTATTTTTAATTTAATTTGAACCAAATTAAAAAAGTTTTGTGAACCGAATCGACTCAAACCAATCAAAAGTGAATTGAATCGAACTGAACAGAATCAAATTATTCAATCCATCGATTTGGAGTTATTTGGTTTTTTTCTAGACTGTTTATATATAGTGGGAATAAAAATCAGTGTTAAAATAGTGAAAATAAAGATAAGTGAGAGTAAAAATCAGTGATAAAAGGAGTGAGAATAAAATTCAGTGAAAAATCAGTGAGAAAAATAGTAAAAAAAAGCAGTGAGAATAACAATGAAAATAAAAATAAGAGAGAAAAACAGTGATAAAAGTGAAAATAAAAATCTGTGAGAAAATTGATGAAAATAAAAATCAATGAGAAAAATATTGAGAATAAAAATCAATAAAAAGAGTAAAGATAGAAACCAGTGAGAATAAAAATCAATAAAAAACAGTGAAGATAGAAACTAGTAAGAAAAATATAAACAGTGAAGATAAAAATCAGTAAGAAAAATAGTGAAAATAAAAATCAGTGAGAAAAACAATAAAATTAAAAATAATGAGAAAAACAATGAAAGATAATTTAAAGTTGTTATCTATTAGTAGAAAGTATAAGTAAAAAATAATTAAAAACAATTTTACAAAAAATCAATAAAAATAAACAGACCGGAGAAAACAGTAAGAAAAACCACTAAAACTTAATTTGATTTATTTGTTTCACACGGTTTGATTCATTTTACAAAACGAACCGAATCATTTAAAGTTAATCTGATTTGGTTTGGGTCGTTAACCCATATTCTAACATTTTGAACCGAATTGAACCAAATTTTTTGGTTTGATTGAGTTCGATTATTTTGTTCAAATTATTAAATGAACACCCCTACTACTCCTAGGTAATTTCCAAGTCCAAGGATTGACAAATAATTTTGTTTCTACCATTATACTTTCTATATTTATGCATATATATGCATATTTTAGATATTTTAGTTTTGATATTTAATTGTAATTTTTCATCTGAATTATTTTATAATAAATAAGATGCTGTGATTTTTTATTTTCAATCAACGTCTATCTTATTATTATATATATAATATTAAAAGGTTTTTTTTGCATATAGACCATTTTTAAAATCAAATTCATAAAAATATCATGTCTAGTTTTGCATTGTTATATATATCCTTAATATATGTAAAACTTTCAAATTTGTCATCACAACGACATATTTGCACTAAAATACTTTGTGAATATGTCATCGTGTAGCCATGTCGTAATGGCAAATTTGAAAGTTTTACATGCATTAAGGATATATACAACAATGCAAAATTATACATGATATTTTTATAAATTTGATTTTAACAATAGGCTATATGCAAAAAAAAAAACCAATATTAAACTATTATATTTGATGTTATTTTGTAAGTTCATATTCTTTGTATTTATTTGATAAATAATTTTGTAGACTTTTTCTTTAATCAATTGAAAGATTTTTCCTATTTTATGGATAGTTCATAAAAAATTTGATATTATAAAAGAAAATAATTAAATATTCTTTAATTTTTATATAAAGTATGTACAAAAATATTA
Source organism: Colocasia esculenta (assembly GCA_014218235.1). Lineage (NCBI taxonomy): Eukaryota > Viridiplantae > Streptophyta > Magnoliopsida > Alismatales > Araceae > Colocasia > Colocasia esculenta. Next base: position 31,621,473 of record CM024757.1, on the reverse strand, counting down.
ATAATCTAGCCCTTGGAACTAAAATATAAGAAACGAACCTAAAAAATTTCAATAGAATCTGAAGCCAAGGTTTGTCGTGTCAGACGATTCGGCTAGCCGTGCCGAGTTCGTCTTGATATGGTATGGATAACACTATGTCGTACCGACACGGTTCGATCTGATCAATACAGTTAAAAATAATAATAATATAATATATATTAAAAAAATAAAATTATTAGACTGCATAATTGTGTCAGGAGTTTGCCAAATTCTTGACATGGTACGATACACACAGCAAACCTTGTCTGGAACGATCAATTCGCTTTCTGTACGGTTGCACTAGCCACTTTTCCCCCAGCTTGAAGCTTCTCAATTGTTATTCATATTAATGATCCATGTAATTGATTTATTTACATTTAATTTAAGGGTCTAACGTGGGTGTTAAGTGTGCAGAAAAATAAGCCAAAGTCGAATTGGCAAGTTAAAATTATAAAGGCCAAGGCTTGGACTTAACATCACTGAAGACCGACTTTCTGAGGATAGCGACATATTGACCTGTCACCTTCTGAAGGCGACGAGGTAGGTGTCGCATTCTTCTTGGGAATGTGACCCCTTGACTGTCACATTCTTGTTTTTGATCGTTGAGCAGTTTTTGTCGTCTTGCTATCAGGACGGTTGTGCCACATGTCGTGTCGCATTAAGGGTGCAAATGGGTTAGGTTCGAAACCAAAAACATGGGTTCCAATTCCGATAGCGACCCGATACTTCCGATATTGATTCTGATAAAATCAGAACATGTTGTTCCAGTTCCATTCTAATTTTGATAAAATTATCGAAATCGAAATAGAAAGAGGTGTGATGGCGGCAACGGTGGCTGGTTGTGGTTGTAGGGCGTGGGATGGGGGAGGAGGAGAGGGGAGGGAACTTACTGGGGTGCGGCGGTAGCTAGCTATGGTGGCAGGGCACATTGCGGTTGCCGAGTGCAGGAGCTGCTTAGGAAGCTGAGGGTGGAGCCGTTGGACCATGTCACCCAGTCCAGGGTTGTCACGCCCCGAATATTTAGCAGCGGAATAAAACCGGGGGACGTAAACGATACAAACCGGCGTATCACAGTTGAATAGTGCAGAGTCACATTCAGATATAACAACACATTCAAGACTATAATATGGTCACCAATAGTATACTTTAATTCATTTCATTCAACTAGATACAACCTCACATAAGAATAATTAACCGAAAGGGTCCATTATTCAAATAACTTCCAGAAAAGTTTCACTATTACATAGACTACTCAATTTCTATTTCTAAACAGTCATCTATTCTAGGACAAGTGCTCGTCACTCTTGCCCAGTCTCATCCGACTCCACGGGTTCTTCATCACTACCTGAAAAAGGGCAGGATGATAAGGGTGAGCGAACTAGCTCAGTAGGATTTACATCTCAATATTGTGCGGGCACTAATATACATGATTAGCATTTTAAATAGGCAGATATGCACATGAATAGGATGACAATGCATGCTTTTCTAACAAGTTGAGTAGCAAGGTAAAACGGATATCATGTCAGATCAAATGTCGAGTTCCATATACAATGGACAGATAATTCGAGAATAAAATCATGTCAGAAAAGATTGGTCATATTCAAGTAGAGTTCATGTGTTCACAAGAACAAACGTATCATATCATGTCAAGTCAAACTTATCAAGTCAAACAGGAGGCACAATTCACAATCTTGCATGTCAGGTGTGCTATGCCAAGCACCAAGAGTCCATACTCCCTCGGTTAACAAGTACGTTGGGGCGCTCCTCCCCAGGACCGGACAGGGCCCTATTGCATAGGCATTGTATCAAGTTTTGGACCGGAGTCCCACGATGTGCCGAACAAACATATTCATATTATGGCCACAGAGTTTCAATGACAAGCTCATAGTAAAAAGAAACATGATCACTCATAGAGTCAAGGAATGACAAACAGCTCAAAAGAACAAGGCAGGATAACGTCGTATCTTATATTTCATAATTCATTAATGTCTTGACAAGAGGGTGTTTCTAAAGACAGATCATATGTAGAACATGTACTTTCCTAACATGTATGCATATGACAATTAATCAATTGAACACCGGAAAACATGAAACCATGAAACTTATATGCAAATCATAACATTTACACCACTAATATGTCCATACTAATCATGTATTCATCCCCACATTCATGACATATTCTTATCTTATCAATTGACAATAAGCAAGATCACAAGATAATCCAAGGATCATAAGAACAATCAAAATTTACACATTAGAATCATATTCATATCATTACCATTTCCTTTAATGGTTTGATTTATTTTAAGTCCATGCATACCATATAACATCATGTATATGCTTGAAGACATCATGAAATGATTAGACTCAAATTATACAAAAATCTTGTAAGGGTAGTGTCGACACTAGATCAGGTGGTGTCGAAACCATGCTCCAAACTCAAGACAAAAACAGGCAAAAATGGTCAGGTAGTGTCGACACTAGTTCAGGTAGTGTCGACACAGTGCCTCAAATACAAGGCAAAAAGGTCAAGTCGTGTCGACACGAGTCCAAGTAGTGTCGACACAGTGCTTCAAATGCAAGACAAAACAGTCAAGTAGTGTCGACACGAGTCCAGGTAGTGTCGACACTAGAGATAGCTTCCATAAAACCTTCTGGTCAATATTGGACAGTGTGTCGACACTAACACAAGTGGTGTCGACACTAGATCAGCTTCCCAGAACTTTCTGGGTCAAACTGGGACAGTGTGTCGACACTAGCACAGGTGGTGTCGACACTAGAGGCTTTCCCAGAACACCATCTGGGCTGTTTTGGGACAGCAGGTCGACACTGGCACAGGCAATGTCGACACTAGTGGCTTTTCCAGAACAAAACACATGGTCATGTGGAACCCGATGACACTTCTCATGCAGCGATTCACTTACGACTCTTATAACTCTTTAACGAGTGACATTTAGACAAAACGTTCAACATGAAAGATGAAGAGGACAACTAGTAGAAGAACTTTGATGTTGAGGGTTTGATCTAATTCAGTTTCGAATCCCAAGAAAACATATTAAGAACAAAAAGTCAATTGTAGCCCGAAATCGTAGTATCATGCAGAGACTCTCTTATCATGCTCCTAACTCTCTAACGAAGGATTTTTGGACAAAACGTCCAACATATACGATGATCGTGAGTTCAATTGGAAGAACTTTCATGAAGAAAGTTTAGTCAAATTTGGTCTTGAATCATGTACACAATATGACGAACGAGAAAAGCCCTAACTGTGCAAGACTTCGGGAAAATTACCAATACACGAACAATACTCCACGAAAATTAGGCAAAACAAGTGTAAATGATCCTAGACTCAAAGAACTACATGTTGGCACTGGTTTTCTTTAATCTTGGCCCGAGAACACCTACCTTTATGAAGATCTAAAACCTGTTGATGTTCTGGACACAACAGAAGATGCAGGGGATGAAGCTCCGGATTCCCAGCCTTTCTCCTATTCCTCGGAAGTTCTTGCTTGCTTCCAAACGACTCCAACTTCGTTGTTAAACCTTCCCCAAGAGTTTAGGGACGAGTTCTTATAGTTTTAGGATGTTGTTAAGAGTCCTAATGATGCTAGGAAAGGGGCTACGAGCTCTGTTTCCTAGTTTCCAGAAAATCTGGGATTCCTTTACTTAAAAGAGGTAGCCAAGGTTTAGGAAACCACTAATTGAGATTGAGTTCGGTTTTGGCTTACCTTACATGACTACTCATCCATAATATGACTCTAAATTACCCTCCCTAATTACTGCATAATTACATACACGAATTTCTGGGCAATTTTCTGTCCTAGTTTGTTCATATCCTTGGGCCAAATATGCTCTATTGGCCCAATCTTATTAATAGGTCATTAACACATGGTATTGGAAGTCTCTCCAATACGTTTATTTATTTTATCCCTCTATCTTTCTAAAATTTTAAATTTGCTAATTTCCGGGGTGTTACAAGGGTGGTTGTAAAGGTTATGGGGGAATCTTTGGTGAGGGGAAGCATCAGGTATTGATCAAGGTGGAGCTGGTGCACGACCATGTCGTCATCCTCCTCGATGAGTCCACCTCTGGGCTAGACTCCACCTTGGCCCTCCACATCGTCTCCCTGCTCGAGTCCATGGCGAAGGTACAAGGGAAGACTATGGTCCTCACCATCAACTAGTCGGGCTTCTACATCCTCAAGATCATCGACCAGGTGTTTGCAGACTTACTGTGTGCCTAGTAGATGTCCAATTCTCTTTAGATGCTCACCTACTCTTGCATACTTTAAGGATATCGCTTTTTGTCTGGACAAAAGGAAGTCTTTTAGATCTCTTATTCTTTACTCCTAATGTCCAATATATTATTTGCTACCATTCTAACCATGCACAAGAGAAAAGTCTTTGCATGGGTATGGTGTTTCTAGGTAATAAATGTAGTTGTCTATAGAAGCATGCAAGCTATTCAAAATAACAAACAAGATGTTGTTACACAGAAGACTTATGAACGTTACTCTCAAGCCATCTTCCCAAGATCAAAATGTCATATCTCAAATGGCAAAATTCAAAGAGATAGCTAAAGACTCTTAAGGCTATATAAAAGCATTCGAAGATGAAGATATACAGATAAGATCTAAAAAAGAGATAAGAGAGAAACTTGTTCCAAGCTACAAACTCCAAGCTTTCAAGCTCTTAGGCCTTCGAGAAGTCTGTAGTTGTGTGGACTAAGATTCTTAGATCATTCTTGAAGTCCACCTTCGAGTTAGAAAGATAGAAGTGCTATCATTCTTCTTTTATTAGATCTTTTTCTATCTTTTTGTGCTTGCTCATTCTTTGAGAAGCACTCAGTCCGTAATCAACCTGAGTTGTAACCAGCAGGGGGTTTGTCTCATGTATGTTCCCCTTTTTGTAGAAGGGAGGGCCTACTGCGGTAGGAGGTTGTATGCCCCTCTGTGAAGGGAAGACTTGCTTTGGTGCAAGTGGCTGTAATACCCCTCTTTGAAGGGAAGACCAAGTGTTCTTGGTGGTTAGTGAAATACCCAAGGGATTACTTAGGGACTGGACGTAGGACTCCTATTAGAGAGAAGATCCAAACCAGTATAAATCTTCTATACATTGTGTTCATTAGGAAAGACATCGGTAAATTCCATCCATAGTTAGGGTTGACAGATTTTTGGAGTCTTCAATGACCGTGGCTTTTGTGTGCTACGCCGGTGGGAGGGATCTTAAGATCTTTCTCACAAGCTCCGAGTCTGTGTAATTCTTTCCAAGTGCCTTCAGACTGTTGGTGATCTTGGTGAACCATGCAAACATTTTTAAGATGGTCTCAATAGGGTTCATCTTGAACATCTCATACTCATGCACTAGGAGGTTGACTCGGGTCTCTTTGACTTCAGAAGTGCCTTCATAAATCAACTTCAGTTTATCCCACATCTCTTTCGCTGAGTTGCACATAGCGACACGGGAATACTCATAATGGTGTATGACACATTACCTAATATTTAGAGCACTAAAATTAATCTTGGATTTCTTAATATTATCCTTTGTCTACTTTCCCTCGTCCTCTGGCAGTGTATATGAACCAGTACTTATGACTTTCCAGATCTCATAATCCTAAGACCTGATATCAACATGAATTAGATTTAGTGTTTTGTAATCATCATCATCGCGTAGCACATATAATACACAGTCAAACCTACAGACATGCAAGACTCTAGAGGTGATCCCCATAGGCTCAAGAGGTAGCTCCCACTATGTAGCACTTTGTGTCATTTTGGTCTCAAGAGGTGGCTCCTATATCGTAGCACTTTCTACCATTATGACCTTAAGATTCCATCTTTCTTTCTAACAAATAGGACTGTTGCTCCCCATGGGGAAGTACTTGACCTGATGAATCCCTTCAGCAACAACTTCATTAATTGTTCCTTCAATTCCTTAAGTTCTACAAGGGACATTCTATAAGCTCTCAAAGCTAAAAAGTCTCAGACACTCAGCTCAGAAGAAAACTCATGGGAGAAGAAGAAGAAGTGTCTAAGCTAGCCTGGAGCTTAATAAAATTTTTGAGGAAAAATAAGTCACAGTCACCACTCTCTCTAAAGACTTCAAGGGTAAAAGTAAGATCGGAGAAAGACGTTCATACGGTTTTTCCAATATGGATAATTGATGCCATCAAAGTACGGTGGACGTTGGATAGAATGACCCTCGGGCATGAATCCTTTGTTGGCCATCTCACACAGAATCACTCTTATAGATCAAGAGCCTTGCTCTGATACCAAATGAGAGACATAAATGTGCGATGATCAACCAAGAGGTGAGGGGTGAATTGGTTATTATCTATTTAAAAATTTTGTAACAAAATAGATAAAATTTAACCAAGCAAATCTATTAAGCAAGATGCACAGCGGAATAACAAAACTTTAGAGGAAACCAACTATCCTAACGTGCATAGAATAGAGATAGAAAAGATGGAAGCAAACCACACATGCACGCAGGATTTAGAGTAGTTCAGCCAACACACCACATGTGCACCTACGTCCGCTAACCCACACCCAGTGAGGATTTCCACTAACTTGTTTAACCTGGCTACAAGTCACAAACCCTCACCACACGATTGTTTCCCCAGGGACAACACCAACCCCAACTGATACTTTGTTTCACGGGTACAAAGAAATAAAAAACCCCATAGTATGTAGTGCACATCCCGCACCACACACAACTGCTCACACAGAAGCACAAACACATAGTTCGATCTGGTTTAGTCAAGAACTAAAGAAAAGTTTGGACAGGAGAACAACAACTAAACACAAAAGTAAAGGTTCTCCCTATCACAAGGGTTCGGCCTTTGTCAATGTCTCTGTTGACACTATCACGATGAGAACGGGCCAATGTAGAAAGCTTCATCATGAAGGCTTGCAGGATGCAGCACCAGGTCCAACACCCATCAAATGAATAGCAACTCTTTAGAATGTCTAGAAGGCTTATGGATGATGAATATTCATTCTTCAAGCTTCTACAATTGTAGAGCTTCTGTTGGATCTTTCTGGGCAGCACAAACCTCTCTTGAAAGCTAGGGTACGAGATGATCTCTTGGAGGTGACTATCTCTCTTCCACATCTCGAAAACAATCTGTATTTATAGTGGAAGACCTTGGTAGAGCTTTGAGAGACGTCCTTGTGCAAACTAGGGCAAGACTCCCACTCAAGGAAAGAGTCCGTTCAGATTAGGAAACCTTGTCGTCGGAATCGATCGTCTGATTTCCCATTATCGGTTGTCCCATTTTGGACTATCCTCAGTCCCCAAGTTACTAGGAAAAGCGTTAGACCAAAAACCTTGAATTGGTCATCTAATTTCTTGGTCTGCACTGGAAGTCGACTTGCTCCTCTTCTATGTGTCGACATGATCTCCTATGTGTCGACATGTAGGTCTTCATGTGTCGACATTTTGTTCTGATCGGTCGACCATTTTCTCACAATCAATCGTTCGATTTACATTGTCCTAGAAACAATGCTACTGGGAAAGTTGGTCGATCGTTTTCTCTAGATTGATCATTTGATATGGAAAATTTTGTCAGTCTGAAGGACATTGGTAGCTATCTTTTAAATCAAACAACTATCAAAGAACATTATGAAATTTAATATCTCAATGTATGTTCTCTTTAAACACTGAAGTGCTAGAGAACATGAGTATGAGATTAATAATATAATAGTAATAATAAATTGAACTTTGACTTCAGAAACTTAAAGGAGTCAAAAGTGTAACTTCGACTGCAAATATTAAGAGAATCGAGAATGCACTTTTAACTAATAGAGAAGTAATTGATTAGGCACAGCACCTTTTATTTCTTAGAAAGAGAAACTCAAGGCAGACACCAATCGATATGGATTTGGAAGTTGTGAAGAGCTTAATTGTATGTGCCGACAGATAAGAAAGCATGTGTCGACACATAACCAAACAGATGAAACAATAAATTGAGAATATAAAAAAACATGTTGACATTTAATGGAAAATAATGGTAATCGATGTGTGACATGTCACTAATAAACACCAATCGGAATGAAACTTCACCAATCGATATAAAATTCTTCAGTAATCAATTATTATAACACTGATCGATATAAACAAGCATTATAACATCAATCGGAATGAGGCCACCAATCGGTATGAAAAATGTTTAGTTATTGATTATTATAACTGCTATTGAAACTTCGACTGGCCTAGAGTCGATGTGGTACTTCGACTGGGGAGATTTATTCATCAATCGATATCTCACTTCGACTGCTCAGAAGTCAGAGTTGGACTTCGACTCTCATAACTTGTTCACCAATCGATGTTTCACTTCGACTGCTCATAATACATATATTGTAGTCGATGTGGACTTAGAAAACTTTTATCTTAAGGAAAATCATCATTCGATAGATAGATAAATGTGTGTCGACAGAGAGAACATGTGTTGACACACAAAATGTTACAATTCGACAGATTTCCAAAACAAAGGTAACATGTGTCGACATGAGTTCAATCATGTGTCAACACAGCCTGTCTATAAGTTGACATATAAGTATAATACAAACATGCCTTTAACATGCACATGGAATTTTGTTCTTCAAGTAAGTTTTATTACATATAATCAGATGATTTATTGCTTACCGTTCATGCTTTAAATTGGAAAACCAATTTTGTCATAATCTAAACAATAAATAGTATTTTTGCATAAACAAATGCACAACAATTATCTCCTTTTTTGTTGATGACAAAATCACATCTATTTAGAATTATATATTATTTCAAGTTATTGCTCCCCCTTAATATATGATCTATAAAAGTTTATCATTTCCCCTTAATAGCTGATCTCTCCCCCAAAATTGAATGCAAAGACATACACTCGCCATATTGTTATCTGCATAGTTGTCTCTCCCTTTTTGTCATTAACAGGAAGGATAGAGAGAGAGAGAGAGAGAGAGAGATTGGATCTGAGAAGAAAATTAATAGATTGATCTAGTGGTCAAGGATACAATGCAGGGATGATTGGATTCAAGAGGAATTGGGGTTTCTATGAGCCGCTTTCTTCAGAAAGTCATAAACTGTGATGTTCCAATGCAATCCCTTGGAATGTGCCTCTGTCTTGGCCTTGTAGTACACTTAATATCTTTGCACCCATTTCAGCTCAATGGACTTGTTAAGATTATCATATTCTTGCACATGAATGCATAAGGTTGAAGTTTACTCTTCTTGCATGCCTTGGCTTCATCAGGATATCTTTTTACCCATTGCTTTGCTGTCAGTCTATCAGATTCTACAAAGCAATCCTGAAACTGACAAAGATACTGCTTGAACTTGGTAGTTTGAAGCAGAGCAAACCTGTGAAAGGTGAGACGTTTGCCATGTTTAAGTTGATATTTGACTGCGAATCTGATGTGTCTGTCGAAGACCACTCTAGCAAACTCTATGCGGGATGATGCAGCTCCTATCAAACTTGGGTACATATTGGAGGGTAATCCAATGGTCATAAATGGAGTGATAGGCCTTTGCCCTTTCAATAACATAAACCATTGACCCATGCTGACATTTGACAGATTTAGCTTAAACTTTTCTTCATTGAGTGTTTTCATTTTGGTGAAAATTCCCTGATGTTTTTTGAGATACTTACCAAATAGATCATAAATGATTTTGGACACTGAGTGGTATAGCTCTATTCTTGTTTGCATCTCTGAATTTTGTAGCTTCTCCTATATAGGCTCTAAGAAACTGGTGTTAATTATAACAGTTATGGTTGCAGCTAGAATGTCTTTAATTTTGAGTAGAATATAAAGCCAGTCTTCAAGCTTGTAAGTAGGCATATCATGAATTTTCAAGAATACCTTATTCTTCAAAAATTCTTCAAACAGAACAAGGTATCTCTTTGAATGATAGATGAATGAATACCAGCATGGTGGAAATTATTTTTCTTTGACAACTCCTTTTCTTTTCTGTCCAGGCTGACTGGAGATCTCTTCTCTTGGTACCAGTTTAGCTATAAGTGGTGCATTTCAGTCCGAATTGGGCTTGGAGGTTATAGGAAGAGATGAGAAAATTGTAGGTGGACAGAATTGAATTTCTGGTTGGGTGTCTAGATCATAATTTGTATCTTGGGATTCATCACTGAAGAATGTAGGTTCTACAAGGTCTTTTCCTATAGGTCTGGAGGAGGTAGATTCATCAATTGGTTTTAGTTTTATGGTAGGTTGAGATGGGAGAGTTGTAGTGTTAGGTTGTGGTTGAGGAGTGGAAGGTGTAGCCTGAAAAATTTCTGGTTGAGGTTGAGGAGGAGTAGAAATAGATAGTGTGGTTTCTTGGTGTGTTGGAGGAATGGGAGAAGGTTTGGAAGGATATATTTTGGACTCGAATTTTACCACTCTTCTTTTAACTTTGGACTGAAATACATGAGTGGGAGTCTTTTGAGGGGAGTCAGCCTTCCCTTCTTCTGTTGCTATCTCTGGTGATTGTGCTGCTATTATTATTGGTTTTGTTGGTTGGTCTGATGTTGGCTACTCTGCTGCTGGTTGTTCTGTTGTTATTTCTATGTGACTTGGAGTGCTGCCCTTATTCTAACTGTAGACAAACTGAAGAAACAAATTTTTCAATTGTTCCATCTCATTAGACAGTAAGTCAACTTTCACATCAATCTGATGGAACTGCATCTAGATGATGTTGAGCATTTCTTGTTGTTTCATAATCAGATTATAAACATCATCAATGGTCCTGATGCTGCTAGTCTCCCCCTGAGACCATGGCTGAGGAGATGGTCTAGAGGTCTCAATTGGTGGAAGTGAGATATGATGATAGGCTTCCTCTACAAGAGATTCATCAGCGGGGAAACTAGGTTGTGCTGGAGGAACACCTTCATCTATAATAGTTTTCCCTTTGATATCCCTGATCACTTAAGCAATAGTTTCTTTAGGGAGTTTCTGCTCAATTGTTGTTGGTGGTGCCACATGTTCTGTCTCAACTTCAACTGCTGGGACTTGTGAAGCAACTTATGGAGTGTCTACTCCAACATTAACAAACACTTCATGCGAGCAATCTGGCACTAAATCTTTGTTCCACAAATTTTGATCTTTATCCACTAAGATATAATGACTTCTTCTTAGTGTAGATAGCCTAATGCTCTCCTTCATCTATGTAGAAATCCCATTGCTCAACTTTACATTTTTTTCCTTTAAATAGAAGTGTCAAAAGAGGTCCATAGGGTAAAGACTCATTTAAGTTCATGGACCTTACCATCCTGTCTATAATCATTGAAGCAAGATCCACAAGATGCCCCTTGATGGCCCAAAATAGTATATGTCCATCCCTAGAGGAGATGGATGAGTGTGTTCCTAACCTTGGGGTAACAATGGTAGTGATGATAGCATGTAGCAATTGCTTCTCAGCAGATAGTTGATTTCTCAATAGCACCTTTTTGTGAATATCGCATTTCTATCCAATAATTCCAAGGCATTGTCTTTACAATGTGACAACATCACTGGTCATGTTGCCCTTCTTGGGACATTCTAAGATTTCCCGCAGAATATCTTCAGAAACTGTAATCTTCTTGCCTTTTACACTGGCTTCTAGTGCTCCGTCTGCAGTACTCTTCATAGTAACATAAAATGCTTTGACTAGATCTTCATATACTGACTCCTTGATAGAACAAATCTTTTTCCACCTCATAGTTTCAATGATATCTGCAACTTCTGCTAGCCTTCCTATTAACTGGAAACATTCCACAATTTTTTCGGTGCAAACAGATGCTTTGGTTGCAGAAAGTCTTTGGAACTGATCCGGTGTGAAGAAAGAGGCGTCCAAAGCCCTAGACGAAGCCATCTAGACAGAAATGATAGGAATGACTTTGAGGAATGCGAGGGAATGGATAAAATGTTCGAAACAAAGATGAAGATTCTACCTTTTTCAAGAATTTGAAAGGATCAAGATGGAAACAGTGAAAAACTCCATGGAGTAAAAGACGAGTGTGGCAACCAGCTAGACGATGAAAGATTTCAAGGGTTTGAAAATAAGGGTAGGTTGGAGTAAAGGAGAGCTATTTGTATTTATAAAAGAATGTTTTTTGGTAGATAGATGACAAGAGATCAAAGATTGATTTGAGATCAATGACTATGATTCAACATCAACTTCGAAACAAGACAAACAAAAAGAGGAGGGAAAGAAAATCATATTCTATTCAGCCCCCAACATATATATATATTCCCCCAACATATATATATATATATATATATATATAGTTAAAATAACATATATAAACTTCGATTATAGATTATCATGACTTCAACTCCATAACTTCGACTTTCAACTTTGACTCTTGTTATGCAACTTCGACTGAAGGCACGACTTCAACTCGAGTGGAGTGACTTCGACTCCCACTTTAGTTGTAGTCATCAACTCTGACTTGTAAGGAGTTCGACTGGTATTGTAATAAGAGTCGAAGTGATGATAGCCTACAGAGGATATCAACACTTAGTATTTTTAGTTGTAGGCTAATATGTTATTCAGAATTACGCATGTCTATTTCTCTTCTAATTGAAGTAAATCTATATTCAGGAAGAGGTTTAGTAAATATATCTGTTTCTGATTAGTATCAACAAATTCAAGCAAGATATCATCATTACTTACATGGTCCCTGATAAAATGATGCATAACCTCAATATGTTTGGTTCTTGAGTGTTGGATTGGATTCTTGGTCAGGTTGATTGCACTTGTGTTGTCATAGAGCATAGGAATTATGTTCAGTGTGTGACCATAGTCTTCCAGTTGATCTTTGATCCACAACAGTTGAGTGCAGCAACTTTTAGCTGCAATATATTCTACTTCTGTTGTGGATAATGCTACTGAATTTTACGTTTTGGAAGACCAATAAATTAAGTAACTTGCAAGAAATTGACAAGTACCATTGGTGTTTTTTCTATCTATTTTGCATCCAGCATAGTCAGAATCACTATATCTAAGTGAGTTAAATTTAGAACATCTAGGATACCATAAAACCTAATTTACTTGTATTTATAAGATATCTAAAATATTTTTTAACAATATTTAAATGAGATTCCTTGGGATCAGCCTGAAATCTAGCACATAAACATACACTGAACATTCTAGTCTACTAGCAGTTAAATAAAGCAGTGACCTAATCATTCCTCTATAGATCTTTTGATCTACCTTTTTGCCAATAGGATCAATGTCTAATTTATGCTTGAGCTCATGAGAGTTCCTAATGGCTTACACTTGTCAAACCTAAGTTTCTTAAATAAATCTGAAATGTACTTGGTTTGACAAATGTGAGTCCCCTCCCTGGTCTGCTTGATTTGTAGGCCAAGAAAGTAATTAAGCTCACCCATTATCTACAATGATTCATTAGTAGCACCAAAAATAATATCATCAACATATATTTGAACAATTAGGATCCCTTTAGAAAATTTCTTAACAAATAAAATATTATCTATTTTACCTCTTGAAAATCCATGTGATAAAAGATAAGTACTTAGACTTTCATACCAAGCCCTTGAAGCTTGTTTTAGACCATAAAGTGCATTCCTTAAATGAAAAACATGATTTGGATAATATCTTCAAAACCCAACGGTTGCTCAACATAAGCTTTTTCTTTTATGAAACTATTCAGAAAAGTTTTTTTTTCACATTCATTTGATATAAATTAATATTCAAGAAACATGCATATGCTAATAGAATTCTAATTGCCTCTAATCTAGCAACTAGAGTATATGTTTCATCAAAATCAATACATTCCTCTTGGGAATATCCTTGAGCTACCATCCTAGCCTTGTTTCTAGTAATTACTCCCGATTCATCCATTTTATTTATGAAAGCTCATTTGGTTCCAATAACTAGATGGTCAAAGGGTCTAGGCATAAGGGACAATGCGTTGGAACTGATTAAGTTCCTCCTACATAGTTAGGATCCAAGATTCATCTATTAGTGCATCATTGAATGTCCGAGGCTCAATTTGAGAAACAAATACAAGATAATCACATGGGATAGACATACCTCTAGTTCTTACCCTAGCTTGATGATCACCAATTATATTTTCTTTTGGATGATCTTTGTAATACCTTAATTCTTTTAGTAGTTCCTCATGTGCTTCTTCTTCTTGTTGTAATTATTCTAGTGGATGATCTTCATAGATTATCATGACTTCAACTCCATAACTTCGACTTTCAACTTTGACTCTTGTTATGCAACTTCGACTGAAGGCACGACTTCAACTCGAGTGGAGTGACTTCGACTCCCACTTTAGTTGTAGTCATCAACTCTGACTTGTAAGGAGTTCGACTGGTATTGTAATAAGAGTCGAAGTGATGATAGCCTACAGAGGATATCAACACTTAGTATTTTTAGCTGTAGGCTAATATGTTATTCAGAATTACGCATGTCTATTTCTCTTCTAATTGAAGTAAATCTATATTCAGGAAGAGGTTTAGTAAATATATCTGTTTCTGATTAGTATCAACAAATTCAAGCAAGATATCATCATTACTTACATGGTCCCTGATAAAATGATGCATAACCTCAATATGTTTGGTTCTTGAGTGTTGGATTGGATTCTTGGTCAGGTTGATTGCACTTGTGTTGTCATAGAGCATAGGAATTATGTTCAGTGTGTGACCATAGTCTTCCAGTTGATCTTTGATCCACAACAGTTGAGTGCATCAACTTTTAGCTGCAATATATTCTACTTCTGTTGTGGATAATGCTACTGAATTTTACGTTTTGGAAGACCAATAAATTAAGTAACTTGCAAGAAATTGACAAGTACCATTGGTGTTTTTTCTATCTATTTTGCATCCAGCATAGTCAGGATCACTATATCTAAGTGAGTTAAATTTAGAACATCTAGGATACCATAAAACCTAATTTACTTGTATTTATAAGATATCTAAAATATTTTTTAACAATATTTAAATGAGATTCCTTGGGATCAGCCTGAAATCTAGCACATAAACATACACTGAACATTCTAGTCTACTAGCAGTTAAATAAAGCAGTGACCTAATCATTCCTCTATAGATCTTTTGATCTACCTTTTTGCCAATAGGATCAATGTCTAATTTATGCTTGAGCTCATGAGAGTTCCTAATGGCTTACACTTGTCAAACCTAAGTTTCTTAAATAAATCTGAAATGTACTTGGTTTGACAAATGTGAGTCCCCTCCCTGGTCTGCTTGATTTGTAGGCCAAGAAAGTAATTAAGCTCACCCATTATCTACAATGATTCATTAGTAGCACCAAAAATAATATCATCAACATATATTTGAACAATTAGGATCCCTTTAGAAAATTTCTTAACAAATAAAATATTATCTATTTTACCTCTTGAAAATCCATGTGATAAAAGATAAGTACTTAGACTTTCATACCAAGCCCTTAAAGCTTGTTTTAGACCATAAAGTGCATTCCTTAAATGAAAAACATGATTTGGATAATATCTTCAAAACCCAACGGTTGCTCAACATAAGCTTTTTCTTTTATGAAACTATTCAGAAAATTTTTTTTTTCACATTCATTTGATATAAATTAATATTCAAGAAACATGCATATGCTAATAGAATTCTGATTGTCTCTAATCTAGCAACTAGAGTATATGTTTCATCAAAATCAATACATTCCTCTCGGGAATATCCTTGAGCTACCATCCTAG
This sequence comes from Colocasia esculenta, assembly GCA_014218235.1. Classification (NCBI taxonomy): domain Eukaryota; kingdom Viridiplantae; phylum Streptophyta; class Magnoliopsida; order Alismatales; family Araceae; genus Colocasia; species Colocasia esculenta. Next base: position 31,605,777 of record CM024757.1, on the reverse strand, counting down.
CCTTGTTTCTAGTAATTACTCCCGATTCATCCATTTTATTTATGAAAGCTCATTTGGTTCCAATAACTAGATGGTCAAAGGGTCTAGGCATAAGGGACAATGCGTTGGAACTGATTAAGTTCCTCCTACATAGTTAGGATCCAAGATTCATCTATTAGTGCATCATTGAATGTCCGAGGCTCAATTTGAGAAACAAATACAAGATAATCACATGGGATAGACATACCTCTAGTTCTTACCCTAGCTTGATGATCACCAATTATATTTTCTTTTGGATGATCTTTGTAATACCTTAATTCTTTTAGTAGTTCCTCATGTGCTTCTTCTTCTTGTTGTAATTATTCTAGTGGATGATCTTCATAGATTATCATGACTTCAACTCCATAACTTCGACTTTCAACTTTGACTCTTGTTATGCAACTTCGACTGAAGGCACGACTTCAACTCGAGTGGAGTGACTTCGACTCCCACTTTAGTTGTAGTCATCAACTCTGACTTGTAAGGAGTTCGACTGGTATTGTAATAAGAGTCGAAGTGATGATAGCCTACAGAGGATATCAACACTTAGTATTTTTAGCTGTAGGCTAATATGTTATTCAGAATTATGCATGTCTATTTATCTTCTAATTGAAGTAAATCTATATTCAGGAAGAGGTTTAGTAAATATATCTGTTTCTGATTAGTATCAACAAATTCAAGCAAGATATTATCATTACTTACATGGTCCCTGATAAAATGATGCATAACCTCAATATGTTTGGTTCTTGAGTGTTGGATTGGATTCTTGGTCAGGTTGATTGCACTTGTGTTGTCATAGAGCATAGGAATTATGTTCAGTGTGTGACCATAGTCTTCCAGTTGATCTTTGATCCACAACAGTTGAGTGCAGCAACTTTTAGCTGCAATATATTCTACTTCTGTTGTGGATAATGCTACTGAATTTTACGTTTTGGAAGACCAATAAATTAAGTAACTTGCAAGAAATTGACAAGTACCATTGGTGTTTTTTCTATCTATTTTGCATCCAGCATAGTCAGGATCACTATATCTAAGTGAGTTAAATTTAGAACATCTAGGATACCATAAAACCTAATTTACTTGTATTTATAAGATATCTAAAATATTTTTTAACAATATTTAAATGAGATTCCTTGGGATCAGCCTGAAATCTAGCACATAAACATACACTGAACATTCTAGTCTACTAGCAGTTAAATAAAGCAGTGACCTAATCATTCCTCTATAGATCTTTTGATCTACCTTTTTGCCAATAGGATCAATGTCTAATTTATGCTTGAGCTCATGAGAGTTCCTAATGGCTTACACTTGTCAAACCTAAGTTTCTTAAATAAATCTGAAATGTACTTGGTTTGACAAATGTGAGTCCCCTCCCTGGTCTGCTTGATTTGTAGGCCAAGAAAGTAATTAAGCTCACCCATTATCTACAATGATTCATTAGTAGCACCAAAAATAATATCATCAACATATATTTGAACAATTATGATCCCTTTAGAAAATTTCTTAACAAATAAAATATTATCTATTTTACCTCTTGAAAATCCATGTGATAAAAGATAAGTACTTAGACTTTCATACCAAGCCCTTGAAGCTTGTTTTAGACCATAAAGTGCATTCCTTAAATGAAAAACATGATTTGGATAATATCTTCAAAACCCAACGGTTGCTCAACATAAGCTTTTTCTTTTATGAAACTATTCAGAAAAGTTTTTTTTTCACATTCATTTGATATAAATTAATATTCAAGAAACATGCATATGCTAATAGAATTCTGATTGCCTCTAATCTAGCAACTAGAGTATATGTTTCATCAAAATCAATACATTCCTCTCGGGAATATCCTTGAGCTACCATCCTAGCCTTGTTTCTAGTAATTACTCCCGATTCATCCATTTTATTTATGAAAGCTCATTTGGTTCCAATAACTAGATGGTCAAAGGGTCTAGGCATAAGGGACAATGCGTTGGAACTGATTAAGTTCCTCCTACATAGTTAGGATCCAAGATTCATCTATTAGTGCATCATTGAATGTCCGAGGCTCAATTTGAGAAACAAATACAAGATAATCACATGGGATAGACATACCTCTAGTTCTTACCCTAGCTTGATGATCACCAATTATATTTTCTTTTGGATGATCTTTGTAATACCTTAATTCTTTTAGTAGTTCCTCATGTGCTTCTTCTTCTTGTTGTAATTATTCTAGTGGATGATCTTCCTTTTTCTCTTCATCTTCTTCCAGTGAAGTTTGCTCTAGATCCCTGCACAAATCTTTAACAACATCTTCATCTTCTTTTCTTTTTATAGAGGGGTTAGTTTCATCAAATAAGACATGGACAGTTTGTTCAATTAACAATGTTTTTCCGTTGAATACCCTATATTCTCTATGTTTTGAAACATATCCTAACAGAAATCATTCATCACTTTTAGCATCTAATTTACCTAGATTTTCTTTAACATTGTTCAAAATAAAACACTTACAACCAAATGGCTGTAGATGACTTATATTTTGCTTATTGTCCTTGTAAGGTTCATAAGGGATCTTCTTCAGTATTGGTCTGATCATGCACCTATTTATGATGTAGCAAGATGTGTTGACTGCTTCTGCCTAGAAATATCTGAGTAGATTGTATTCTGAAAGCATCATTTTGGCCATGTCCAATAGTGTTTTGTTCTTCCTTTCTGCTACTCCACTCTGTTGAGGTGTTGTTAGTGTAGTGAAATTGTGTTCAATGTCATTTTCTTCATAGAATTTGACAAAGTCCTCATTCTTGAATTCTCCACCATGATCTGATCGAATACTGATGTAAAGACCCAACTAGTAAACTGGCCCAACAACCATGCTAGTTGGTAGACTTCCCAGGAAGATCATCTATCCTTGGACTACTTCCAACTAAGCTCACTTAACTTTGAAGCTCTTTTCCTTCTCGAACTCCGAAAATGACTAGTCCAAGTTGTTGCTAGTCTACTGATTTAGTCCATTTAACATATACTTATATGGGGTGTTACAATCTACCCCTCTAATATAAATGACATCTTCGTTGCTAGACACATATAGCATATAGTTAATCCCCATGCATGATTCTAAAAGTGTCCCCCACAGGCTCAAGAGGTAGCTCCCACTATGTAGCACTTTGCACCATTATGGCCTCAAGAGGTGGCTCCCATAGAGTAGCACTTTGTTATGTGTGGCACTTAGTTCCTGCACTTCCGATTGGGTAAGGCTCTGATATCATTTGTGTAACATCCCTGTCCCCTTTAAGGGTCAGCTCTCTCGGCTGTGATCGCGACATGTCGAGCCGTCGCCTTCTGAAGGCGACGTAGGTGATCGTCGCATTCTGAATGAGAACGCGTCGGCTACCCCTGTCGCGATAGGGCTCTGACAGCAGACTGTTGTTTTGTCTTTTAGCTATCTGGACGGTGGAGACACGTGTCGTTGTGCATGCATGAACACGACATACTGGCCCGTCGCGATCAGATGTCAGCGTTGCATGCATGCCACGTGGTGGCTTTGACCGTCAGGGTCGCAGGCTTTTCCAGATCGCGACGTAGGTGGCTGTCGCATTAACGTTGGTAACACGACGACCAGGTTCGTCGCGTTTTGATCGCCTGTGTTTAAGTTGCTCTGGCAGAGAGGAGAACCCCTTTTTGCCTGTGTTGTTGTGTTCTTTCTCTCTGGCGATTCTTGTGGCTTGGCTGCTCCGTGGGGAGCTTGGGGAAGGCTTTGGGGTGTGTGTTGTGTTTGGTGAAGGTAAGTGCATGGTTTGATTGTGTTGGTGGGTGTGAAATCTGTGCTTCTCCCCTCTCACTGCCTTCTCCTTCCCCCTTCTCTGTGGCATGCACCTTGGTTTCTCTCCATCGGCTTGTGAAGGGCGTGCTCGGCTCATGGACGGCGGCTCTTGGAGCGTTGGAGCTCGGAGGTGGAGGGATGCAAGCCTACAAGAACGCCCTAATCGGGGGGATCTTCATATTGAGGTAGGGACCCCAAACCCTCCCCCTAGTTCTACCATGCTAGGGCCAAACCCCCTTCTCTAAGCCTAGAATCCTTGCTTAGGATGTGCATATTGTCTTATGATTCATGTGGTTGGTTTGTGATGCTTGGATCATACTTGAGATGGGTGGGTTGTATTAAGGGTTTCATGTTTCATATGTGAGGTCTTAAGTGTAGCTTGAATTCCTTGCATGCATGAGGGTTTTCCTTGGGTGGTTTGCATATCAATGGATGTGTTTCCCTCATTTCCATGCTCCCCTCCCTGTTCTTGTTCAGTTTTTATGGCATTTGAGCACTCAGCTGAGGTCGCAACAGTCTTCCCAGTTGCGACCTGGTCGCAACATATCGTCGCGTTCTCTCTGAACGCACCCTAGCACCCGTCGCGTTAGCAAACGCGACGGGGTACGTATGTGGCATTCAGGAGTTCGGGGTTTTTCGGAACGCGGCGTCCGCCTCCATCGCGATAGGATCGCGACGGGGTACATGTCGCGTTCAGAAGACCCAGGTTTGTTGCGGTGCCTTAAGCCTGAGCGTTCTTATTGCGACGGGTCAAAGGGCCGCCTTCTGCTTTCTTGTAGCGACAAGCGGGATCGTCGTGTTCTGATCGCGACGTAGCGCTGCGTCGCCTCTCTGACCGAGAGGGACTGGCGACAGGTTTTGACGTTCTGCTTCCACTGTGACTCAGTTTTCTTGGCACCTGTGTTGTTCCTAATGCAGTGCTACTCTAGTCTCTTCGCCCGGTGCTAGGCACTTGAGGGCTTGTCCACGAGACAGGTTGTTACCGTTACCTGGGACCCCCATCCCCGCGCGCCTGTTAGAGGGAGTTCTCCGGGCGACAGGCGTGCTTGAGTCACGGACTTGGAGCGGAGGGGAAAACGGTGGGGACAGCGGCGTAGAGTTGTTTGTAGAGCTCTCTTATCTGGTCTGTGTCTCCGAGGTAGTTGTGGTGCTCTTTTGGTGCGGACCAGTTAGTCCTTTCTCATTGCCTCACTCTACGTGGTTCCGAAACCATTTACAGGGGCCAGGCGTGGGACCATAGGCCGGCCAGACTACGACATTGTGTTTCTTTAGTTCCGCGTCTCACTTCGATGGAAGGTGTTAGACATGGACCGTTGGTCGAGGGTAAGGTGCGCGGCGCACCTGATTGGCTGACTAGTGTACGTACTGTAGCTAGTGTGTTTGCCCAGGTAGTGTTTAGTTGTATGTGTTACAGCCTTGGGTTTCTTCTGGTGCTGTGTTTTACACGGGTTTTCCAGTCCCGACGTCTAGCCTAGACCGATGACCGTGTGGTTTCTTTCATGCTTCCGCACTTGACTCTGTTTAGTAGAATAGAACTTACTGCTTTATTTAATTATTACATTTAGTTCTATTTCTGCTATTAGAACCAGTGGGAGATTAGTAGTGCCTACTGGGCTTCTTCGTGAAGCTCATGCCCTCTTTTGCAGGTGAGACTTCACAGCAGTTCCCTTTGCGGCGGGCTGAGGAGACGGGGCCGTAGTAGACGGCATCCCCAGTGACCAGAGTTCCCCAGCTTGTGTACTTCACCCTCGAGGTATGCCCCTAAGGGACGTGTTCTTTCCCATTTTATTTCAGCACTTGTACTTTATTTACGTTGGGACTGTACTAGACTGTTACTCAGTGTTGGACTCTTTTCCTTCACCTGTCATACATTTTAGTGCGTTGTTGTTATTTATCTCTATTACATATCTTGTTAGACCGATCCGTTAGCCCTTCCGGGTCTTTGGACCTGTGGGCGGTGGTGCCGATGTTCAGATTCTTGGTGGGAGCCAAGGGTCTGGGCGCCGGGGCCGTTACAGTGGTATCAGAGCAGGGGTCGATCAGGAAGTATAAGTAACACTGCTAGCTGCCGGAGTTTTATCTGTTAACCTATTATTGTGGCTGTTTTGCAGAACATGCCTCCACGCACTCGCAGGCAGGCTCGTGAGCTAGCGAAGCATCAGAAGTTTGAGTCGGACGGGTCGGTTGCAGCCGAGCATGTGCCGATTGATGCTCAGCCCCAGCAGTTCGAGCATCCTGGGGACCCATTGCCGCAGGGCATTCCGTTTCCGCAGGGAGGGCCGCAGCAGCAGCAGTGGTTTCCGCCCCCACCCCCGCCGACCGTCATAGAGCAGTGGTGGAGAGCTATGTTCTAGGGTCTTTGGCAGTACCCGCAGTACCCTCAGTACCAGCTATACCAGAAGATGCCGGCAAGAGGTCAGCAGTTCGCAGAAATGGCAGCAGAGGAGCAGCCACCACCGACCCCACATGCAGCACCAGTTCAGCCAGAGGTACCACCAGTGGTACGACAGCAGACTCCAGTTGCAGCGGCAGCACCTGAGGACCGCACGGTGATTCTGGAGAGGTTTCTTCGTCTTCGGCCTTCGACGTTTTCTGGTGACCGTGATCCGGACAGGGCAGAGAGTTGGGTCCATGAGCTCGAGCGCACCTTCGAGACCATGGACTGTGCAGAGCTGGATTAGGTCAGGTTGACAGTATATCAGCTGAAGGGGTCTGCCCACGAGTGGTGGAGGGCAATGAGGCAGATCAGTTTTCAGGGTAGGAGGCTAAACCAGATCACTTGGCAGGAGTTCCTAGTGGCCTTTCACAGCGAGTTCTTTCCCGACTACGCTTGCCGTAAGAGGAGGGACCAGTTCCACGAGTTGGTGCAGAGAGACTCTACAATACCACCAAAGGTTCGTGCAGCTGCTTCGACACGTCCCCCACGTGGCCACCAGTGAGCAGGCTTGTATCAAGTGGTTCATTAGCAGGCTACGCTCGGAGTTGAGGTGGGCCATGGCTGGTCACCTCTGTGACTCCTTGACGATAGCAGTGGCGAGAGCCACCGCCTTGGAGCAGGAGTGTCGGTTTCAGCCGCAGCATAGTGGAGGCTCAGGGAGGTCTTCTCCGTACCAGCGCCCCTTGGGCAGTCGAGGGAGTGTTTCCTCTTCTTCTTCTTCTTCGGGGACAGGCAGTGCTGGCCTGACCTCGAAGTTGAAGAAGTTGTTCACTCGTGGAGGAAGATGTCAGTACAGGCAGCCATGTACAGCAGCAATGACATCAGCCGGAGCAGCAGCCAGTGGAGCAGTCTTTGCAGCAGGGAGCAGAGCAGAGTCAACAGGGCACGGGTTGTTACCACTGTGGGCAGCAGGGGCACTACATCCGCGAGTGTCTGTTGAGGCCGCAGCAGCAGCAACAGCGGCAGCAGACACCTCAGGCACAGTACCGTCCACCCCAGCCGGCGCAGCACCAGCAACAGCACCAGGGTCAGTTCCAGCAGTCGCAGCAGTGCCAGCAGAAGCAGCCTCAGCGAGGACGTGGACACGGTCGGGTGATGAACATCACTAGAGAGGAGGAGAAGGTCTCTAATCTGGTCGTCGGTACAGTTCTTATCCTTGGTAGGGCTTCTAGAGTTTTGATTGATCCGGGTGCCACGCACTGTTTTACTTATGAGGAATTCTTTGCTACTTTGTTTGAGTTTGCTCTGGTGCGAGCCTGTGACCTAGCTATTGAGCTGTCGACTGGTGACTTTGTGCGTACTCTGGGCTACCTAGAGGGTGTCACTGTCGAGGTACAGGGCCACCAGCTATCAGCCAGACTGTTTGCCTTACAGCTCCACGACTTTGATGCCATCCCTGGCATGGACTGGTTAGAGGCACACTCTGCACTGGTGGATTGTCAGCGGAAGACCGTGAGGTTTGAGCTACCTGGAGCACCTGTACTTTGCTTCCGAGGTACCCGGTCTACCCACCGACCTTTTGTCTCTTTTTGTAGAGCTCGGCGTATTATCCGAGATGGTGGTGTTGCTTTCTTGGCTTCTATGTGTGTCTCGGATTCTGGTGAGATATCTGTTTCAGATGTGCCTGTTGTCTGCGAGTTTACCGACGTGTTTCTGGAGGATCTACCTGGCTTGCCGCCGGAGCGGGACATAGATTTCTCCATTGAGTTGCTTCCGGGGACGATGCCTGCATCCCAGGCACCGTACCGAATGGCACCGGCAGAGCTGGGGGAGTTGAAGTGCCAACTAGAGGAGTTGCTTGCGTTGGGCTTCATTTATCCTAGCCGTTCGCCGTGGGGAGCGCATGTTTTGTTTGTGGGAAAGAAATATGGCAGCCTCAGGATGTGTATTGATTATCGGCAGCTGAATCAGGTGACCGTGAAGAACAAGTACCCTTTGCCCAGGATCGATGACTTATTCGACCAGTTGCAGCAGCTTCAGTGTTCTCGAAGATTGACTTGAGGTCGGGGTACTACCAATTACGGATCCGCGAGTCAAACATCGCCAGATCAGCTTTTTGTACCCGCTACGGCCACTTCAAGTTTGTCGTGATGCCTTTTGGGCTCACGAATGCACCTGCAGCGTTCATGGAGCTGAAGCACAGCGTGTTTCGAGAGTACTTGGACAGGTTCATGGTGGTGTTCATCGACGACATTCTGGTGTACTCAGTGACGGCAGAGGAGCACGAGGTTCACTTGAGGCTGGTGTTGCAGGCTTTGAGGAGTCACCAACTTTACGCCAAATTCAGCAAGTGTGAATTTTGTCTAAAGGAGGTGCACTTCCTGGGTCACGTTGTTTCTGGTGCAGGTGTGGCGGTTGATCACACCAAGGTTGAGGCCGTGGTTTCTTGGAGCCAGCCCACTACCGTTGCAGAGGTGCATAATTTTCTGGGGCTGGTAGGCTACTACAGGAGGTTCGTCCAGGACTTCGCCAGAGTTGCTGAGCCTTTGAACAGGTTGACCAGGCGGGAGACCAAGTTTGTGTTGACAGTAGAGTGCAAGCGCAATTTTTAGGAACTGAGGAGCCGGCTGACTTCAGCTCCGATCCTTGTTGTACCTTCTAGCAGCGGCGTCTTTGTTATCTACACAGATGCGTCGGGGACTGGTTTGGGTGTTGTGCTGATGCAGCATGGTCAAGTAGTTGCTTATGCTTCTCGTCAGCTGAAGAAGCATGAGCAGCACTATTCGACACACGACTTGGAGCTTGCAGCAGTCGTGTTCGCCTTGAGGTTGTGAAGGCACTACTTGTACGGCGAGGTGTTCGAGGTTTTCATAGATCACCAGAGCTTACAGTACATCTTCACACAGAGAGATCTGAACCTCAGTCAGCGTAGATGGCTCGAGTACTTGAAGGACTACGACTTTACCCTTTCCTATCACCCGAAAAAGGCTAATGTCGTAGCAGACGCTTTGAGTAGGAGAGCCCACTTGAGTTCTTTGTTGGTTAGACACTGGAGACTCCCGGAGGATGCCACTCAGGGTGTGTTCATGCCATCGAGCCTCAGGGAGAGGGCAGTGTTGGCCAGCATGACAATTCGCCCTATGATATATCAGCTGGTGATCGAGGTACAGAGTGCAGACGCAGACTTGGCAGACGTGTTGCAATTGCCCAAGGTAGCGCTGGATGAGGACAACGAGGTTCGGTTCCGAGACAGACTCTACGTTCCAGAGGATGTCAGGCAGGAGGTATTGGCTGAGGCGCACAGGTCACGATACTCTATTCATCCTGGCTCCACCAAGATGTACCACGATTTGAGGCTGCTCTTTTAGTGGCCTGGGATGAAGAGAGATATCGCTGAGTTTGTTTCGCACTGTCTCACCTGTCAACAGGTGAAGGCAGAGCACTAGCGTCCTGGTGGTGAGTTGCAGTCGCTTCCCATTCCCGTGTGGAAGTGGGAGCACATCAACATAGACTTTGTTTTTGGCTTACCTCGCACTTCATAGGGGCACGACAGCATTTGGATCATCGTCGACAGGCTGATGAAGACCGCTCACTTCCTACCGATCAGAGCAGCGTGGTCAGTGGACAGACTTGCGCACCTGTTTGTAGACAGAGTGGTGCCTTTGCATGGAACCCTGGTCTCTATTTTTTCAGATAGAGATCCGAGGTTCACTTCTCGTTTCTGGCGCAGCTTTCAGCGGGCACTTGGTACCGAGTTGAGGTTGAGTTCAGCCTACCACCCACAGACAGACGGGCAGTTAGAGAGGACCATACAGACCCTCGAGGACTTGTTAAGAGCGTGTTGCCTAGACTGGGGTGGCACGTGGGAGTCGCACCTTCCCATGGTGGAGTTTTCGTATAATAATAGCTTTCACTCCAGCATCGGGATGGCACCCTATGAGGCTCTGTATGGTCGACCGTGCAGGACACCGTTGCACTGGCACGAGGTTGGCGAGAGGCAGTTGCTAGGTCCAGAGTTGGTGCAGCAGTGCGCAAACACCGTGAGGCTGATCAAACAGAGGTTGCAAACAGCCCAGAGCAGACAGAAGAGCTACACCGACGTTCGCAGGAGGCCACTTCAGTTCGAGGCAGGCGACAGTGTGTTTCTTCGGATCTCGCCCACCAAGGGTGTTCTCAGGTTTGGGAAGAGGGGCAAGCTCAGCCTGAGGTTTGTTGGCCCCTTTCCCATCCTGGAGCGGGTTGGGGAGGTTGCTTACCAGTTGGCTCTTTCGTCCGAGTTGGAAGGTTTCCACGACATCTTCCACGTGTCACAGCTGAGGAAGTACATGCCAGATCCGTCACATGTACTCGACTACTCACAGCTAGAAGTCGCTTCAGACCTGCCCGTGCCAGAGTACCCAGTCAGCGTGGTGGACCACAGAGTGCAGCAGCTTTGCAGAAGGCAGATCCCGCTCGTCAAGGTGGTTTGGGAGCACCGTGCCGGTGGCGAGGCAACTTGGGAGCGTGAGGATGAGATGCGGGAGCAGTTCCCTTACTTGTTCGAGTGATTGGTACTTTGTTTACCCACTTGTCCCCTAGTTTCGCACTTAATTTCGAGGACAAAATTGTTTTTTTGTTGGTTAGATTGTAACATCCCTGTCCCCTTTGAGGGTCAGCTCTCTCGACTGTGATCGCGACATGTCAGCCTGTCGCCTTCTGAAGGCGACGTAGGTGACCATCGCGTTCTGAATGATAATGCGTCGGCCGCCCCTGTCGCGACAAGGCTCTGACAGCAGACTATTGTTTTATCTTTTAGCTGTCTGGACGGTGGAGACACGTGTCATCGTGCATGCATGAATGCGACATACTGGCCCGTCGCGATCAGATGTCAGCATTGCATGCATGCCACGTGGTGGCTTTGACCGTCAGGGTCGCAGGTTTTTCCAGATCGCGACGTAGGTGGCTGTCGCGTTAACGTTGGTAACGCGACGACCAGGTCCGCCGCATTCTGATCGCATGTGTTTAAGTTGCTCTGGCAGAGAGCAGAACCCCTTTTTGCCTATTTTGCTGTGTTCTTTCCTCTCTGGCGATTATTGTGGCTTGGTTGCTCTGTGGGGAGCTTGGGGAAGGCTTGGGGTGTGTGTGGTGTTTGATGAAGGTAAGTGCATGGTTTGATTGTGTTGGTGGGTGTGAAATCTGTGCTTCTCCCTCTCACTGCCTTCTCCTTTCCCCTTCTCAGTGGCATGCACCTTGGTTTCTCTCCATCGGCTTGTGAAGGGCATGCTCAGCTTGGCTCGTGGATGGCGGCTCTTGGAGCGTTGGAGCTCGGAGGTGGAGGGGTGCAAGCCTACGAGAAGGCCCTAATCGAGTGGATCTTTGTATTGAGGTAGGGACCCCAAACCCTCTCCCTAGTTCTACCATGCTTGGGCCAAACCCCCTTCTCCAAGCCTAGAATCCTTGCTTAGGATGTGCATATTGTCTTATGATTCATGTGGTTGGTTTGTGATGCTTGGATCATACTTGAGATGGGTGGGTTGTATTGAGGGTTTCATGTTTCATATGTGAGGTCTTAAGTGTAGCTTGAATTCCTTACATGCATGAGGGTTTTCCTTGGGTGGTTTGCATGTCAATGGATGTGTTTCCCTCGTTTCCATGCTCCCCTCCCTGTTCTTGTTCAGTTTTTGTGGCATTTGGGGTGTTGGGAGTTGCTCTGTTTGAGCACTCGGCTGAGGTCGCGACGGGCTTCCCAGTCGCGACCTAGTCGCGACGTATCGTCGCGTCGCGTTCTCTCTGAATGCGCCCTAGCACCCGTCACGTTAGCAAACGCGACGGGGTATGTATGCAGCATTTAGGAGTTTGGGGTTTATCGGAATGCGACGTCCGCCTCCGTCGTGATAGGATCGCGACGGAGTACGTGTAGCGTTCAGAAGACCCAGGTTTGTTGCGGCGCCTTAAGCATGAGCGTTCTTATCGTGACGGGTTGAAGGGTCGCCTTTTGCTTTCTTGTCGCGATAGGCCTAATCATCGCATTCTGATCGTGACGTAGCGCTGCATCGCCTCTCTGACCGAGAGGGACTGGCGATAGGTTTTGACATTCTGCTTCCACTACGACTCGGTTTTCTTGGCACCTGTGTTGTTCCTAGTGCAGTGCTACTCTAGTCTCTTCGCTCGGTGCAAGGCACTTGAGGGCTTGTCCACGAGACAGGTTGTTACCGTTACCTGGGACCCCCATCCCTGTGTGTCTGTTAGAGGGAGTTCTCCGGGCGGCGGGCGTGCTTGAGTCACAGACTTGGAGTGGAGGGGAAAACGGTGGGGACAACGGCGTAGAGTCGTTTGTAGAGCTCTCTTAGTTGGTCTGTGTCTCCGAGGTAGTTGTGGTGCTCCTTCGGTGCGGACCAGTTAGTCCTTTCTCACTGCCTCACTCTACGTGGTTCTGGAACCATTTAGAGGGGCCAGGCATGGGACCGTAGTCTGGCCAGACTACGGTGTTGTGTTTCTTTAGTTATGCATCTCACTCCGACGGGAGGTGTTAGACATGGACCGTTGGTCGTAGGGGTGCAAATGGAACCCGATATTCCGATATTCCGGCCCGATTCTGATAAAAATTATCAGTTTCAGAATCGAAAAATGATACCGATAGCTTATCGGAATCGGTATCGGATATTCCGATAAACTATCAGAATCGGAATTGAAAAACAATCGGAATCGGTATCGGTTATTCCGATAAATTATCATAAACTCAAAAGGTAAAACTATGGTAAACACCTTAGCTTATCGAAATTTTGGTTCCGGTAATGTTATCGGAATCGGACCGGAATGAGAATTAATCATTTCGATTTTATCGGAATTGGAATCGGAACCATATTTCGGTTATCGAAATCAGAATCGGAATCTATGTTTCCGGTTCCGACCCCGACCCGTTTGCAGCCCTAGTTGGTCGAGGGTAAGGCGTGTGGCGCACTTGACTAGCTGACTAGTGTAGCGTACTGTAGCTAGTGTGTTTGCCCATGCAGTGTTTAGCTGTCTGTGTTACAGCCTTGTGTTTCTTCTGGTGCCGTGTTTTACATGGGTTTTCTGGTCCCGACGCGTAGCCTAGGCCGATGATCGTGTAGTTTCTTTCACGCTTCCGCACTTGACTCTGTTTAGTAGAATAGAATTTACTGCTTTATTTAATTATTGCATTTAGTTCTATTTCTGCTGTTAGAACCAGTGGGAGATTAGTAGTCCCTACTAGGCTTCTTCGTGAAGCTCATGCCCTCTTTTGCATTTGAGACTTCACAGTAGTTCCCTCCGCGGTGGACTGAGGAGACGGGGCCGTAGTAGACGGCATCCCCAGTGAGCAGTGTTCCCCAACTTGTGTACTTCACCCTCGGGGTATGCCCCTAAGGGACGTGTTCTTTCCCCTTTTATTTCAGCACTTGTACTTTATTTACTTTGGGACTGTACTAGACTGTTACTTAATGTTGGACTCTTTTCCTTCACATGTCGTACATTTTAGTGCGTTGTTGTTATTTATCTCTATTACATATCTTGTTAGACCGATCCGTTAGCCCTTCCGGGTCTCCGGACCTGTGGGAGGTGGTGTCGATGTTCGGATTCTTGGTGGGAGCCAAGGGTCCGGGCACCGGGGCCGTCACAATTTGTAACGACCCAACCAATAAATTGGCACAACAATCATGCTAGTTGGTAGACTTCCCAGGAAGGTCACATATCCTTAGACTACTCCCAACTGACCACGCTTAACTTCAGAGTTCTTTTCTTGCTCGAGCTCTAAAATTAAATAACTTGCTCGAGTTGTTGGTAGTCTTATATAGGGTGTTACAATCTACCCCTCTTATATAAGCAACGTCCTCGTCGCTAGGCACATATAGCATATAGTCAAATCCGAGGCAGATAGGATTTTAGAGGTGGCCCCCACAGGCTCAAGAGGTGGCTCCCACTATGTAGCACTTTGTGCCATTATGGCCTCAAGAGGTGGCTCCTATAGCATAGCACTTTGTCTCGTGTGACACTTAGTTCCTGCACTTCTGGCTAGGTAAGACTTTGATCCCATTTATGACGACCCAACCAACAAACTAGCCCAACAACCGTGCTAATTGGATGATTTTCCAAAAAGGTCACCCATCTTGGGACTTCCCCCAACTGAGCACGCTTAACTTCAGAGTTCTTTTTCTACTTGAGCTCCAAAAATGATTAGTCTGAATTGTTGATAGTCTGTTGATTTAGTCCATTTAACATATTCTTATATGAGGTGTTACAACTGATGATCTCATACTTCTAGCTCTTTTGTACTATCTTACTAAAGTTTAGGAAAGCTGATAATGTTTCTTACTTAACTTCTAAGAATGATACCCAAGTAAATCTTATGTAATCATCAACAATTATATAGCCATAGTATTTTCCTCTAAGACTTGCAATTCTCATTGGTCCAAATATATCTATATGAACTAGTTCCAATGGCTTTGAAGTTGTTACCATTATCTTGAACTGAAAGGATGTTTTGATCTACTTTCCTTTTACACATGATGTATAGATTCCAGACTTCTTCAATTTCATCTTTGGAAGCCCTTCTCAACTAGATCATGTTTGATTAATTTCTTAATGACTGAAGTACTTGCATGTAGTTGCAAGGCACACATTGACTTCTTTTAGTTCTGCTAGTTGAAGTGTATATAAATTCTTCATTCTTTAAGCTTCAAAGACTATTTTCTCGTCTTTTTGGATTACACACTTATCATTATGAATTTTTACTAAGTGACTTCTGCCACATAGTTGACTGATATTTATAAGGTTGTGCTTTAGCCCTTCAACACATAATATATCCTCCATTAAATTTTTGACATTTGTTCCTATTATTATACATCTAATAACTCTACCTTTTCCATTATCCCCATAAGTTACTTGACCAACTTCATTTCTAAAACTTGTAAATAACCTTCTATCTCTTATCATATGCCTTGAGCATCCACTATATAAGTACTATTTGGATATTTTTAGATAGTCTTGATCTAGTCCTGCCATGAGGGCTAGATTGGCTTCTTCCTGTTTGGATTCTGAACTTGAAGAACTTGAGCTTGAAGCTTCTTTATTATCCCACGTAGTTGTTATGAATTTCTTCTTGTATTTTCTTCTTCTCATGCTTCTCAGCCTGATCTTTCTTTTTGAGCTTGGGACAATCTGATATGAGGTGTCTTGGCTGTTTGGACTCGTAGCATGTTGGTTCTTTTTTCTTTTCTTTCTTGAAGTATCTATTTGAACCGAATTTCTTATTCTTGGCTAGTATTCTTTAAAGTTTCCTTGACACCAATGCTTCATCATCATCACTGTCCTCAGAGTCTTCCTTCAAATCTTTACAAGATGAAGAAGAAGGAGAAGCTACATCTTTTAAAGCATTAGACATTTTCTTTTTATAAGAGACCTCAAAAAATCTCTCTATGGTAATTTCGTGAGCTATGAAAGATCCTATTAATTTATCTAGAGAGAGTTTTGTTAGATCATTTGCTTCTTCTATTGTTGTTACTCTAGGAGTCCATGGTTGAGTTAATGACCTGAGAATCTTTCTAATTATTTATTCATTAGTATAATTCTTTCCTAATAAGCTTAGACCGTTTAATATATCAGTAAATCTATTATATACATTTGACTAATATTTTCGTTAGGCAATATTTTAAACTACTCATATTGAGACATAATAATATATATTTTAATTTATTTCACTTTATCTGTTCCTTCATAAGTTACTCTTAATTTATCCCATGTAGATACTCAATTAAATTCTTTTTTAGATGAAGCACAACAAATGTAGTTTTTAGCTTTGTAATTCAAAGATTCAGTCAGATGAGCTTTCAGCGAGAGGAATACCATCACACTTTTCGATTACCTTCCACATATCAAAGTCTGTGCCACAGATGAATCATTTTATTCTCATTTTCCAGTATTGGTAGTCTTCACCATCAGAGAATGGTGACCTTGGCACGGACTATCCTTCAACATTGTCCATCTTAGTTGCCATCTCTTCTCGAATTGTTGGATTCTTCGGAGAAGACCAAGCTCTGATACTGCTTGTTGGATCAAGATGGAGCTTTAGACGTCTAGAGGGGGGTGAATAGGACTTTTGAAATTCCTGTTAAGAGGAGTTAGATCTGAAAACAATTAAATAGAAGTTAATGGTTAGTGTAGAGTGTGAAATGTTGTCAATAACACCAAGACTTGGCATCCATTTCCAGTTGAAAAGTTGTCAGCAACACCTTCTTCTCTTCAGTACATTGCATGACTCTGAAGATTCTTTCAATTTCCTTGACCCAACATTCAACCTCATTTGGATCAGTAGAGCTACTAAACTTTGGTGGGTTCATGTTCCTAAAGTTTCTGTGTAGGTCCCTTGCTCCATGGTTTGCCCCACCTTAATTATACGGCTTGCAGAAGAACTTCAGTCAAGTCTTGGATTGTTCTTTGCATGCCTTTGCATTCACAAGCCATCTTAAAATCGTACAGTCCTATAAGAGAATTTATAAAAGTATTGGATATCCTATTCTTTCTTTGGGATCTTTTATTTTAAGAATTTTTGCAAATAAACTATTGTTGGAAGAGAATTTGCAAAAGAACTATTCTTGAAAATGTATTAACAAGCATACCTTTATATAAAATCAAATAGTGCAAATATGCCTTCACACTAAAGGTCCTTTGCAAATATGTCATTGTGTGATCATTGTAATGACATATTTGCACTATTTGATTTTAAACAAGAGTATGTTTGCTAATGCAATTCGAGAAATGATTCTTTTACAAATTCACTTCTATCAATGGTTCATTTTAAAAAACCCCTTCATTTTCTTTAGAACTTAGCCCAAGGCTCTATCCATCTCATAGATTTCTATAGCTCATCTATGTTCCTATGATCAATTTCGTAGACTCAAAATGGATCGTGGCTCTGATACTATTTATAATGATCCAATCAGTTAATTAGCCCACCAATCGTACTAGTTGGTAGACTTCTCAGAAAAGTCACTCATTCGGAGACTTCTTTCAACTAAGCATATTTAATTTCAAAGTTCTTTTCCTACTCGAGCTCCTAAAATGACTAGTTCGAGTTGTTAATAGTCTACTGATTTAATCTATTTAACATATCGTTGGTCTCTCACAATTTCTCACAGCTTCCACCTTGCCAGGATCCACCGCAATTCTATTTTTGGAGATCACATGACCAAGAAATTATACTTCTTGTATATATAAGTCACACTAATTTAGATTAACATACACTTTATTTTCCTTAAGCAACTACAAGGCCAACCTTAGATGCGTTTCATGCTCTTTCTTAGACTCAGAATAAATCAAATTGTCATCTATAAATATAATCACAAATTTGTCAAAGAAAATTTTGAATACTATATTGGTCAATTACATAAATGCTACATGTGCATTTGTTAGATCGAATGGTATGACTACATATTCATATATAGTAACCATATCGACTTCTAAATGTAGTCTTATAAATGTCATCCTCCTTTATGCTCAACTAATGATAACCTAATCTAAGATCAATTTTAGAGAAGAATTGGACTCTTTGAGAGTTGATCGAACAGATCCTCTATCTTGGATAATGGATACTTGTTTTTCACGATAAGTTGGTTCAATTTACCCCTCCTTATCGGATCTTAGCCAAAGCGTCATACTTTTGAATTCTTTTTCAACTTTTTTTGTTGCATATTTCAACGGTGTATACGAGTGGCAGCTTGCAAAGTGCATAGATAATGGTATACGAACAACAAGAGCATGAAAGTCTACTCCATTCGGAGATAACAAGGATACTTTTAAGAATTCATAAAAGTTAAGACATAGTTTGGAATGACTTTCGCGGAAGTCAGAATCGGCAAAAGCCAACTTCGTGAGCAAAGTGTATGGGCCTCGTCGCCCATGTTGCTCTTGCGAAAGCGCCGCCCCCTTAAAAAAAAAATCTAATAACTCAGTCATCCGCCCACCACATCGACTTTCATTGTGATTTTGCGAGCAATTTTTGAGAAGCGACTCTAGTGCAACTTTGGCGAAAGCGACCTCAACATTTTCTTCTTTCTATCTCTATCTTCTCCCGAGTTATCAAAGATTTTACACTTCAATCTCTCCAACCCCGTTTCAAAACGCGGCTTACAGTAAGATGCATAAATCGCCATTCGTAAAAAAAATTGCATAAATCGGGCATCCTATGGACCACGGTTGGCCAAACCGCAAGCCATGGCACGGTCGGGTCACCTCATTGCGGCACGCCATGGTTTGCCATGGATTGGTACGGTCCGGTCTGTGGCAGACCTATTTTTTATTTTTTATTTTACTTTCTCTCTCACATTCGGTGTATCTAAGGGGTCTACATGATGTCTAATTGAGATAAAATTTTAAACATAAATTAATTAAGAGATGATACAAATTATAATAAATTTAGTTTAATTTTTTAAATTATTTTTTCGTCAAATAAAAATCCCAAAAATCATTAGATTAACTTAATCTCAACATCTAAGGGATCTAAATGGTGTCTAATTGAGATGAAATTTCAAACATAAGCTAATCAATAGATGATACAAATTATAATAATTTTATTTTAATTTTTTAAATTAATTTTTGTCAAATAAAAATTGTCTCAAAAATCATTAGGTCGACTTAATCTCAACATCTATGCATCAATAACTCATGATATTTATATTTTTAGAATCAATATATTTTTCTAGTAATTATGATGACTTCAGATTTGACTTTATTTTCAGAACTAAATATCGTCCCGTTGAAGTACACAGAGAGTTCGCCGTACCGCGACAAATCCTGTGTGCACTTAAGGGGTCTAAATGGTGTCTAATTGAGATGAAATTTCAAACATAAACTAATTAAGAGATGATACAAATTATAGTAATTATAGTTTAATTTTTTGTCAAGTAAAATTTATCTAAAAAATTATTAGGTCGACTTAATCTCAACATCTATGCATCAATAATTCCTGATATTTTATATTTCTAGAATTAGAATATTTTTCTAGTAATTATGATGACTTCAGATTTGACTTTATTTTTGGAACCGAATGTCGTCCCGTTGAAGTGCACACAATCAAAGATAGTACTATAATTATATTAATAATATGAAAATATTCTAAAATTAAAGATAATTATATTTTATATAAGTGATCATGTCTTACGTATAATTTACTATCTCTTTTAATTTCTTAATGTCATATTAATATTTTATTATACATTTTAAGACGTTACATTTTTGTTTCTGTTTTCGGATTCTTAGTATTGATCTAATGGAATACATTGGTCATATCATGAACAACTTTCATGAATAGCCCAAAGATTAGATCACTCTCGTTCAAGCTGTAGAGATGCCGCACTCATTACTAGTTTGGATCGCGATATAAGAGAGAAGGTCAAGAATAATCTACTGTATCTTTAAGCACATGCATTCATTTGATGTGATTCTAGTTGGAATTCGTAGAGAAAGTCGTGGGGAACAACTTTCATGAAGAAGTCTCGAAGAGATATACCATCGTTTGAGATGTGGAAGATATGATAATCATGTATATGTAGATCATGATATGAGAGAGAATGTGAAGAATAATCTACTATAACTTTGGACATAGACCATCAATTGAGGTGATTACATTTTGAGGATGAAGCTGAAAAAGAATAGAACAACTTTGATGAAGACCTCGTGAACATATTAACACATTTTCAAGCTATAGAAGGCGTGATATCCCTGATAATTTTGGAGGATATGAGAGAGAAATGGGAGAGAGAAATGATGCATGAATGAGAAAAGATGGAAAGTCTCTCTTGAGTTTGGATGAAGAGTTTTTTTTTTTTTTTTTAAATTTACTCATTTTAAATATTCATCAAGTTATAAAACTATAAAACAAATCAAATAAGTCATTTTTTCACTGTATCTTAAGTCTTAAGAATACGGTACAATACCCTATCTTTCTATAAAATATGTGAGATCCAAACAATACGATAAACCTTGCTGTGGACTAACCTTATATTATAGTTGAGATAGTAAAAAGGTTCCCTATTACATGTTAGTTTAACTGCCCCCTTTAGCACTCTTTCCCACGTGCACGTCGACCGCGCCTGGGAAACGGACCCGGCGCCACTGCGAGCAAAGCACCAACCACTCTTGGTCCGAACCCGGTCCTTCCCGAGATAAAATCGTGGTCGCAGTGTCGTCAAAACACTGGCAACAGTTTGGTCCTTGCTCTAGATCTCCGGCTCCCCAAAATTTC
Organism: Colocasia esculenta; assembly: GCA_014218235.1. Taxonomy (NCBI): domain Eukaryota; kingdom Viridiplantae; phylum Streptophyta; class Magnoliopsida; order Alismatales; family Araceae; genus Colocasia; species Colocasia esculenta. The sequence goes on along the minus strand of CM024757.1, from coordinate 31,585,356 downwards.
TGCCCCTTCCTCTCTCTCTCTCTCCATCGCGGGGCCCGGCGGCGCCTCACCGCTCGTCGAATTCATGTGCCTCCGGCGACCCGGTCGCCCTCTCCTCCTCTTCACCGCAGCCGTGCCCTAGCCCCCCGGCCGGCTTCCTCCTGGCAGTTGTAGTAGCGGCCAGGGCGGCGGGAGTGGGGCTTTCAGAGCAGGAGAAAGGGTTGGCGGAGTCGGCCGCGGATGGAAGCGGTGGCCGAGGGGCTGTGGGGCCTGGCGGAGGACCACGAGCGGCGGGGGGAGGTGGGGAAGGCCGTGAAGTGCCTGGAGGCCATCTGCCAGAGCCAGGTCTCCTTCCTCCCCATGGTGGAGGTCAATACCCGCCTCCGCGTCGCGCAGCTCCTGCTGGATTATACCCACAACCTAAACCACGCCAAGGCCCACCTCGAGCGCGCGCACCTCCTCCTCAAGTCCATGCCCTCCTGCTTCGAACTCAAGTGCCGCGCCCACGCCCTCCTCAGCTACTGCTACCACCTCATCGGCGCCCTCCCCCCGCAGAAGCAGATCCTCCATCGCGCCCTCGACCTCGTCCGCACCTCCGGGGACGGCGGGTGGGAGGCCTGTATGTGGTTGTGTAACTTCAACTCCCAGCTGGCCAATGCGCTGACCATCGAGGGGGACTACCAGGCGTCTCTGGCCGCCCTGGAGGACGGATTCGCCACTGCCACGCAGATGCGCTATCCCGAGCTTCAGGTCTGTTCCATCTGATCGTTGAGAGGCTGCCAGCTGGCTGTGCCCGTTTTTGTTTCGTTTCCTGATGCATGCGCGCTTCCTACTTGTTGTGCAGATGTATTTTGCAACTTCCATCCTACATGTGCACCTGCTGCAGTGGCAGGATACAAGCCTGGTCCAGAGAGCCGTCCTAAGGTGCAGTGAAGTCTGGGAGTCGATTCCACCTGATCAAGTAGGTTCTCTCTCTCTCTACATGTGAGAGAGATAACTGTATAACACCAGTTTTTGGGTTCTTAGTCATAATGACAAACTCGTAAGTCGTAACGTACGTTTGATTTCATGCTCAACGTAGCACCTTTCTTCTAGTTCTCTTTTGAAGTTTACTTTAGGGCATTAGTACTGATTCATATATATCTTCGTTACTTTTCAACATTCTTGTACATCGTTTTGCAACGCTTTCTGCATTTGTCATGGAAAGGATGGTGCATGCTTGGATGAAGTATTTATCTAGGTACATAGAGTCGTTGATCTATGAGCCATGACTTTGTCAAATTATTCTGACATAACTTGATGATTGGAGAACTTGTTCCAAGGCCTACTTGTATTTCCTCTTCCAAGTCCCAAACTATAGTCTCTGGTGTGGCTATTTTTAGGATGTGCAATACGTACCATAGAATAAATTAGTTGGAGGCAAAATAAGTTCATTGTAGGTGCGCCGCACTATGTTGGATGTCTGCATGAATGCACTCCGTCTGTCAGTTGTGCATTTCCTAGGGGAATACTAGGTTACCTTGGGTGCTAGACTACATCACCATCTGGACAGGGTAGAAGATAAATTAACATACAGCTTCTGATATGCCTGCAGGGGCTTGTTTACATTTCCCACCTCTGAATGACAAGTGTCTGGAGTTGTGCAACTGGGAAATGGTGCTCCTGTATATAATAATGGTCTGACAAGTTTTTGAATAATTTTAGGTTTTCAGGTAGAAGGGCATTTTGGCATTTTTGCAGCATGCCAGCTGATCTGATATACCACAGAAAAAAAAATGATCTCTGTTTTTCTCCATCATTTCATAGAAGAACACATTGCTGATTTCTGAAAGAAGCCTTAATTCTGTCAGCAGTAGGGACTCTTCCAACAGCAATCTTCCAGAGATATTGATTAATTTCAGTAGGTTGAAAAGTAGACAAGTTACATAACCAACTTAATAAACGTTCTGCATTTTGGAGTGTTGTTCATTACGTTGGTTCTATTTTTTCTTTTTCTTACTTCAGCTGCTTTCCTTACATCGGTCAAATTATATATATTCAAAAGGTTTATTGTGGAAATTAGTCCCTGAATTTCAGAATTTGCGCTTTATCATGTGATAAGGTGTTCATCTCTTTTGTCAATCTGAACAATAATCTTAAGATGAATTTATTTTATTGGTAGTTGCTTCGGTGTACAGATATTACCTCTGTCATATTGATGTCTCACTCTTAACATGATATTGACTTCAATGTTTGAGTGCAAAATTTCTCTGACTCTTTGCTTCTTGGTTTTTTACTCCTATTTAATCAATGTTTTTCTTGAAAATATGGTTTAGTTTTGCTGTTTAATTGTACACTAATTTTGTATCTGTCAACTGAACTTAGAGGCAGTGTTGCAATGGTTTGTTCTTCTACAATGAGCTGCTGCACACATTTTATTTACTCAGAATATGTGAATACAAAAGTGCGTCTCAACATGTTGAGAAGTTGGATGCTGCAATGAAGAATGAGCTGCAGCAAGCTCAGCATATAAAGGAACTGACTGTGGAGCTCAATGCTGTAAACCAGAGTCTCTCCCAATCTGATCTTGGACGTAAAGAAAGATCAACATTGTCCCAGAAGCAAATTCAGCTACAAGAGCAGCTGAAAGATGCTATTGAAACGAATTCCACCAATGAAAGATCTTTTGGAGGATCATGTTCTGAGAATCCTATCTGGAAATGGAAAGATAGAATGCAACTTGCACCATCACCAATTGATGGAGAATGGCTTCCAAAAAATGCTGTTTTTGCATTGATTGATCTTATGGTTGCCATGTTGGGACGCTCAAAGGGAGTTTTCAAGGAGTGTGCTAGGAGGATTCAATCTGGATTAAGTTTGATATTAGGTATGCATACTATGTATTGTTCAGAAAGAGTTTTCTATCTATTTTTTGGTTTCTGGTGGCTTAAGTCTCTGCAGTAATAATGCTTCACTAACAGCTCAATGAGTTTAATTAAACTTCTGTATACATGTTTTATGATACATGTTTGATCAAATGCATGTTTCTATGCTCTGTGATGGATTGTTTTACAGATGTGGGAAGCTCTGATCAATTTGATTGGAACCTTAGACAAGTTCAGTATCTACAGAGGCTAACTTGGGAAAGTGAATCTTCTGATTCCTAATGAAATCAGAAAAATTTGTTAAGTTCTTTTTGAAAAAACGAAGGTGACTGCCCAATGATGGGCTGACAGATTTGATGTCTTTATGATTCTCATTTTCTTAGTTTTCTTTCATTTGTCGATAAGCACTCATATAAAAGCCACTGAGGCAATGTACTCTCACTTCATCTTGCCATTATTTTCATTGATGGCTGAATTTGTTTATGTAGGATACAAACTGCATTTGGAATTTTTCTTATTTGAACATTTTTTTTAATTGATATGCTGAAGCATTATGATTTCTTCTTGTGAAGTAAATGTCTATTGAACAATTAATTATTATATCCTTAAAGTAACGTACCTTAAAGTTTGCATACTGTGCAGGGGAACTAGGGAAAATTGGCATTGGGGAGGACATGGCAGGTGAGCTTTGATACTGAGACATATCTTAATCATATGCAGATTTTCTTAGCTAACAACTACCATGAGAACTGTGTAATTCTGAAGTGTGTGCACCACAACGGACAAATATTTTTGTTATCACCATTTGTGTGCGAGACTGTCAGTTTTCCATGTGTAAAACAGAAATTATTATATCTCAATGGCAAGGTCCAGGGGTGTTTGTGCTGTTTGCCTCTTCTTTTCCATCAGCCAGTTGTTAAAAGTTAGTGTTCTTAGAGTTCTATTATTGTTTCTACATGCTTCACCGTCATTGGTTCTGTCCACATGTTTATCCACAGAAAATGGAATAGTTCCATATTTAATTAAATTGCTCAGCATTATAACTGTATTGTGCCAGGTGCTTCCTATGAATGTTTGGTTTGATCATCACTTAGACTGACAAAAGATATCCTGGCAACATGAAAGCCTTTTCCCCTTTCACCATAATCAAGTATTCATTTGTTGAATCTCCACTTTTTGCACCTGCATGCGATCAGATATGTTCTCACCTTATAGGTACTACCATGGAAGGGAGAATCGACCGATCCGGATTGGGATCAGCCAATTTCTATTGGGATCGCCCAATGGCGATCTGATTCCAAGGGGTTAAGGCTGAGAATTGGTGAAATTTCCGCTGGAATTGGCCAGGATTGGTCGGGATCGACTGGGATCAGCCAGGATCGGCTGAGATCAGCCGATCCAGCAAATCAAAATTTGCAGTTCAAATTACTAGGCTACATTGACCTGATCTTGCAAGAATCGGGCTAGAATCGGTCCTGGTCGCCAGGATCCACTGGAATTGGCTGGATTGGGATCGGATGGGACGGCAGATCCTGCCCGATCTTGGGCTGATTCGGCCGATTTTTTGAATCTTTATGGATCGGCCAATCCGGATTGGATCGAACTCGGATCTGGCGGATTTTTCAGCCAATCTGAGTCCTGCCTTCCATGAGTATTGCCCTCGTTTTTTGGTACACAATTTGGTGAATACAGATTTATGGTCTAATGGGCATGCGTTTAACACGCAAAATTTTCTTATCTTTTAGAAAAAAGATAATGGTGATGATTATTTATGTTGTGTGGGCCTGTCAGTCTATTAAAATAGACATTTGAAATTCACTTGATGCGGGAATTTGCATGTCCATTTATTGGACGATTGCGCCTATATTTTAGTGCATTTATTTTATCAGGCGATTAGGGATTTCGTGTACTGGACCATCGACTGAAGTCGATGTTAATTTACATCGAGATGACCTCGAACACCTTTGATTCTCTGTCAAAGAACATCTTTTGTCTCTATTCATTGTGACAATATTGATCTCGATAATCGTTCTTTATGGATACATACTCTTGCAAAGAAATTTGAATTCTTCATTGCTTGTACATATGTAATTTGAATTACAACTGGTCTTTCAAGACCTTTATAAGTGATCCCAATTATATTATCGGGTCTTCAAAATTACATTAGGTCATGATCAAATCTTTTTGAATTTGCTTCTGTCACAATCAGACCGTTGATTTTGAACTTCATCATGATCGAACCGTTGGATCTGAACTTCATCACGATTGAAGTATTGGATTTGAACTTCACTATGATCGGGCTGTAGGATCGCCAAGATGATTCCCAGCGGCCCGTTATATCTGCTTCATGGTCATCATCGCCCTTTTGACTGTGGTAGGACCTTTAAGTTGTCTTGTTGGGTATGCTTGCAGTTTTTGACTCTTTCAGGGGTTTTATTGCACTTTGCACCCTCTCTAGACATTTCTGCAATTTTCTACCATTTTTGGGTGTTTCTGTAATAGTTTTGTACCCTTTCTGGATGTTTTTGCAGTTTTTCACCATTTTCGGCATTTTTTTGGGAATTTTCTGCCCGTTCTGGGCATTTTAACAGTTTTGTACCCTTTCTGGATGTTTCTGCACTTTTTTTTACTCCTTTTGGGTAATTTTGCAGTCTTGTACCCTCTCTTGGTATTTATATCATCTTTCGGCGTCCTAGAGGTCTTTTCAGTCATTTGTTGACTTCTCTGGGTACATTTGCCATTTCTTGACTTTGTCGGGTATTTATGTCATTTCTTGACTCTGCCCAGGCTTCTGTGTCATTTCCTGACTTCTCAGGACTTTTCGGTCATTTCTTAACTTTGCCTGATACATTTTTCATTTCTTGACATTCTCCAGACTTTGAATAGCCAGCCGTAAGCCGACAACATAAGCTTTGAACAAATTTCTCCAATTGAAGGGGCTTTTCCATAATTTCTGAACTTCGACGGCATTTTGGTGACTTCCGTGAAGTTCGTGCATATAGCTTGAGTGACTTTCCCACAAGTGGGAGTATTTATGCAATTTCCCTTTTCAAGGTTTCTTTGCAATTTCCACCTTTTTGGGAAACTTCCTGCAATTTGTATCCTTTGGAGGGTATTTCTATATTTTTATCCTTTTGGAGGGCATATTTACAATTTTCCCTGACACGGGTATATTTGCATTTTTTCCCTGACATATGGGTATATTTGCAATTTCCCCTCAACATAGGGGTTTTTCTGCAATTTTCCATGATACATGGTTATATATGCAAATTTCCCTGAACACGGGTATATCTGTAATTTTCCCCTTTTAGAGGGTATTTCTGCAGTTTTCTGTCCTTTTAAGGATGTTTCTACCATTTCTGTCCTTTTGAGGATGTTTCCGCAATTTTCTGTCCTTCGGGGGTTTATTTGCCATTGGCCCTTTGAATGAGGGTTTTCATGCAATTCTCACTGATTTGCAATTCTTCACATGTGTTCAACATTGCCATTCATAACATGTAAATTTTCTGATTTTTGTAGCTTTTGGGGATACTTATGCAATTATAGGAAAGATTCTGGTATTATTGCAATTTACCATCCCTTGCAACATATCAGCCCATCAAAGCATGGAGTTCAACAAAATGAACACATTTGGATTTTCATCACGGACAATACATGCCTTCTTTTGAACTTTTGAGTAAGTTTACAAATAACAAACCCTCAGGGGCTTATCTGCAAAAGTTCATGAACAAGAGAGACTGTAGGTTCTCTTCTTCCTCTTTAAACAGTAATAAACAGACCAAGCTGCTGCCTTGGCTTCTTCAGAGTAGAGAGAGTCCCTTTTCTTCAATTTGGGGTGACTTTGCAATTAACAAACTTCTGAGGATTTTTTTTTTATAAAAAGCCCATGAACAAACAAGAGACTTGTACTCTCTTCTTTTAACAAAACAAACAAACAAGGCAAGAGCAGGTCGCTGTTGATCCTCCGGGCTTCAAAATCTCCAAGTCTCCAAGTTGTTGAGTCCTCTTCTTTGTCTTGGGTCCCCTTTTATAGGGGTTTGAGGGGTGGGATTTTGGAGTCCTCCCGTAGCATTTAATCTTCTCTTTCGTTTTTTTTTTTTTTTCTTTTTACAGAGTGGGGTGAGAGAGAGACCCGGGAGGGGCCTCCCGGTGCGCTGCGACCGGGAGGCGTGGAGGGCTCCCAGTCGTGGCGACCGGGAGGCTCCCTGTTGTGGCAACCAGGGATGCTCTCCGTTTGCAACTGGGAGACCCCAACTCCCATTTAAAAATGGGAATTTTTCGGTTTTTGTCTTTGTTTTTTGTTTTTGGATTTATGGGATTTTAAGAATTTCTGTAAATTTCAGAAATGAGATATTTTAGGGATTTTGGAAATTTGGGATTTTCTGGAAATTGCAGAAATTGTATTTTTTGTGGATTTTCTAGGTTTTCAAAAGTTTCTGGAAATTGGGTAATTAAGGATTCTGGAAATTTGGGATTTTCTGGAATCTTTGGAGTTTAGTATTTCTGAGAATTTGGGAATTTCTGGAAATTCCAGAAATGACATTTTTTTGAGAATTTTCTAGGTTTTTGATTGTGTAATGTCTTGCTGGGACAAGATTTAATACCTTTCATGCCCTTCGCCCGTATTTAATCAATCTTACAATAATTCAGATTACGTAAATTTTTAGGTTCAACAGCATGTCTATCAAATTTTTTAAAGGTGAGAAGACATCTAAATGTTCGCAAGATAGAAGTTATGGTCTCTCCAGCTCTTACACCTATATGAACTTGTATCCATGATATGCTAGGCTTGATATTATAATGGTATATGATCCTAATAGTTCAAGTTTAACATTGAGTTCTTCGGGGAGGGTTGAGAAGATTATAATGCCAGGTGCTTCCTATTTGTTTGGAAACTTCTTCTTTTCTTTTCTTTTTTCTTTTAAGTTTTTGAAGCTGTATTGTGCAATTGTTCCATCTGCGTAGTGATAGTTTAGAAAGATTAGGCTCTTTATAATTCAGAGGCATTGATGATAGGAAATCAGTTTATCCTTTTCCCCTAATATCTTATCACAAAGATGATAGGAACATGGCATTATCTGCTCCATCTTCTTGTGCAAATTAAAACTTCACATGCTGAGCATGAAGCATGTGTTGCACGGTCATTGCTACTGCCATTTGTTTGCAATTCAGAAATTTGATGCCCTTTGACATTGTCTGGTGCACTTGATTTTTCTGAAATGTTCCATGAGGAGACTTAAGGATGAGTAGTCGAGAAATTGAACCAGGATCTGCCTCTCTGATTAGTCATTGATATATGCAAGCTGGATAAGTTATCTGTGACATCCCATTAAGGCAGCTTTTTCCAGATGCAAAAGATCCTAGAAGGGATGAAAGGAGGGACGAAGAAGGATGGAAAAAAATGATTGTCATATCTGTGCATGCATTATTAATAATAGCTCCTCAATCTGGGACCTGGGCAATAGATGGAAGGAACCAGATTATTTTAGAAAGTATTTCTATCAGTCTATCTATCGGCTCCACAACCCTTCGCAAAGCTTTGCCAACCGATTCTTTATGCAGGATGCATATTTTCACAGCTTTGGTGTCACTTTTCTCTTTATTGCTCTGACCTTGTTTCTGTAATCTGCTGGAGCCTAGGTTGAAAGAACTGAGAAACTGGTTCTGTACACAATGGATGGTTGGTGGACTGACATGTGCAATTATGGTTACACTTAAAGAACAAATATTGATGCTCATTCCATGTTGAGAAACTGGTAAGTTTGATATGGAGATATGTGATCTTCTCAGAACAACATTCCAATAGCTTGAAACAGTCCTCGGAAGAAAATGAGCAGAAGAGAGAAGACAGAAAGAAGGAATAGAGCAACTAGAAAACATAAAATATTTCAATTTTCCTTGTAATTAATGTGGTTTTTCTGCCTTGGCTGCACAGGCTAACTGCTGAAAGACCAACAATGGGTCTGCAGCGGTATTACCCACTTTCCAAAAAATGAAAAAAGGGTCTGTAGTAGTTGACAATAGACTGAAGCAGTAGCCACAGTGACTATGATGTTTAGGCTCTTGTTGGCAAGGAATTCTGGATTGGATAGCCCCCCATCCTTATCCTGATCCGGAATCGGATCGGATCAGTCGGGGCGCCCAGGATCGGTCGGGATCAGGGGAATGGGTTTGGGGGATCAGCCGGGATTTTGTATAATCACCTAATTATTGGCCATTTCAATATAAAATCATGGGGGAGATCCGAATCGGCCAATTCCCCAATCCAGGCTTGTTAGTGTGATTTCAAGGCCTTTCCTCTCTTGTCTTTATGTACTTCTATTTTTTGCAGTTGTATGGATACCTTCCACCACCTTTCTTAGTGATAGTCTGCAACATACCAATAATTTCTCTTTTTTATTTTTTTGCATATATACCTTTATGGTATTGCATCAAGCATCTATGCCTGTGAACATCAAAGCAATGAAATACACCAACATTTGACCAAAAATAAATGATTATATCTGCTGGCATTGGTCACTATCTCCAAAAGGTATATTGTAGGAATACTCCTTAACACTGTTAACATACCTTAAGATCAAAATTTTACCCTTAACGATTCGTAAAGCTCTATTTTAGAGAGGGTAGAGCACACGAGGAAGAAGGGTGGAGGGGTGGTATACATTTGAGTATTTTGTTCAAACTGAACTGACCAATTTGGTTCAGTTTGAAGTTAGAAAAGATTTTGTTTGGTCCAGTTTGGAATTAAAAAAATTCTGTTTTGGAACCACATGAAATAAAACAATTTAGTTTGGTTGTTATTGACCTTCAGAAACTCAACAAAACTGATTTTAAAAATTATATAAATAGACGTTATTAGTATAAATGTTTTATGGGTTTTTTCTGTACGTTAGATATGAGGGGGAACTTCATGGAAGGCAAAATCGCCAAGATCGACCCAGAATCGGTCGATCCTGGATCGGATCGAGGGCTATGGATCCGATTATGGGGGGGAAGTCCCTGAATCGACAAACTTCCAGCTGGATCGGCCAGAATCGAGTTGGATCGGCTGGATCAAGCAAGGATCGACCAATTCCAGACTGATCTAGGCCGATCCAGACTGATCCAGGTCGATTCCCTCAGGCTACCTTCATGATCCTCTTCAGGCAGGGTTGTCAGGATCCCCTTATTTACCTGAATATCATTTAAGTAAATGTTAGTATTTGTAGTTTCATTTACTTAAGATATTACATGTAAATAAGGAAGTACCTCCCATTTGAATCTAATAAAAATATCAAAAAAATCATATCTCTTACCAATAAAAAGTCAACTCTCCCATCGAAGAAGAAAATCATGATTTTGGTGATTTTAGCGAAATGCTAACTTTCTAATCTATTGTAATTAGCTTATCTAAAAATTTGATAATTTAAATAAACCACATGGAACACTAAAAATTCAAAGTCCGGTAAAAAAAGTCAAACGTGCATGTGACTTCTCCAATGGAGCCTCTCCTACTGACAGCACTTAGTCTGCTTGAGACCTCTCATGATTTGGTCAAACTTAAGTTATCATCATCCAAACCTCTCAGAATTTGGTCAAATTGAGCTACCATCACCCAACTCATGACACTCATGAGTTTGGGTGATGATAGCTTAGTTTGACCAAATCCTAAGAGGTCTTAAGTAGACTTAGTAGTGTCAGTAGGAGAGCGGCTTCTTGGAGAAGTCATATGCACGTTTGAATTTTTTTTTGTTGGACTTTAGATTTTTAGTATTTTATTAGACTTATTTGAATTATAAAATTTTAAATATGTCAAATTATGAGAGATTAGAAAGTTGCTACTTTGATAAAATCACAAAAATTGCGATTTTCTTCTTGGATGGGAGAGTTGACTTTTTATTAGTAAGAGATGTGATTTTTTTGATATTTTTATTGGATTCAAATGGGGGATATTTCCTTATTTACATGTAATATCTTAAATAAATGAAACTACAAATTTTAACATTTACTTAAATGGTATTCAGGTCATAATACACTAAGTCTTTAATATTTTATACTTTTCTTGTATTATTATAGTAGTAATAATACACAAAATCTTATGTTTCATATATTATGAATGCATGTATGATTGGTTTTTTATGCAAATATTAGTTATTTTAATTTATCAGATTTTCCCTCATTTTTGCTGTTTTTTTTCTGTTTTTTCCTGAATTTTTTCCCAAAAAAACCATTTTATAAACTGGCCGATCCAGGATCGGCCAGACTTCCCTTGGATCCATGGGATCTTGCGATCCGATCCGATCCAGGATCGGATCGAGCCTGGTCGATCTCGATCCCGATTCCGATCCTGCCTTCCATGGGGAACTTGGGCTGCCCTAATTTCAAATAAACTCCACAAGGGAATCAGGTCATTCTTTTATGCAATCAGTGTCCACAATGCCCTACATTGTCCTGGATCAGGTAATGTTGAACAGATTCGCTTGACCATTGTCTGCCATTTTGGTAGTTTGTAACACATTGGAATCTTGAGAAATGTCATGTATCACTTTGTTTCCGACCAGGCCATAAAGTGATCCAGACTAACTTTTAAGGATTGGTCTTTGCGACTGTCATACTTATTAGCAACTTGCTAAATTGACTTTGTATCATATCCTATTGGCTTATTCAAGAACCAAAAAGGCTCAAAACTTGTCATGTTAATCAGAGCTGGTGAACCCATGTCCCTGAAAGTAAACCCAAGAAAAACAAAGGACCATGGTTTGGCGGATCGAATCGGATCGGCCCGATTCTCCCGAATCGGGGCGAATCATGGAAAATCCGATTCTCGATTCCATCGATTCGGTCCGATTCGCCTCATATATATAATATTATTATATCATAGTAGTAATATATATTATACATTATAAATATCATATATATGATATATTATATATATAATATATATTATACCCATGAGAATCGATCCGATTCGGATCGATTCGGGTCGATTCGGGGGAATCGAATCGGATCAAGAAAAAATCCGATTCGCCTCCCGATTCCGATCCGGCAAACCTTGCAAAGGACGATATTTTTTTTCTTTTTTCTTTGGGGGGCAGAATTCTGGTCCTTAATAATTGGGGACCAAAAAAAAATTCTCGAAAAGAATAGTCAAGCTTAACAAAAAGAATGAGATCCAGTCACTTAGCTTGATATGCATCTCAGTCATAAATTTTTTGATCCCTGATTGTTTGGTACTTTGTTCTGATTGATCATGTCGATCAGGTTCCCCCTACAGCAAAGATCTTGTGTGCTGAATTCTCTTTCCTAGTATCTGACATGCCTTTAGCTCGATAAAGGGTGAGATAAGTTAATTGCACCCTCCCACCTATTTTCTTTAATTGACTGTGACGACGTACAACCTTTGTATTTGTGTATTTCTTTCTAAGTTGGTCATAGTTCATGTTTATGGAGTCCATTATTTGCTTGTTGGAAGACTTGACAAGCAAATTTGCCATATTTCTACAGAAGTGGATTTGCAGCATTCAGCTATCTGGGTGGTTGGACTTTATTTGATGCTTCTGATGCATTTTCTGGAAAACAAAGTTGCAGTAGAGCTGACAAGATCAGAATTCGTTGAAGCCCGGGAGGTACATTGAGATGCCTGGAATTTGCAAGATAGGCACTTTGAACATTTTTCGGTCGAAAAATTAACCTGTTGAATTGGACTTTTGCAATTTATTCACCACCTTACTGGATTTTTTTTTAATTTCTTAAAGTTACCAATTGCTACATGTTGTTATATATCTGAAGATTCTAGCTATGTCTGCAGGCCTTGGTGCTGATGAAGACATGGTTTATTCGTTTTCCTACAATTTTACAAGGGTGTGAAAGTGTTATCGAAATGCTTAGAGGACAATACTCCCATTCTGTTGGCTGTTATAACGAAGCAATTTTCCATTTCATAGAAGCTGCAAAGGTTATCTATTGCTTGCTGTAGGGTCTTTATTTATTTTTCCTTACATAGAAATTTGATGTGGCTTGCTAGACTAACTGAACCGGGTCCTACAATTGGCCTTTCCTCAGCTAACTGAGAGCAAATCAATGCAATCTATGTGCCAAGTGTATGCTGCTGTATCCTATATCTGTATTGGTGATGCAGAATCATTTTCTCAGGTGAAAGTTTCTGTATTTTTTTTGAAAACTTTCTCTATTGAAGTACTGAAATTCCCACCAACACATTCTTGCATTTCTGACCATTTAATATCTAACTTATAGCCTTTGACAAGGAGAGAATTTGTTATTCTTCCTCTCTGGATTTCGACAGGCATTGGATTTGATAGGACCAGTTTTTGGAATCATGGATTCTTTTGTTGGAGTGCGAGAAAAAACATGTGTTATTTTTGTCTATGGACTTTTGCTGACAAAGCAGCATAATCTGCAAGAAGCAAGGTTTGTATCCATTATAAATCTTAACCCATGATCTATAGGTTTGCATCAAGGTTCTGCTTTAAACCCACATCTCTTTGCTCTGATTTATAGATGAGGTAACAAATCAATTGCATGATGATATCCCTTGGCGTATGTTATTTGCGGATGATATTGTCTTAATTGATGAGAGTATTGATGGTTTAAATGTTAAGTTAGAAAGTTGGAGGCATGTCTTGGAGTCCAAAGGTTTTAAAATCAGTAGGAGTAAGTTAGAATTTATACATTATAATTATAGTAATCAGAGGATGTTACTTGAAGATATGATTCAAATTGATGGACAAGACATTTCTATTTTCTAAGAGTAGTAGTTTTCGATACTTAGAGTTTATCATCCAGGAGAATGAGGAGATTTATGACGATGTGACACATGGTTAGGACAGATTGACTAAAATGGAGAAGTGCATCAGGAGTCCTCTGCAATCGTCGTATACTAGTGAAACTTAAAGGAAATTTTTATAGAATGGCAGTGGGGCCTACTTTATTATATGGTATCGAGCATAGTTTGCCGAATCCGAATCGGAAGGCGAATCGGGTTGCTCCTGATTCGCCCCGATTCCCCTAGAATCGGTTCGAATCGGACCGATTCGCATGGGTATATTATATATATAATATATATCATTATATATATATATATATTATATATATATTGTATATATATTATATATATTACATATATCATATTTCAGACACATTTATATTGATTAAATACATAAATATAATATATATCATATTTATATGTATAACATATATTACAAATATGATATAATTATGTATATATATATATATATATATATATATATATATATATATATATACGTAAAGGGAATCGGGGCGAATCAGGGATCGGGTTTCCTCTGATTCGCACCGATCGGGGGAATCTGGCCGATTCGCCCCGATTCGGCAAACCCTGGTATTGAGTATTGGGTTGTGCGAAAGGAAAACATTAACAAAATGTGTGTAGTTGAGATGATGATACTAAGATAGATGTGCGGTAAGACTAAGAAGATTAGATTAGAAATGAGTGTTTCCGTGAGAATTTGGAGATAGCCCTAATTGATAGAAAAATAAGAGAAAATAGAATTGATGGTTGAGACACGTGTACCGTTGCCCTAACTCGGCACCGGTTAAAAGATGTGACCAAATCTTAATAGATGCCAGTAAAAGAGTTTGGGGAAGGCCTAAAATGAAATGGTGTGATGTTATTATAAGGGCTTGGACTTCTTGAGTTTAAACACAACTATAGCACTTGATAGAAATCTTTGGTGGAACATGATTCATGTAGCTGACCTCAATAATGGGATAAGGCTCTGATGATGATGATGATGATAGATCTTAACCCATGAAATCCATCATCATAGGTGTTCTCAGATTGTTAACGTATTTTGAAATCATTAATGCTCAAATTCCTATAGAGTATATATTCAGTTATACCTAAGAGGTCGGTGTTGGTTCCGGACGAAATTTCTACATGAGAGTCATTGTTAACATTACAAGGTTTGCAGCATCTGTTTGGACGATTACATCCAGTTCTTCTCATGTTACATTATCTGAAGCAATGCTTTTGGCGGTTGTCTAAAATAGCTGACTATGAAAGGCTCCCCGTTGCAACTGGAGAGGGATTGTCCAAAGATTTGGAAACAAACTCGCTGGGTGAAAGGCGAAGAATCTTTCTTTTGGTAGCCGTTTGGTTCTATAGAGCAGTTTTGGACACTTTGCCCTCTTATTATTTCTCCTTTTCAGAATTCCAAGTCTGTGACAAATCCTTGCAATCCATTCAAGCAAGATTCTTCTAGCATGATAATGGGAGAAATGGCAGGGGGTGGCACGATAACCCTTAGGGCAAAGTCTGTGTACATGATTTTCCCCCTCTCTGGTCTTTATAGAGTATCCCTGGTTTGGAAGAGTATTATCTAGTGTGGTGATTGGAGGATGGGCTGAAATGCTCTTTTTGGCATGGTAGGTGGTTTGGTGACACATCTTTGGAAGGCTCTTTCCCAGACTTGTTCTCCATTTCCTCTTCCCCATCGGCCGCAGTTGCTTCTTATTTTGAGGCTTTTCTCTTGGGGGGACATGGGAACCAGCTTTTCGGAGGAACCTCTCTTGGAAGAGACAAGAAATTTAATACAATTCTTCTCTTTACTTCCCCACTGTAGGCAAATACCTTTGACGAAGGACTCTTGGGCTTGAAGATGGGAGAAGGATCGTATTTTCTCGGTTAAGTAGGCATACCATATGCTAGTGGATGAAGGAGTTAGACCTGAGCTGGCGGGCCAGATTTGGGCTACCAAGATCCCTGCTAAGGTGAAGATCTTCATATGGAGGGTATCTCACGGGAGGTTTCCGACTTGTGATAACCTTTCTCATTTCCTCCAATATATTCCTACACTTTGTTGTCTCTGCAGGGAGGTAGAGAAGGATCTGATTCATATTTTCTCAACTTGTTCTTTTGCCGAAGGTTTATGGGCTCTCATTGACCAATGACAGCAACACATTACTAATTTTGAGAGGGTTCATCTTCTTCTTCGGGATTGGAATACACATTGCTTCAGCAAAGGAGATCGGGTGGTATGGTGGCTGATTCTACATGCCACTCTCTGGGCCTTGATTAGGATATTTAGGAGAAGTGCGGACAAAGGAAAACAATTTTCTCTTCGTTAGAAACAGAGTTTGTTTGTGGGCTAAACTTTTGGGAAATGTAGGTGTCTCCAACTCCCACCTTTTTTGTGTTCGGGGAGTTGAGGTGGTAGTTCGTTGTTGGGGTTGGGCGTCTTGTACATAGAGGTTTTTGTTTCTTTATGCCTTTACACTTGTACATCCTTTCTTTTATCAATGTATTCCGTGGTATCATCTACATTAAAACAAATGAAAGACTCCCCACCCTTCTGGTATTCTCTACACACATGATATAACTATTATGAAGCTCTTTTTAGGTTTAAAAAAAGGAAAAACTTTCAGCTTGGATTGAGTGGCAGGGTTCTAATATTTGGTGATCCCAGTCAATTCCATGGAAGGCGGGATCGGCCCGATCCTAATCGGATCGGCCGATTCCGGATCAGATCGGCCATGGCCAATCTAGGCCAATTTTGGTCGATCCCGACCAATTTCCGCTGGAATGGGCCAGATTTGGATTGGATCCGGCCTTGGCCGATCCCTCGGCCAATTCGATCCTTTTTTCCATGGTCAATTCTCTTTTTGATATAGATCAAAAGGGCCCAGTGTTCTCTAGGATCCAATCATATTTTGCATCCATGCCCATAAGAATCATTTTGTGGTTTTTGATTTGCAGTGGAAGTGTTATGTGAGAAACAAAGACAAGAGGAGACCAATAAAAAAGTGACAGGAGGGAAAAATGTTTTCTCTCTTTAGACATTTCTAAAGAGAGAAACTCTCGAAAGAGAGAAGCTCTTGATTTTCATGGGTTCTGTGGGGCGATGGCCTGTTTGGGGGATGGGTCTCCTGCTTGGACGGCGACCGACCGACATGTTCCCTCCAATGTGCTTTCGGTGCGGACATAGAGGTCATATTCGGAGTGTTTGTCTGGTGGCCACATCTGTGACACCGGCTCATCCTATGTTGTATGCCTCCGTGGTTAAGGGTCCCAATCTAAGCGAGCGTCTTCGGGTTGGAGGTAGAATGTGAGTGGATGCTGGAGCTTTCCTAGCCGAGCCTTTGTAGGGTAGGTTGCAGGAGTTGTAGAGATGTTTAGTAGTGACGGTCTTGAAAGGGACGACCTCTGCGGAGGTGGTCTAGCGGCGACTGATTGAGAGCACAAGAGGGAGATGGGAAGTCTTGCAAGTAGCATGCGATGCTTCTTTGCCCTGGATCACTCAGAGGAGGGAGTTCAGAGGGCTCTGGATAATGGCTTCTTGCGGGCGGGGGATGCGGTTCTGAGGCTTCAGAAGTGGGAGCTACATTGGGTAACCTTCCCTAACTTGGGAAGGAGGAGAGTCAAAGCTATCTTGGAGGGGGTCCCAGTCATCCTCTGTTACGAGGATGAGATCCAGTTCATGATCAAGGACTTCGGGAGGCTGGAGAGGGAAATATCGGGGTTTACTGGGATGCGCTCTAGGACTGCGGTATATGGCATCGTCTAGGTCTCTAGTCCGACAGCCTTGCCGGGGGCGATCACGGTGGAACTGGCCGGGGAAGTCTTTGTCGTTCGTGTGTGGTTGGTGGAAGTACTACAGGAGTAGGTATGAATGCATGCACGTACGAACTGTCCCTAGGGCGATGTTGCCACCAGATGGAGGACGACAACGTACGGCTTGGTCTGTAGGTGGGCAATTTGAATTCTACCTATTGATCGGGCTGGTCTGACTGGTTAGGCAGCTCAATGGCCCAACTTCACTACGAGTCGAATGTTATCTTGGATGGGTTGGATCCGCATTGTGGGACGACCCACAACTTACCCGAAGACCCAATGTCGCGTATTGGATCGGGAAGGCCCAAACAGTGTCTCCCCCCTCACTCGATTCATCTTGTTACGTCTCTGCAACTTGCAACGTTGACGTCGATTCCCAACTCGTCTTCCCAAGCGGTTGGAGGCCAACTTCGGGATTTGAAGTTACGTTGCGGAGTGGTGCCTTGCGTTAGAGTCAATACCGGTTGACTTTGGGAGGAAGTCTAAAGAAGGAAAGGAAAAACCACAGACTCTGAAGACACCCCCGACATCGGCAGGAGATAGGGTCCTATTTGCCCACAACCTTCATTCAACTTGTGTCCCTCCAACATCACTACTCCGCAGGCTCCCTGGTTGCCAATCCTTCCCAGCCGAGAGTTTCAGAGGTGTCTGTATCTGGAGCCTTTTCTGTTCTAGGGTGGCTTCCACACCTTGGCACTTTTCTTCGGGAGGTTGATGAACTACCCTCCCCGTTCCTTCCTTCTCTGCAGGTCTTGGCAAGGACCTTTTCCTCCGACCGTGAGAGAGCCATAGGAGGGGTGGAACCATCACCTGCTATATCGGACAGCCCATGCATGATCTCTGACGACCTTTCCCCGATGGGGAGTTGTCTCCGGCTCTGTCCAAAGTTTAAAAAGGTGGTTCTGCCATTGCCCTGGCTGGGGATCCGTTGATTGAGAGGGTGCTTCCACTGTTGGGTGACGGATTTGATGGTGGAGAAGAGCTTGTTCTTTAGGAGGGGGAAGAGAGATGTGGACAATATAGACTAAGGGTTAAGGAAGTGAGGAAACTACCGAAGGAGATTGAGGTTGCTGTTATGGAGTGTGCTAGAGGGGTGGCAGATCAAGTAGGATTTCCTTCCAGTTGGTGGAAAAGGATTTGGGGGGGGGGTCTTTTCCTAGATCTATAAATGGTAGAGTACGAGCATTCAAAGTTGGGCTAAATCACCATTGAGGGCGGGAGAGGCAGTGAGGAGAAGGAAGGCAAGGGGAGGGGTATACATCCAACAATCAATGAAGATACTTTCGTGGAATGTAAGAAGTTTGGGAGGCCTAGAAAAGGGGGTAGTGAGGGAGCTGATTAGGAGGAGCAAAATTGACATTTTATGTCTGCATGAGAGAAGTGCTAAGTGGATGGTAGTGCTTTGCATAGGGAGATTGGTGGTGCCCGGTTTCCCCAGGGGTTGCTTCCCCAGCAGTGGGGAGATCCAGGGTGATCATGATCTTATAGAATCCATTGGAGGTTGAGGAAGTGATGCAGGATAGGGTGGTCAGTAAATGAACTATCTCTTTGCATTTCAGAATGTCTGGGACGGCTTCTCTTGAGATTTCAGCGAGATTTATGATCCTTAGCCTAGGGAGGTTAAGCTCCAATTATGGGAAGACCTGGCCCAATTCCACTTTTTTGCGAGCCGGCCATGGCATGTGGGAGGTGACTTTACTGCGGTTGTAGGGCCTTAGGAAGGTCTAGGGAATTTTCAGCTGATGGTAACATGGAAGACTTCCAGAACTTTATTCAGGAGGTTGCTTTAGTAGATCTAGGCATGTCTCACAGATCCTTTACTTGGTCCAACTTGAGAGCAGAGACTTCTAGCTCCAGGTTGGACAAGTTTCTAGTTTCTATTGATTGGGGGGATTATTTTTCTCATGCTCAGGTGTCAGGGTTGTCTAGGTCCAGTTCAGATCATAGGCCCATTCTCCTAAAGACCTCGAGGGGTTTTGGCGGGTCATGTAACTTCAGGTTTGAGCAGGTTTGGCTCAGGGAGGTAGATTTCATGGACACAGTTGCAGATGCTTGGAATGCCCCGATAGGTAGCCCCTCTACTATGGGCACTCTAGTGAGGAAATTGAAGCATACGACGTGCATCCTCAATGCGTAGGGAGCCAATATAACCCCTCCTGGGGAGGGTGGCTAAGGACAAGATTATCCAACATTTGGCCAGTTTAGACAGTTTGGAGGAGGCAGGTCTTATGGACAGGAGGATAGAGCCAGTAGGGATTCATTGAGAAGTTAGTTTGACCACTTGCTAGTTAGAGAAGAGATTTAATGGAGATAGAGATCGAGGGATAGGTGGATTAAAGAAGGTGATAGGAATACAACGTACTTCTAGCTGATTGCTTCGTAATGGAGGAGGGTCCACTGCATCAAGGTGGGGGATTGCTCCTTCTCTTTGGAGGTGGACATCAGACATCAGGCTTCGATCTTTTACTCCTCTCTGTTTGCTGAGCACTCTCTTTGTAGGCTGAGGATTGCGGCTGACCTCCTCTTATGCCTTTCTCCAGAGGAGCGGTCGGCCATCTCACGACCCTTTTTAGAGGAGGAGATCCACCCGGCGGTGTTCTCTATGCCTGGAGACTGCGCCTTGGGCCGAATGGCTTTCTTTATGTTCTTTCAGAAATGTTGGGGGCAGTCCAAAGAAGACATGATTGAGGTTGTGAGAGAATTCTAGGAAGGGAGAGCTCACTTAGGGGGTATCAACAAGGCCACCCTGGTGCTCATCCTTAAGAAGACAGGGGCCCAAGACTTCAGGGATTTCAGACTGATAATTTTGCTTCATGGTGCATATAAGACCATCACCAAGGTACTAGCAGGTAGATTGGTTACTGTTGTGGATACTTGGTCAATCATTTCCAAGATGCTTTTATCAGAGGTCGACATATTTTGGATAACCTCTTGGTGGCACATGAGTGTCTTTCTGCTATGAAGTAGCAGAGGAGAAGAGTGTGGTATTGAAGTTGGGCTTTGAGAAGCCCTATGACAAAGTGAGTTGGCAATGTCCTTTTGAAGTTTTGTACAGGATGTTTGGGGCAACATGGATTGGCTGGATTAGAGCCTATATCACCTTGGCCTTTTTCACAGTGCTTATTTGGCAAGTTGTCCTTGGGGTTATGGAGCGAATGTAGCCTACGCCAAGGGGATCCCATATCTCCCCTACCATTTGTGTTGGTAGCTAATGTGGTGAGTAGGGTGTGGCAGAGGGCAAAGGTTGTCAACCTGATTGGAGGCTTCCAAGTGGCCAGAGAGGGCCCATCTCTTTCTCACTTGCAGTATGCTGATGACACTATTCTGTTCCTGGACGTTGTGGATCAGTTCCCTATATGGCTGGGCTCTTATTAGAGCTCTTGGAGGTCATTGGCCTGAAAGTTAACTTCGGTAAGAGTCTCCTTCTTGGGGTGAATATAAAGGATTGACCACTTTTGAGGGCGGCCACGGTGCTATGATGCTCTATTGGGGAGTTCCCCTTCTCTTGCTTGGGCCTTGCGCTCTCCCTGGGTTCTTTTCGATGTGCAGATTGGCTTCCCATCATTCAGCGGTATGAGGCTAGGCTTGGTGGAGGGAAGACTAGGTTATTATCTTATAGGGACCGTTTGACTTTGTGCAACTCTGTTTTGGATAGTCTACCCACTTAGGAAGGTTGATTCTATTAAGTGCAGATTCTTTTGGTTTAATAGTGGGGGGAGAGCTAGAGGATGGCATGACATTTCCTGGGGCAGGATCACCACTAGTAGGAATCAGAGTGGATTGGGGCTACAGTAAGTTAGGGATTTTAATATGGCTCTTTTGGTAAATGGCTGTGGAGGCTGGGGCGTGGAGAAGATGGGCCATGGGCACAAATCATTAGGCAATGCTATTTCTCTTCATTTAGGGTTTGGGACTTCGCCTCCTCTTACAGGAGTTCACTTTTATGGCGGGATGTTTTTTGCTTGTAGGCATTTTATTGCTTCAGGAGTTCGGGTCCGTCTGGGGGATGGCCACAAGTGTCGCTTCTGAAAGGACAGATGGTGTGAAGATTTCAACCTGGCATATTTCCTAGTCTATTCCACATTGTCGCGGCCCCTTTTGGCACGGTTGTTCAGGCTTTTGACCACCTTATCTCGGGTGGATTCTGGACTTCGACTTTCTGACAGAATTTCTGACATGACGAGCTTGTGCAGTTTCAAGCTCTTATTTCCCTTCTCTACTCCCTCCATTTGCAATCAAGTGAGGATGGATGGATATGGAGATACGATAAGAAAGACACCTTCTCAGTCAGCTCAGCATATGTAATCATCTCTGATGGAGGGGTCCATCGCGAGTTCCAAGAGCAGGTGTGGAAGCCAAACAACCCCTTCAAAGTAAAGGTCTTGGTTTAGAGAATCTCTCAGGGAATACTACCTACCCAACATAGGTTGTCGTGCTTTATGCCAGACTTGACTTCCACTTGCTATCTTTGTGGCACCGAGGAGTCCATGCATTACTTTTTTGCTGGTTGCTCTTATTCTCAGGGGGTTTGGATGGAGGTTGCTCGGAGGACCAATTGTAGCATCATTTTGAAGAGTGAAGTTCGCTGCCTCTTGCGGGAATGGGACAGACCTTGGCCCTGTAAACCTGATAGGAAAGTTTGGTGGCTCATCCTTCATGCCACTCTATGGGCGTTGTGGGGCGAGCGGAACCACCGTATCTTCAGGAGGGAGTCTCATTCTGAGGAAGCTATTGTTGATTTTGTATGCGCTAGAGTGAAGGAATGGGTAGACACTATTTCTCAGGTTAATTCAGATGTATCTCTTTTTTTTGGGTTGATTGTGGGTAATTGAATCACACTTTCTTAGTGTGATCTCTGCTGTATAAGTGTTTTGGGGGCTTTCTCTTTTTGGACGTTGAGCCACCTATACATGTGCATTCTCATTTTCCTTTAACATATTATTGTGCTACTACGCACCTTAAAAAAAAAAAAAAACAAAGACAAGAGGGATAATGAAGTGTTATTAAGTTCTAACTTCTAGGAGAAATAAAGCCTCTGTAAGAAAGGAGGGTGAAATTGTTGACTTAACTGTGGCTCCCGTACTCCTGCTGTCATGCAGATGATGATGATGATGATGCAGTTCCCATTGGCTGGTGCTCAGCTGCTGATGCTGCTGTCCATGCATGTTTGTGCAGCTGCTGCTGGTCCCTGTGGGTGCTGCATGTGCTAGCATTCTGTTTGCTGTTCATTATTGCTGATTGTGACTTCCCTCTGGTTTTCCCGCTCATGATCGCTATAAGTGACATCTATTGGCTTTAGAATATGGCACTCGAGGATGCATTCATGGATGTCTATGAGAGTGGTCTGTAACAGCTGTGGATGGTGATGACATATGAGAGGGAAGGACAAGATTAATTTCCCAAGTGAATTAGAGCTCTAGTTGTCCCTTTTGGGAAATTTTCAAAATAACAATTCTCTACACTATACCTGTAAATGAAAACTTTATTTTTAAAAAGGGTTATTATTGATTGTAATATGATTAACCCATTGATTTAGTTGAAAATAACTCTTAATATGTAAAATGCTTACTTTTTAGTGAGAAAAGTTTTCAAACTCCAATCATTTGGATAAGACTCTTAACCATTTTTTTTCTGCTGTTTCTCTCACTTTTGCCATTCATCACCTCGGCTATATTATAGTATGTACAACTGTGTAGGCCAAGTGCCAGTCTGCTTGACTTTTGATGGCTTTTTTGAGAAGCCTCTGTACATTAGGATTGCCTTTTTCTTTTCATAAAAAAAGAAGCTGGCATAAACTTGGTTGGCCTTAAGAATCATACAGTAAATGTGCATGATTATGTGTTGTTAGCCACTTTTGAAAACCATCCTCTTAAGAATTACTGAAAGTTCAGAAATATCAAATTCATTTTTGCTCTAGCATACAATTGGTTGGCCTTCAGAACCATGCAGTAAATGTGCATGATTATGTGTTGTTAGCCACCTTTGAAAACTGTCCTGTTTAAGAATTATTGAAAGTTCAGAAATATCAAATTCATTTATGCTCATTCTATGGCATGATTATGGGTTGCTATAGCGTTACCTATTCTGAGAATTGAGTGCAGCAATTTTTTTTTAAAAAAGAAACTGAAGCTGGTTTCACAGACTACCCTTTTCAGCTCTGGAAAGACACCTGGGGAATTTTGTTGCTTCACTATTTGTGTTGATCTTTGAAATGACATGCAGGATACGCTTAGCAAGTGGTCTGAAGATAGCTCACCAGCAATTGGGAAATATTCAACTTGTTTCTCAATTTTTGACAATCCTAGGTTCGTTGGCACTTCAATTGCATGACACTGGACAGGCAAGAGAAATTCTGAAGTCTGCCTTGACATTGGCAAAAACTCTTTATGATATTCCCACACAAATATGGATTGTTTCTGTTTTAACAGGTTAGAACATTATCATATAGTTGGATTGGATCCTTTGATTACTTGTTTTCAACACTGCTAAATGATCTGTATTTATTTTTCATTTGCAGATTTGTACAAAGAAGTGGGTGAGAGGGGGAATGAAATGGAGAATGCTGAATATGAAAGGAAAAAAGAAGATGACTTGCAGAGGAGACTATCAGAAACACAGGCATCCATTCATCATCTAGAGCTGGTAAATACAGCTAACCTCTCTCTCTCTCTGATCTTGCTCTTCAAATTGCATAAATGGGTCCTAGAAAAGCATGTAATTTGTTTATTTCATTGAGTTTGTTACGTTTTCTTCTTATCTGTTCATCAAGACATCTGTGAAGTTTGCAGTTTATATTAGCTGCTTGTTTATTTTGATTGCCAAGGTTTTCCATCTTTGTTCTTGTCAATATAATGAGTCAAGAAAAGAGAGCTGTTGTTGTCAGGAAATGGTATAAGTTTCCAAAGGGGAGTTCATTTTGAAGAGAAGAAAACTATCTGAAGATTCTGTGTCAAGATCTTGAGAGATAGCAATCTATGGATATCAATCACTACATTGAGAGTTTTATAGAGCATATATTTTTTTTTCAGAGGGTAAATGATGCAAACTATGTATAGATGACAAGAGGAAAGAAAAAATACATGATATTATACTGCATGTGATTCAAGAGTTACACTAGGAAGAGGAGCTGCTGGATCTGGTATATTCTTTTATTTTGTTTTTAATTCTATTGAATGGGAGATCAACGATATTTCAGTGATGTTTGAGGAGATTGTATCAGAGGAATTTTGATGTATGTGGGCGAAGATCAGGGAGGCAGGATGATTTATACCTTTGGATTGGGCAATTGAAAGAGTGGAGTTCCTCACATACAGTTGGCAATGGTATCCTGCCCATCTGCATGGGTGCTATATGAAGAACTCAAGCATGACAGGGATGGACATGTCTGCATAGCAGGAGAGTGGCTGAAGATTCCTGAAGATGTTCGAGTAGGAATGCTGTTATATCATGTACTTCTTAAAAAGTTTGGATGGCAAGTCCTCATTGAATGAGTGACAGTGCAATCTCTGCTAGTAGATGGCTGTGTCCGTATGCCACAGGTCATTGACTCGGTTATTTTGCCCTTGGAATCATACTTATCGAGAAGTGCTTAACTGCTTATTGCAAGAGCACTCTTGCATTTGAAATGCAAGAGTTCTTTCCCATTGGTCCACCTAGGATGGATCAATGTGTCATGACACGTCATTTTATGAGCACAACCTAAGTATTTATGAGCCCAACCAAAATTTGATGAACCCAACCCAAAATTTTATGAGCCCACTTGCAACTGAAATGTAAGTGTGCTCTTGCACTAAGCATTTCTCCTTATCTAGATCATGTTATAACCTGAGATCCCATTGCAGCGATTAAGAATGAAATTGATCAACAGTAACTTTCTCAGGGTAATAAAGGGCATAGATCCATTGCAATGGTGGTCAGAAAAATGCTGCATAGCTGCAGAGGAGAGAGAACTACAGGAAAGATTTTAGAGGTCCTTGGCAAATAGCTGTGGAGATTAGCTACAGAGAATGGGATGTGAAAGCAGGTCAGAGGTCATGAATAACGGATTTAGAAGGAAACTGGAGTTTTTTTTTTGAAGTGGATAGTACCACAGGTATATATTGAGAATAGAATGGGAATGTACAAGTATAGGTGGGCCAAAAACCCAAAAAATGACCAACCCCCAACCTATACATCAAAAGACACCAAGACGGTGTAAAAGACACTAGTCTCCCATGGTGCCAAAAGTGTGAAACTAACAAGAGATTTATGTTAGTCAAAACAAAAGCCCACTCCTTGACCTTATCCCAAATAAAATTAGCCAACGCCTCCTCCGATCGGGACTCCTTCGAAGATACGGTGGTTTACACTGCTAGGGCAGGGTCTTCATAGATGTGCTTGGGGATGTTGAAAGCAGCTGAATTTAACAGGAGCGTTTGGGTTTTTGTGGTCCTTCTGGTATGATGGTTGCCTACACAGCAAGGTTAAAAACTGATTTCAGGAATATGGCCAGTCTGGGTCAGTTCCCATTCCAAGGCTGGTCCATGGTTTTCAAGGTGCTGAGGCACCCAAGGCATTCTTGTGGTCCTTGAGCGCCTAAGCACTTAGGCTCCCACCTAGGCAGCGCTTAGGCGCATGGAAAAAGTTGCCAGAAGTCAAATGTTTTTTTTTCCCTGAAAAAATCAGGAAAAAAATCAAGAAAAAAACTTTTGAAGTCTCGTTTCCGTAGTGGACCAATTCGTTAACATACCACCAAGCCATTTTTTATTAACATAATGGCACCGAGCCTTTATGTGTCTTCAATATTTACACATATTTAATATATATGTAATCATACATATATATTTATGATATATGAAACCTTGTCTTATATTAACAATTTAACATTAACATATGATTGTATATACATTGACACACATATATATGTATAAAGTGTTCATTAATATATATATATATATATACTATAAAGATGTAACATTTATTATGGTTGTATATTTAAGAGATATGCATGTGATTACATATATATTGTATACACATGAATGTGTAAATTTACATATATGAATACATATATCATAAACACAAATGAGGTTTGTCCCTTCTTTGCAAATTTAAATTTTCATTTCGTGGGTGATGCCCCCTTGACCCCTGCGAGTTCGATCTGCTTGTGCGTACCCACACATTGGAGAGTTTAAGGCCTCAATACATTATATATGAACTCTCCAATGTGCGGGTATGCACACGCGGATTGACTTGCGCGGTCAGGTTGTGCGGATCGACTTGAACAATCAAGTCATGGGGGTTAGGGGGCAGCATCGTCAAAAAGAAAAAAATAATTTGCAAAGGAAAGGGACAAACCCCATTTGTGTTTATGATATATGTAGGCATATATATATATAAATTTACACATTCATATATAAATATATATACAAGAGATATGTAATTACATATTTATCTCTTAAATGTACAACCATAATTAATATTATATCTTTATAGTATATATATCAGATTAATGAACACTATATATATATATATACACATGTTAATGTACATACAATCATATAATGTAAATATAATAATAATATATAGTTTATATACATATATGACATTGTATATATGCAAAATTTGTGTGGAAGAATCTACCGGATCGACTAATCCAGGTTGATTCGGATCGATTTAGTCGGAATTTCTACGATCCAGTGGGCTGCCCCTTTGGCCGATCCGATACAGAACCAACCAATTCTATATTTCATGCTTAGGCGTTCAAGGTGGTGTCCAATGTGATTTCTCTTTCCTATATATAGTTTAAGTATCTAAAGGTATATAATGTATAAATAATCAAAATGCAATTATGCAATAAAAATGTTAATATGACATTATAATTAGAATGAAAACATGATATTAACTAATAAAATGTTAAAGGCATAGACCATTTTGATGGTTCTTGAAAAATTAGAATTTTTTTTAACATTTAATGTAGCGATCCTCGGATCCGTATCCAATAAAGGAACCAAACTCAGTATCGCCTCCCACAATCCTGAAGTTTCGGAAGGGATTCTCACATGGTCTAGAGAGATATACAAGTAGTACAAGTAACTATAATAGGAAACAAAGATTTCATTAATAATAAACAATGTGCCAAGTTACAATATGAGGACCAAGAAAAGAGGTACATCACCATTAAAGGCCATTAAAGGCCATACCTCGAGGTAGTAAAAAAAGAAAGGGACTGCTGCTGGTACACAAAACTCTAAAGCGCCAGATGACTGGGCCAAGGTGAATGATGCCTCAACTCGCACCTGAAAAAGTAGGGGATGAGCCTCACGAAGTCAGATTCAATAGGGATCTCTCGACCCCATGCTCGGCAAATCACAACAAAACAAACACACACACCACACACACACATATATATATATATATATATATATATATATATAGAGAGAGAGAGAGATGAGAGAGAGAGAGAGGAGAGAGAGAGAGAGAGAGAGAGAGAGGTAAAGTGCTGTAAAGGACGCCAAGATTGGTAAAACAACTAGTGACACTGCTATAGACAGTAGCAATAAATACACAGGTAATACTGCTACACATAGTAGCTAGAAAGACAGCAAAAACCATTTGCATTACATTAACAAAACACATCAAACACTAAAGTTGCCATGCTCGGCCTCTGACTGTCAACATGGACAAACTCCTGTACAGGTGCCACAAAGGCAGAAACCATAAAGGGAGACAACTCGGTGTTATACACACATAGACCAAAAGTAACATTAACTACTGAGAAACACCCGTCTCATAATCAGAACATATCCGACTACCGCACCTACGCCTGTCTACCTGCTGATCGGAGAGGCATTGAAGTCAACACACATAGCACCTGAGCTAGGCTAGGCTGTAGTCTCATGTCTAAACACACCTCCATGGGTTTTGGAGCCCACAGAGTGAGACAAGTGAGTAAACAAGGGTCTAGCTGGGGAACCACACATCTGTTAGGCGTCCACAGCCCCAGTCATAAGTGCACTCAAGCGACAAGAACGAACAACAATGACACGTTGTCCCATAGTCGTCTTTCCCTTACTCGGACGTAGGTTCTCGAGGGGAGTTCAGGAAGATGGAAACAAACCTTTTCAGTGGGCACGACACGGGGACTAAACCCTGTAGCACACACTGTGCTAGGCCTACACTAGGCCTACACAGGATCGAGGATCCCAACTGGTGAGTGCTACAGAGTAGCACGACAAACGCCAACACATGGCACATACTAAACTATCTGAAATCAAACACGACACACAACTTGGGAATACAGAAACCCTAGGGATTACCAAGGCCACAGACACACATATCCCCAAGTACCCACGCATCACAGACGCACCAAGACCATAGAGTTGCCTCACACGGGATACACAAGACTATGCATCATTGGCTAATTCCTCATACTACATACCAAGCACAACACACCTAGACACCAGGTCAAGAACACCTCAGTCCAACACCGAGGGCGCGATAACACAATTAACCATCAATAAACATTGGCATACAAACCGAGACACGACATACCCAATCAAATGTACACACAGGACACTAGAGGCTTCAACCCTACAAGACTAAACCTTAAGAACCCCGAAGAAACTCGACCTAGAGGTAAAACACATTGTCAGGGCCCTGACAAGCCACTGGCTTAGAAACGTGGTCATTACCTCAACCGCGTTATAAATGCAGTCAACCATCATGGTGCAACTCAAAACATAAACACGCCGTGCGTCAACGCGACGACCAACATGACTGTGACAAATCACTGTTAGCGCGCCATATTGTAGTGGCTTGTCAAGAATATGACTGCAAACCATGGCGCATTAAAACATAGTAAAGCCGACTCTGTAGGAAATTGTTGGATTTGGCCTTCTCGGCCTAGAACCCGCTCAACGGAGCTCTGAAACACAGAGAGGATGAAGAGAAAAGTGTTCCTCATCCCAAACACCACAAAACATCATTTAACATGATCAATCCTCACGAACTTTGAAATCACTTCTCACATACCTTGCACATAGAGTTTCTTCTCCAAAGGCTGTAAACCCACAAGATCTGTCACCAACACATGCATTTCTATCAAGATCTTATGAGAAATCATGGCTACAATGAGGCAGGAGAGTCATGCTACTTCCAAAACGATGAAACCACCCTTTGGGGCTTTCTTGTGAGTTGGCTGCTACCTCGCATTCTCGACCTCGCATCGTCGCCACCAACTCGATGCAGAGCATTAACGCCGTTGCCACCTCGTCTGCCTCCTGTTGTCAATCATCGGAGGAGAGGAAGGGTAAGAAAAAGTGCACTCTGGGTCAGAGGGGAAAGAGAGAGAGAGAGAGAGAGGAGTGAAGAATGAGGAGAGAGAGAGCTCTTAGGCAAATAAGAAGGCATCAACCGCCAATGAAAACACGATCGCCTAACTATTCGCGACCAAAATGCGGTCATTAGGCCAACCGTGACAAAAGTCAAAATGCGTCGGTCAGCCATGCCGCGTTAATAATGTGCCTGCTGATCCAACCGCATTCACAAAACATACATGGCACTCCCATAGACATGTGCCACACACCCCAGTCAAGGCATACAAGCCACTTGCGACAGAGAAACTGCTAATCCTAATTGCACCTACCTTCTTGACTGCGTTCAGAACAAGCCTGTGGAGGGCGCCACGTTTAGGAAACCAAGCCTGAAATGTATTGAAATGTTGGAAAATGCTCACGACGGGGTTCAAAGATCAACCTTAAGCCTTCCCAAAGACCAGATTAACTCCGAGACCCGCCAACCAAGATTTAAGGAAGCTAATACGCTACATTTAATGACTGTGACAGTGTTTGAACATGGAGCTTGAGGCTTGAATTCTCTAGTGGGCAGATACACACACGTGGATTGACTTGCACAATTAGGTTGTGCAGATCGAATTGACTTCCACCTTGATTGTGCTTAGGCTAATGAAAAAAGCTCAACTTTTAAAGACGGTCTGGCCTAACAAACCTTACACGTTATGCTTGAGCTGGGCATTGCCTGGTCTGGCCCTTGGTCGCGGAAGGACCACTTATGCCTGGCACGGCAGTGCCAGTTGGTGACACCACGATGAGAACAACTCTAAATGTTCTGGACCATGGTATGCATGGAAGGGAGAATCGGCCGATCTGGATCGAGATCGACCAATTCCAGATCAGATCGGCCACGGCCGATCCAATTCTAGGGGGTAAACCTAGATTTAATAGAATTTGGCAAGATCGGCTGAATGGGTCTAAATCGGCTAGGATCGTTTGGAATTGATTCCAGATCGACTGATTCGAATCGATTGGCCGATTCAAGAATCAGATGTATAATTATGTACTTGAACCTCATTTAAGTAAATGTTTATATTTATTGTTTCATTTACTTAAGATATTATATGTAAATAAGAAATTATCTCTTATTTGAATCTAATAAAAATATCAAAAAAATTATTTCTCATACTAATAAAAAGTCAACTCTCCCATCTAAGAAGAAAATTGCAATTTTGGTGATCCTATCAAAATGCCGGTTTTTTAATCCCTCATAATTCAGTTTAATTAAAAATTTTATAATTCAAATAAACCATATGAAATATTAAAAATCTAAAGTCCGGTGAAATAAGTCAAACGTTGAGTGAGTCCCTTGGAGAAGTTACATGTACGTTTGACTTATTTCACAAGACTTTAGATTTTAAGTATTCCATATAGTTTATTTGAATTATGAAATTTTAATTAAGTCAAATTATGAGGGATTAGAAAATCGACATTTTGATAGGATCACCAAAATTGCAATTTTCTTCTTAGATGGGGAGAGTTGATTTTTTATTAGTAAGAGAAATGATTTTTTTGATATTTTTATTAGATTCAAATCGTGGGGTGGGTGGGTACTTTTTTATTTACATGTAATATTTTAAGTAAATAAAACTACAAATATAGACATTTATGATGTTTAGGTAAATAAGGTATCATCGTTGACATTGCTCTGTATTGCAATAGTAAATAAGGTATTTTTACAAAATTGTGAAGTTCTTGAATTATTGATTGATTGATTTTTTTTGGGTTTTAAATAAATAATCATATTTAATTATTTAATTATTTAAATAATAAAAAAATATTTCCAAAATAGTCACCAAGTTGCCACGTAGGCAACTTGGTGACCGGCTGGGGACGCTAATGCCGTGTTGGAGCCGGCAATGCCGGCTCCAAAGCCGGCGTTGCCAATGCCGACACTGAAGTCGGCATTGGCAATGCCGGCTTTGGAGTCGGCATTGCCAATGCCGACTCCAAGCTTTAAAAAAAAATAAAAAAAATCCATCAGGCGCGCCCTGCCACCGAGACCAGGCATATTGCCTGTGTCTCGGTGAAACCTTCACCGAGACAACCTTCACCGAGACACAGGCAATATGCCTGTGTCTCGGGAGGTGAACCGAGACAGGCAAAACACAGTCCTGTGTTTTGCCTATGTCTCGGTAAAACACATACATATATTTTTGATTAATTTTTGAACAAAGATAGAAAATGTAGATATGAAATGTTTTTGAAGAACATATACAAAAATTTTTAACTCAATTTTTAAATTTTAGATTAGAATTTGAATCTTTTAAAATGATAGTAAAATAGATTATTCATAACAAAATTATATGGTTGTAAACATACATCTATTTATTTTAAAAAAAATGGACAGCACCTCTCCTGTTCCACTTATATTTTCATTATTTGTACATGTTCCTGTATGATAGTTTTCAATATATGTCAAGGATAATCACAAATAACATGTCAAATATTTGTAAATGTCTAAAGTCACACATACATCATGTCTAAGTCACATATATATCATGTCAAAATCACAAATACATCAAAGTTATATATGTACACGAGAACACAACTAAAAAATATCAAGTACATAAATCATCTCAAAAAAACTGTGGAAACCATCTCTTCTTTCCCTTTCTAGATGCTCGACCTCGACCACGACCACGGCTGTGACACTGCTCATGTGCATCAACCTCTGTCTCCGACTGTGGCTGTGTCTCATGCACTAAGATAGCATCACATGACTCTGCCCGCTCTGTCTCAGAATCTCTGTCTTCTGATATACTGCCTAATGTCTCTCCAAGTAGGTCAGACTGACTCTGCTGTGCTAGTGTGCTACTCGAACCTCTGTGACGTCGCTGACGACGATATGTACATACCGTAGACTGTGGTGGCTGTGTATCTGTCATGCCCTCATCTGTCAGTATCTGTGAAGCTCCTACATCATATAGACCATACTGTGAAACTGTCATAACATCTGGAGAATAGTGAGATGGTCCTGCATCATCTGGCTCCTGTGGGTGCCTGCATATGGCTCTGAAGGTCCTGCATGTGATGTAGATGAATCTGTCCGCTGAACCTGAGATAACACACTATCAATATACATCTGCATGGATATAAATGTAGACTGTGCACTATCCGATATATCATCCTGAAGGCCAACACTAGCCATCATATGTAAATGCTTCATACCGTCTACCAGACTCCTCTCTATGTGATCTCGCGGCTCATAATGCATATCATAACTGAAACCTGGCCGAGCAATGTACCGCCTAGTGATAGACCAATACCAAGCCATATACTCCCCTCTACCAATACCAACAGTCTCCTCATCCAGTGGTATAATGTAATCTGCCCGATGATGCCACATCTGTACAAAATGTGCAAAATATCTAGCCCAATCAATATGTCCACGTCCCTTTCGGGTGACACGATCTAATGCATCAACAGGACCAGGAATATGTTGTACTCTACCAAACTGTCTAAGTACTCTATCTGGAACATGCATCTCAACAATAGAAAAACAAAGGAGAGGAACTCGAGACAACCAAGATGAGATGCCTGCCTAGAAACAGCTGGTAACATCTCCAATATATCAGCAGTGTATGGCTCCCACCTAATCTGTATTGAAAATACAATTAGTAAGTGTAAGTATCGTATCCTCTGTGTACAATATAATAGGTTTCATTATGTTTACCTGGTAGTCCTGATGATCAAACTCTGATCTGTACAATCTCAAAACATGAGGAGGATTATTTATCTCTGCTCTTCGAACATTCCACCTACAATTTATTTGTGACTTAGTAACATTCATATAAATAAATAGTCACAAAATTTTAAATGTACCTGTGTCCCAAAGGCATATCTTGTGTCAAAGGATGCATCGGAATGTCAGGACGTCCCATATGAAGTCGCTCCCAAGACCACAACTGCAAAAAAAATCAATTACTTAGAATATGCAACCACATGCTAGAGACAAATAATATGCAGTAAATGACAAATTACCTGAAGAAGAGTCAATGAACCACAAATGGCCTTGGCACCCGACTTGCATGCAATAGATAACTGCCGATATAGATAAGCAAGTGTCGCACCACCCCACGAGTATCTACTAACCCGATCTAAGTCCCCTAGAAGGGTAGATACATAAGTGGCACTGAATTTCTGACTTATCATTGAAAATAGTGCATCCCAAAAGATGTACAAGTATGCCCGTGCATGTCGTCTAACAACCTCTGCCGATGCATCCTCTGCAATAACTGCAAATGTCTCTCGCAACCAAGATAATTTTACTGAACCTTGTTTCATCGTATCCGGAATATCACCTAAAAGGCCATGCAAGCATCTGTCCAATCTAAAGTAGTGTCTCCTACAACAGCATCACCATCAATTGGTAATCCATCAAAATAACAACATCCTGTAATGTGATACTCATCTCTCCATGTCTAAGGTGGAATGTCTGTGTCTCACTCCTCCATCTCAACAAGGGCAGTGATCAATGCCCAATCTAACCTAATCTACTGAACCTGAGTCAAATGAAATAAACCAGATCTATGTACATATTCTACAATGCGTGGGTCAACTGTCCATGCACCTAATGTCCTGTGGTGCTCCCAACATTTTAGAACATCTGTTCCTGGTAAAAAACTTGAATATATTAACATTAAATTTATGCACAAGTAACAACAACAATATCAAAACAATAACAATACCTGACCAGTGAACCAACTGTGATCTATGAGAAGTCTGTGCATATAATACATAAGTATCTACAGGACCTGGTAACTGCTCCATCTCTGCAAAGCATGCATATAAAAAGAATGATAAGTATATAACCAACATGTGTAAACAAGACATGATATACATGAGATGAGCATAAGATGTAAGGAGACATATATATGTAAGGAACATAAAAAATACTTACTAATTGTGATGAGGGGTTGTGCCCCTGGACATGTACTTCTATAATGTCCTGGTTGGCCACAATGACTACAATGATTATGAGATGACCCTTCTTTAGTCGTATCCATATGCATATGAAGACGTCTGCTACGTGACGACCACTTTGCCTGCGACCAAATGGAGGTTGCAATGTAGCACCTCTATGCGGAGGCCAATGTCGACTATCCAAGACAGGATGAAAAGCAAAGCCATATGTCTGTCGATAGGCCTCCACAGAATAAAATGCAGCACAAAAGTTTAAGTGTGAAATATTGGCTGAATATGATCTACAAGATGCCACTATGTGGACACAAGGAAGACCTGTCATGCAGTAAACATTGCAGGAGCAACCACATTGCGGTCCCAAGTTAACAGTGTACTGATGTCCGTGCGAATTAGTGACTTGAAACTCATGCCTAGAAAATCTGATCACCTGACATCTTCTAGCCTCTCGCTCAGTAACACGAAGTTGAACTTCTACAGTAGGAGCATATGATGATTCCCAATTCAAACCATCCTCACGTCGTTTAAAAAAAATTTGTTTAACCTGTAGAATGTTTTTTGCACTAAAGCCTGGATAGACAAACCTCGTGCACCTTTCAACACACTATTAAAACTTTCTGAAATATTTGTTGTCATCATACCAAACCGCTTACCACCATCATATACCTTGTCCACCGTTCATAACCGACATCTTCCAACCAATCTTTGCTTGAAGATTCATTTCTTCTAATTTCTGTATGAGATGTTGAAATTCAAAGATACATGTTCTAGTGCTGTAGACCATAATAGACCTGTCAATGTCTTATCACGAAATATTTTTTGAAAATTATCAGCAAGATGTCGTAAACAGCAACGATGGAAACCAATAGGAGGAGGAAATATCTCAGGGACAGCATGCTCCAAACCTCTATGTCGATCAGAAATGATTGCAAGACCAACTCTATTTGTAACTTTCTCTCTGATGCACGCCAAAAACCATGCCCAAGATTGACCATTTTCCGATTCAACAATAGCGAATGCAAGGGGGAATAAACCATCATCTGCATCTACACCAGTAGCAATCATCAAAACACCAGGATATTTTCCATACAGGTGTGTTCCATCAACACTTATTATGGCCTACAATGTGGAAACCCTGTATGGAAGGTGCAAAAGACCAAAAAAACTCTCTGAAATCGAAAGACAGATTGTTCTGCATAGGTGAACTGCACAACTGACCCCGGATTTTGAAGGGCCTCTAGATACCTGGGTAGAGTAGCATATGATGTTTCCAACTGCCGAATATTTGTTTCATAGCCAAACATTTTGCAATCCATGCTTTTTGTATAAGAAAATTTCAACATGATATTCATCTAGTATTCTTCTCACAATCTCTTCTGGAGTAATTGTTAACTTTGTCTTCACAGCTGACAAAATCAACCTTTGAACAAAACGAGATGTGCATTGGCGATTGGAACTTTGCAATATTGGATTCACACATGTATGAGGTCCAGCATATTTTTTTACTTTAAAATAATCAAAACTTCACAACTGATGCATGAACCCTCCATGCACATGTATCATTAATGCATTGAGCTGTAAACATCTTCGTGTGACTTCGTGTCACCTTATATTGGACACTATGTTTAACTGAATATTTGCAATGCATATATCAAATTCTGCTTGTTTGTAAAAATTTGTCCAACATGGGGCTCTTCACCCTCAAAAGTACAAGGTACATCAATGCCTTCATGAGAATTATTCATTGTGGCTTCATCTATCCAGTGATCAGAAGTGAATACATCTGGAGGGTCTTGCTCATATTCAATTTCTGTATTATTAACCCTGGCAATATCAAATAATGGTTCATCATCTCCTTCTTCCATATTCTCATTGTCATGTATATCATCTTGTGAATCTATTTCATCTCCTTCATCCTCCCCAATCACATGTTCTTCTGTTACATGGTGCCTACATATTAATCAAATATGAAATAAGATTTATGGTATGTTATATGAATACATCAAAATGAAGATGATGAAATCACTTACCCTGATGAGCTCGCACTAGGAAAAGTATGTGAAGGATCAGTGATTGGCATGAAAGGATACTGTGAGGATCCACCTCCATAGCCAATAGACCTCCAAATAAAAATTATAAAAGTTAACAAATTTCTCACACTAATATATATTCGTACAATTATGGGAGACAACTCACCATGGGTATAATCTGTAGGTAATGTGTAGTCATATGATTCATACCGGACATCTCTCTCATTAGCAGAATAAAATCCAGTAGAATCAACATCATCATTCAGCATACGTGTGAAGTGTCCAGTTGGTTGTTGATACTCATAGTGTTGAGTATGCAAGTTGTCATCAATATGACCATGTGTTTGCACTTCATCGTTGCCTTGAATAGATATATTATCTATATCTTCCTTCTCCAAATATAATTGTACACTAGATACATGAGAAGGATACAAATCGAGCATACTTTCAACAGTTTCATCATCTTCAACTCTCACTGCAATATATTCACCCATAGAAGTAGGCCACTTGCATGTTATACCAATCTTAACATGTCTTTCGTCATATTTCGTCAAGATATATAACTTCTCATCAGCTCAGTAAAACGTGTCTTTCTTTACACGCAAAATGCGTACAATACCTCCTTCATATTGAGGTTTATGATCCTCAATATGTAAGACACCATCATAATAACACATTAAGGAAATGTTGGAACTAGTCATATCTGCCATTTATAAGATAAAGAAATTACATAAATCAAATCATAATATCCAAACAAATCACATTTGTCATCAAATAATAATAATTAAACACATTTTATTTGTCAAACAACAATCATTAAATAAATCACATTGTCAAACAAATTTATTTAAAAAAATCACATTTTTCAAATATGAATTATTAAACAAATCAATTTGTGTCAAAACATTAATTTCATATATATCTAATATTTATACAATTAACATCACATATTATAATATAAATATTAAATTATTAAAAAAATACCTGTTGGTGTTCCGGCGGATGCTGAGTGGTGGGGGGAGGGGGAGAGAGGAGGAGGAGGGAGAGTGAGGGCGGCGCGGGTGGGGGGGGGGGTGTGGTGGGGGGGGGGAGGGTGGATGTGAGAGAGGAGGAGGAGGAGACGTGGGGAGGAGGAGGAGGAGGGAGGGCGGCGCAGCGGGGGGGGGGGGGGGTGGGTGGTGAAGGAGAGGGAAGGCGGCGCGGGCTGGGGGGGGGGGGGGGTGGGGGGGGCGGGGGGGGTGGGGGGGCAGGTGAGGCCGGCGGCGAGCAGGGGGGCTTCGGGTGGGTTTGCGAGGGCTTCGGGTGGGTTTGCGAGCAGTGTGAGGGTTTCGGGGGGGGGGGGGGTTTAAAGGCGGTGTCGGCATTGAGAATGCCGACACTGAAGTCGGCATTCTCAATACCGACACTGAAGTCGCATTGACAATGCCGACTCCAATGTCGGCATTGCCAATGCCGACTTCAGTGTCGGCGTTGGCAACGCTGGCTTGGAGCCGGCATTGCCAATGCCGGCTCCAAACACGGCATTGGCGTCCCAAACCGGTCACCAGTTGCCTACGTGGCAATTTTGGATATGATTTTTTTGATTAATATAAATAATTAAATTAATTAAATTATATTTTTTGATTATTTAAATAATTAAATAATAAATGTAATTATTTTTAAAAACCCTTTTTTGCATTTTTACTCGTTCTTTCTTGATTTTTCCAACATTTTCTGAAAAGAATTAATATTTTAATATGGTTGATCTAAGATCGGCCAGATTTCGTAAGGATTGGCCGATCCACCGATCTGATCCCGATCCCGATTGGCCCGGACCCATTCAGGGGTTCTATCCGATCCTGCCTTCTTTGATGGTATGGACATTGCAGTGGTATAACTATGTCAGCAATTGCAAGTTATCAGCACCAAAACCTGACCCCACTGTCCCTTTATTCATCCCTTCTGATCTCATGTGTAGGGATCATGGGCCAGGCCTGGACATTAGACAAAGGCCCTTGGTTTTGCCTGGACCACATTAAAAATGCCATGCTGGGCCTGCATTTGGTTGCACCTATTGCAGGCACGCTCTTAAGTTAATGCCACAATAAGGTGAAAATATTATCTGAATAGTTCATTTCAGACATAGTTTCTACTCTGTCAATAGGGTCTTATGCCGGATGAAGAGAGAGAGTCTTTTTTATGATTATTAGCCATTGATTCCTGTGTCTGTTGAGGGAGCTTTTAAATAGTTCTTATTCTGTGATATCTGGTAATTACAGATTGAGAAGGCTAGAGTCGAGGTTCAGCAACCGCATGGGCTGGACATTAAACGGGCGATTGCTGGACCTGCTACAAAGGTAGACCTTGACATTCCAGAGTCCGTTGGTTTGCAAACTCCGGCTCCTTCATTGTCAAGGTTACGTGATTCTGATTCTGCCAAAAGGGGGAAGAGGAAACTTTAACTTATTCTACAATTCAGATATCGGTGGTTTCTATATGCTACGTCCGGACTGCTCCTTGTCTAACGAATCAGTAATACTGCTTTGCATGTTTCACACCCTCCCTATACTCGTCCACAAAGAGGTCCCTGCGAAAGGGGGTAAAGATTTATAGGAGATGTTGGGGAAGAAGTTTGTTGTTTCATTGGTCCCCAGCTTTGACGAACATGGTAGTATACAGAATCTTTTCTCCATAACATCCTTGTACAGTTTGTAGACAGACCTGTTGCTTGTATCATCTGGGCGAATCAAGTATCATTTGAAGTTTGCCGGTTGAAACTTTGTTTTTCCTGAGGAGTAATACTTGCTGCATACATCGTGTGCAGTGAGTGTTGGTTTGACCCCACTTTGCCATCTCATCACTTGCTACAGATTAAGTGTGTGACAAGTATTACTCTTTTGCCAGTAATTTCTTTGGGAACTCTATCTCACACCCTGAATATTTTGAAATTGTCGGGTCTCATAAGCCATAAATCATACATGGCCACCGGAGAAAACGTGGTCTACTGGGATTTGTTGTTGGCGGGCTGACATGCATTGGAAGTTCTCGATTTTATGTTCAAAGTTGAGATGTGCTACCGTGCTACAGTAACATGGCAATATCCATCTCTTATCATCTGAATTCTCGAGTGCCAAAGATCACTGAATTCTCTTGAATTTGAGAGTTTCTAACTTCATTTTGAACTGGACACTCAAAAGATTCATCAGATTGGATGGTAGGTAATTTAGTATGTCTCATGCTGTTGAGTGTGACACATGCCCACATAATCATGTTACCTGATGTTCATGGAGAGCCCAATTGTCTTCTGGCAACTCAATATTCCCGTCTCCTTACGTTTGGCGCAAACATGACTAACCTTATTTGTTTTGAGTGTTTTTTTCCCTCACAAAATTAGAATGGTTTTGGCTAGTGTGATGCCCGGAATGAATCAAAGCATTTAGTTTTATGGAATTCAATGCGCAGCATGATATGGATGGTGCGTAATCATGTTCCTAAGAAGACTATATGTTAGGTTGTTGGTTAACTGTAATTTAGTTTATTATCTCATGAGAGATCTATGCGGCTGTTCAATATTGCAAGGTATCTGCGGAAGGGTAAAGCACCGTTGCGAGTGATCGCATGACGCCTGATTAAATTTCAAAAACATGTGATTCTAGACAAAATGGTATGATTTCAAAATGCACATTGTAATAAAGACGTTGACATCATAATGATTTCAAAACTAATTAAGGTAAAGTTTCAAGAGGTGAGGATATCTGAAAGTCGATCTGAAAACATGTAGTGTAACAGAGTGATTTTTCGGATCCGTGTTTTAGCGGTTTTGGTGTGGTGCTCTTGGCCAAAGTGTGGCCATTGGGCCTTGTTTCTGGCTCCCGTGTGTTGTGTAGACGTTGTGGGCCGGAGGTTCTAGCCCAAATAGCCCGCAGGTTCACTAGTTGTGAACACGACGAAGCAAGTCGGCACGATTTAAAACGCGACAGTCTCTCCCGTCGAAATTCTCAGAATCACCTTTTTGTTTAGTGGCATTTTGAGTTTCGATTGGCGACGGCTAGGGTTGTCACGCTTAACTCTTAAACACGACGTTTGCCGACGTTGCGGTTTCGATTGTGCATATTTTGTTATGTTTCGGCCAGACAGAGCAGAGGAGCTCTGTCCGGCAAAAGGGAGAGGCTACTATGGGGATTTTTCGGCGATCCGGCTTCTTGGTGGCTCGTGCGGCGCGGGTTCCACGCGAGGATGGTGTCCGGAGCGTGGACATGCCGACGACAAGATGTTCTCCACGTTCTTCGGGCTTGTTGAATTGGTAGGGAGACTACTCTTTTGTTTTAGTTTGATTTAAATGGTTTAAAGGGTGGAAAGCATGTATGGGTGGTTTGCCATATTGTGGACATCTTGTTTATTGCCTTAGCTTGATATGTGTATCAAATATGTGTTGGTTTCCAGTGGTAATGGTGGGTTCGGCTTGAGAGCTGAACTCACTGTCGCGTTTGAAACACGACGTGGTGCACTGTCGCATTCATGGTATGAACGCGACGCCATGCATCGTCGCGTTTCTGACTTTTGTCTGGTGTGCTGTGGCGGTGGTTTGGACACGACCACTCGACCCGTCGCGTTTTTCTTAAACGCGACGATGTGGTCCGTCGCGATTCGGTGTGATGTTTAGTGTGGTCCTTATCACGACATATTGTGCCATCGCGATTTAGATGTTGACTGTCGTTGTTGACCGGTTGAGCCTGAAGGCGACGTATCAGGCCGTCGCGATATGGTCGCGACACTAGGCCCTGTCGCGTTAAGGTTTTGAATTGCGTCTGGACAGGCCGTCGCGATTTGAAAGGTGACGCCTATGTCTGTCGTGTTTCAGCTTCTACAGTTAACGGTTAGCTTGTGGTGATTGGGCAATGAGGTTCCAGTGTGAACCTAGCCTTGGTCTTTTGCTGTCTTTTAAATATTACTTAAGATGGTTAATATTAGTAAAACATGTGTAGGGTCAAGAGTTAGTGTATGGTTAGCTAGTGGTTATGTTGATTATGGTTATATTAAGTTAAGTGGTTATTGTTCATTATATTTAATGTTGCTATAGAGGTCATGAGATGATTAATGACATGCAAGGTTATCATACGATAATGTGGTTCATGTATATATAGGTGTATGTTGGTTTGGAGGTCACTTGGTGACCAGTGACAAGCTAACTATGATATTGATGAATCGTGGTTTATAATAATGGTTGTATAAGTACATATCATGGTTTGTGCGTTTGCCGAGTTTGGTGGTCTGGCGTCTATTCTGGAATACCTCTTCAGTTGGGGTACCCCAGGTTCTGTGTGAGCCAGTCACGTGTGTTTGTTGTGCTCGGGATGTGTCTCGGTACAGTGTGCACCACTGAGGTTTGTGTCGTCTTCCTGGACACCCTCATTCCTGTGTTTGAGTTGTACGTCCGGTTGAGGGAAAGACGATAGGGGGCAGCGACTTGTGTTTGTGGGTGTGTAGTCGCTTGCAGTGCGTTCGTGGTTGGGGGTCAGACACCAGTAGACGTACTGGTCCCCAGCTAGTCCTGTGTTTCTAGTGCCTCACTTTAAGGAGCTCGGGCTGGAGTCCCTAAAGGTGTTAGGTGTGGACCTGCAGCTGTGTGGTCTGCAGGTGTGGTGTTGGTTGGTCTCCACAGTTTGTTGGCTTACTTTGTGTGTTGTGGAGCGGTAGCTGGACTGTGTGATGTGTGGCTAGGAGACTGAGAGGGGGTTCTTGTGCTGTGTTGTCTGGGTTGGATATTGGCGTCATGAACTAGTAGTCCGTTCCCGTGTGGTGACGTCGTTCTTTTCTGACTCGTGCTTTGCCACTGGTTGTGGCTCGTGTGTTGTGACCTTCTGGTTGAAGTTTTACCCGTTAGGGTGTGCCTCGATGGTGGCACAGTTGTGGTTGTGGTTTCGTGATGGTACATCATGGTAGTAGGTACCTGTACCCTTTGTGGGTAGCTTTGTGTTGTGGTACGTTGTGTTCCAGCCTCTTCAGGTGTTGAGGTGGACTTGTATTTCGTGGAGGTTGTGTGGTGTGACCTTCCATACATTGAGTTTTACCCTTCTTTGGGTAAGCTTTTGATTATGGTTTTAATGTGTGATAGATTGACTTGTTGATGCCAGTCTTGTTACCCTACATGGGTTGGTTGCCGGTGAGGCTTGAGGCTTAGGCGACCAGTTGTTGTAGTGGTTTGCCCTTGAGGCTTGT
Source organism: Colocasia esculenta (assembly GCA_014218235.1). NCBI lineage: Eukaryota > Viridiplantae > Streptophyta > Magnoliopsida > Alismatales > Araceae > Colocasia > Colocasia esculenta. The sequence continues at coordinate 31,542,446 of CM024757.1, read as the reverse complement.
GGCCTAGGCATTTCAGTTATTGGCGAACTAGTGGTGCTGTGCTAGTCCTATTGTTTCTTCTTACTTTTCGAGGACTGTGTTAGCTGGTGTGATTATATTTTAATTGTAGTTTAATCATGTTTGTTATGAGCATGTTATGGTTTGACTATCGGTGTTGTCAATGAGACCCTTTGGGGTTGATGTCTCTTCTGAGTTTTCAGGTGTTGTTTCTGGGAGGTCTCTACTGAGCTAGTGACTTGTTGAGACTCACCCCTCTATAGCTCTTTTTAGGTATTAGCCGTTTGTGTGGCTCGCTGTGGTGTTGTGCCAGACTTGTACCACCAGTAGTAGAGATTGTTGTTTATGTGAGCTTGTGCTCTCTCGGGGTATGCCCCAGATAGTTGTACTTTTCTTTTGGACATGTAATAATGTATTGAGACAGTTGTACATTATTGTATACATGTATAAGCATATGTACTTTCTTATATTATGTCTTATGCAGTTGTTGTCTTTTATGTTCTTACTGGACACTTCTGTGAGATATCATTTGCGAGACTTCGGTCCGATCGCAGGAGACAGACTTGGATATGGAGCCTTATTGGACGTAAATATCCAGAGCCGTTACTTGTAGACACTGGATGTCCTTTGAAAACAATTTTTTTTAACAGTGGTGGTCGGGGGGGGGGGGGAAGATTTGGCAATATATTCTGGATCACGTATACTTGTTAATACATATATTTGTTGAGATGACAATGTTAGATGAGGGATCAGTTGTCATTAACTTGTGAGTGACAAAATAAACATGTGAGGAAGCGTGACATCACGTCTTCCCCCAACAAATAAAATTGGGAAAGGCTTGTTGCAAACCGCCAGGGTGGAGGTTTGCAACAAAACTTGCTCCCCATTGGGGGAGCTGAGGTCACTGGGGGTGGGCAACCCCTAGGTTGTGCCCACCCCCAATGGGGCTTAGTTTGCATCCACCGTGGATGCAAACTAAGCCCCCAGTTTGCACCAAGCGGTGCTAAAATTACATCTCAGAAGATACAAGTAAAGGTGCGCCATTATCTGCCTCCACAGGCCATCTGATACTGCTGACTCGTACTCTCCACTTATCTGAGAACTAACAATTGCATGATGGTAACCTTTTATAAAGTCTGACTAACTAACAAGTTACCAAAGATGAAATGCATAAACTTAAGGTCTGTTTGATCACTCTTAATATAAGTTTATTATATGAAATATTTAATTTTTAAGATTTCAGATTGTTTGATAAAATATTTGAAATGATATCTTAATTAATCACTTAAATCTGAAAAATTACTTAAATTTTAAGCTAAGAACAATCACTTTTTTTTTTCAAATCGTTGTCGGAGACTTTTATCGGATCGTTGGCGATCGTCAGAGATCAGATTCTGGCAACCGTTGCTGGAATTCGGCCGCTGGCGATCTTTGCCGGAATCCAGTGATCGAGACCGCCGTCGACGGATTCTGGCGGCCTATGTCGAAATCCGACGATCACCGGAGCAGAAAATCTGGTGATTGCTGGAGACCGACCGCTGGCCAGCGATCGTTGGATTCCGGTATCGGCGACTGTTCGGCGATCGTCGGAGATCAACCGCCGGCCAGCGATCGCCGGATTTCGGCACCGGCGACCGTCATCATCCGGTCGCCGAAATCCTAAAAAAAATTTATTTTTGACCATTCTTGGTTTTGAACCCAAGACCCTACCTATTAGAAATATAGCATCTTAAATAACTACACTACAATTTAGATATTATTTAAGTTGGTTATCAAACATCTCTTATAAATTATGTCAGATATATATTAAGTTCTTTTGAATTTTAAATTTAAACAATAGATGATAAATTAGATTTAAAATTTAAATGTTAAGTGTTATCAAACACCACTTTAGTCAAAATGAAAATATGCACAAACTATTATGTACAGAATTTTATCTTCTCCGAAAATCCTGACAACTAGGCATGGCATGCATCGACTAAACTGATCGTTAAAACACAATAAACCATGTAAACTAAGATCATTAAAGTATTCTAAACTATAATGATTGTCATCATCTTATTAATTCTTCATACATTTCATCATGTAGTTATTTAAGAGAAAGGCTTATTGCACTTTCACATTAACTAGGCAACAAATCTATGTGGCATCTAATAATTAGATTGTCACTTTATCAATCATCATGTGAATGGTGTCACATGAGATATTGTCTAGTCACATTACACTTAAAGTGCAATGTACAAATACAATAAACCTTTCTCGTTATTTAATGGTGGTTCAGAATCTTACCTGCCTTTCGATATATCACTTGGCGGCATTCTGCGTCATGGTTACTCTATCTCGATTGGTTGACCATTAAATGGTGCATGCTGCTGTGGCTTGTGGTTGAGACGGAGAGCCGGTGAACATGTTCAGCTCTTATACCACTCACCGCAAACAAGCAAAGGAGTGGACGCAGAGATCTTTCCAAGGTGGAAGAACATATCTAACTTGGCCTCGAGAGAGAGAGAGAGAGAGGAGAGAGAGAGAGAGAGAAGAGAGAGAGGAGAGAGAGAGAGAGAGAGAGAGCGAGAGAGAGGGAGAGAGACGAGGAGAGAGAGAGCGAGGGAGAAGAGAGAGAGAGAGGAGAGAGAGAGAGAGAGAGAGAGAAGAGAGAGAAGAGAGAGGAGAGAGAGAGAGAGAGAGGAGAGAGAGAGAGAGAGAGAGAGAGAGAGAGAGAGAGAGAGAGAGAGAGAGAGAGAGAGAGAGAGAGAGAGAGAGAGAGAGAGAGAGAGAGAGGAGAGAGAGAGAGAGAGAGAGAGAGAGAGAGAGAGAGAGAGAGAGAGAGAGAGAGAGAGAGATGCCATTTGTGTAAATATACATACTTACCCTTCAAGTATATGCGTCATAAAAAGATGTCCGTGGCAGATGCTGCATCTCAACGGGTAGGGGTCTGACCTCACTTGAGAGCAGATATCCTCTTCACCCTTACCTACGCCACTATTATCCGCACCTTTGTATATGGAAGACCTTGTACCCTTTTTCACATTAATAGTGTTTTTAAAAAGCGAAATGTTTATTATAAGATTAATTTTGTAACAATATTGATGTAGATTGTAAGGAAGTAATCTTCTTAATTGAGAAAGAAAGAGAAGTGCCTACTTTTGGCCATAGATTATTTCTTATAATTCATGTCAGGATTAATACACATTGACTTGCAATAAATATTTGTCTTTCAAAAAATTTTTTTTTGAGTGTGTCACATGTAAAAAGGAGTCTTCATCCCTCTTTATGTAAAAGTACACATATTAGTAAAGAGTATGGATTCCATTCCCATCCGACCCGACTCAAATTTGCCCAAACTTGGTCTCATCCAAATTAAAACCAATTAATACCATTGGATTTGAGATCCTTAATTGGATTAGATTTCAGATCTTTGACATTTATTTTGCAGTAAGAGAGAGAGAGAGAGAGAGAGAGAGAGAGAGAGAGAGAGAGAGAGAGAGAGGGTGCATGCCTTGTAACGCTTATCCAAGGGTGAAAACCACACCCCCATCCCGTCCCCTGGCCCCACACACCCGTGAGTCCCACCACACCCCACCCTCTTCTTTCCGCATGTCATTTCAACGTCTGCCACTTATTCGTTTTAATGACAGAGACGATTAAGACCTGTTTTGTCCTGCTGTAGCAGCCAACCAGTCGACGGCCATCAACCCGCCAATCGAAGTCCGCGTTTTGCGTAACTAACTACTGTGTGTTAAATACACTACGAACAGAACACTCAGTGCAGTCACCCAAGGTGCCCCTCCCCAAAAGCAAAACCATTCTATATATCTTTCTTTCCCATTTCACCCATAGTATAATTACTTGATATATATATATATATATATATATATATATATATATATATATATATATATATAGAGAGAGAGAGAGGCTAATCCCACCTCTTTGACAGTGAGCAAAGGTGGGCAATCCTATCCAAGCATCGACAGTTGTTGGGTCTTTTATTCCCTTGGGTTTGTCCAAGAGCGGGGGGAAGCCCAATGCCTGGGGGATTTAAAGTTTTAAACAGCCTCCCCTCCCATTTCCTGTTTCCTCAACGGTGCGCATGGAGACCTAATTTACTGAGAACTGATCAACTTTTAAAACTCCCTAATAATTAAGACCATTGTAGAACAGGTGATGATTCTGACCCCAGTGGAGTTAAAAGGAAGATGTGTATTTGTTAATTCGTGCTCATAAATGAATCGGTCTCCTCTCTTTTGTAAAAAAATAGAATAATATAAAAAGTATGCAACATCGTTTGTGCTTGTTAGTCCCCCATGCAGAGTGATACAAGTATGTGCTTTTGTTTGTGACTTTTATGACGTGTGGTACATATGTGATAGCAAGTCTCATCCGAAGTCATGATCCTATTGACTTGTTTTAATGTCATACTCAAAAAGTCATTTGCAATTACTACAACATTGCACGATTTCCATCCCCCACCCCCCCCCCCCCAAAAAAAAAAAAAAAAACTGCACTAATTAGTCTTGTTTGTTGATTTGACATTTATTTAGACCCAAAGATCCAAGTTGGTAAGTTAATTTGTTGAGTTCAACTGATCAATGAGACGTCCCCCCCCTCTAAATATCCAATTTGGTAAGTTAATTTGTTGAGTTCAGCTTATCAGTGAGATTTGGTTTTACATTTCATGTTCACAAATCCATGAGTTGTGCAGTTTTTATTACTTCCATCACTTCCTCTATGAACTTGTATATACATGCATTGTCCCTGCCACTACCTTGTCATTCTTAGTATGATTTACCAATGAGTGTGTCAATAGAAATGCTACCATTCTAGGTCACATAGTAAAGATCTCCCATGTAGTGACGGTAATAAAAGTAAAGTTTTAGCTCTTGCAAATCCAATAGTGAAGTTGCAAGAAATTATAAAGACTTGTTTTATCCAGTTACATACTTTTGAATTGCCATAATTTTGAATCTAGGTGAAAAATATTTCTCAATCACCATTTCTAGAGGTTAGATTGATAGTGTAAAATTCCAAAATAATGTGTCAGATTCTATTTTTACCTCTCTTCCATGTTTACAAATACATACACTTAACACATACATATCAATTGGAGTGGATTTTCTCCCCATATCTTGCTATTAAAGTTACACAGTATCGGGACCATACATGTGTTTCCCTCTACATGTCCTCGCTCTACGAACACACAATATATATCGCTCGAACACGGTCAAGGAAACTCAATGAATGAGCGACTGAGAAAGACCCCTATGCGTGGTTGGAAGGCGACTACGGGGACTTCTCAATCCTCTCCTTTGAGGTATTGAGGAGATCTTAGGATGGTGTCGTTGAGGTGAGTTCTTGCCTTTCATCGGCTCGAGCATCTTTAGAATTTTTTGCCCTACTTCCCCACTATTGCATGTTAATAAACAAGAGCAACCTTCTTGTTACTTTTCCATTTCTTATCTTCAATCTTGGATGGTGAGGTTTTTGAACACCTCTCATTTTTCTTTGATATTCTTTGCAAACGATATCGATCTACATTGTCAAGGCTTATTCCATAGACCTTGGATCACCAGCTCAAGATTGAGGCTTTTGGAATCCAAAAGATCTGAGAAAGGTCTTCAGTTACTCATTTCTCGATGTCTAAACATGGTTTCTACGGCGATCTTGACCTCAAGATAGATCTGGCAGGGGTAGAAGATGATTCACATGACCGATCGCGACTGTTTCTCTCATATCACCCTATTTCAGAATTTTAAAGAAATTATACTTTTTTTTTGTTGCATCGTAAACTCCGCACAATGTTTGGGAACAGAATCCGAAGTGCTACAAGTGCTTTGCTTCCCTCATTTCCTTTTCATATACAGGATCCACTTTCAGTCCATTTCAAAGATCCTCGATCTCAACGAGACTTGCTCAAGCCTCAGATGTTTTATCATCTTTGTCTTGTTATTTTGCATTCTTGATCTATTTTTCTTTTCCTCCTAGATGATCCGATCTTGATGGGAAAGGATCTGCTACAAGTCAACGGGAGGATATTTTTCCTCCAAGCAATGTTTGTTCAAAGTCTTTAACTACAACAAGAGTTTCTTAAAATTTCATGAACTGAAAATATTATTTCTTGTCCCCTTGCTTCATGCTAGCTTAAGGTTTCATATTCTACAGTTGCCACATTTTTCATTACACTGATAGAAGGAAAAAGTTGAGATCTGACGATATACACATCCCTACGTGCGGTATATATGATCCTATACCTATCTATGCACGACAAAAAGGATCTGCACATATATAGTTGTTTTCTTTTGGCATATATATATACTATGCACCTGTGTACAGCCATCTTCTTTTGAATGCATGTTTCACCTGCGAAAGCAACATCCAAGAAGAAGAAGAAGAGAATTTTCCCATGAAAGATTCCAACTTTCCCATCTTGCCTTGCATGCAGGAAGAGCAGGAAGCTGGCGCTGCTGGCGGCGGCGGGCGCCCGCACCAACCGGCGGAGTGCGCGCCTTGTGGAGCTGGAAGAGAGAAAGCGGCTGGAGGCCGAGGCAGCACGAGCAGCGGCCGCAGCAGAGGCCGCGGCTGCGGCAGCGGCGGCGGCGGCCGCCGGAGCCCAGGGTGTCAGAGCGCCGGCGCCCACCAACGGGGATCAGGTGACCGGGCGGAAAAGGGGGAGGAAGAGGAAGCACGTGGACGAGGTTATAGTTAGTTCTGTTTATGAGGTGCTGTCTTTTTCTCCCTCTTTCCAGCGTTGGAGAGACTTTTAATGAGATCATCAATGACGTTTGACAGCCACCCCCCTCTTCCTTTCCCTTCTTAGGTCCACAGTCTGTAGGATATGGTAATCCCTTACATTGAGAGAAATAGATCTCCTTATTAATTAATTAAGATACATCATCTTCTAAATTAGAGTGAACGAACATGACCCCAAGTTGATATATATCACCCGGAACCATGGTGGGGCAGGGTTTAGATGACACCTTGATGACATATGGGCGTCTTCCATAACTCTTCATAGCTCTTTCCCCGTCACATGCATGGAATGCAGGATTTGAATTATTGAGTGTTCCAAAGTTTACGTAGGTCTGAATATGAGAAAGCTTATTGTACTTTCACATTGCACTTTAAGTGTAATGTGACTAGACAACAAGCCCATGTGACATCTAACAATTAGATTGTCATTTTCACACACCTCATGTGAGGAGTGTCATATGGACTTGTTGCCTAATCACATTGCACAAAATACAATGTGAAAGTGCAATAAATCTTTTTCTCTGAATATTAGTGTGGAGCTCCACTTGGCCCATACCAAAGTAGGGCGGTGTGCGCGCACACTTACATGTGATAGACACCTAATGGGGGTATGATGTACGCGCACATCATCCTCATTTGATGGAGGTATCAAATATTTCCGATCATTGTGCTAGATGGGACCTACCCACATTTGGGTTCTCATGCGATATAAGCTCGAGTTAGCCTACTCACGACCCAAGATAATTACCCCACTTTCTTTACACAGAGAAGGAAAAAACATTTCATGTGTTTTGTCTCTAAGTGTAGGAGCTGGCGTCAGATTAAAACGATGTTATAATGCCATTGATTAGTAGCTCCCTGATATATAGCAGCTTGCTTATTTGTCCACACATGATGGACAGGCTGGGAATACTGATCGAGCCCCCTGCCTTCATGAACCAGGAATCAGATCCATATGATCCCTTAATGTTATTATCCAAGTTGGGCCTTTCCTAGCTAGAAATAAAAACGGAATAAGAAATAAACTTCTAGTTTGATATTTCTAAAAGAATGAGATCTTTGTGCTTAGGAGGGATCAGCTTTAATTCCCTTTCCTCCTTTTGGTTGATGCATGCATGGATGGATACTCCAGCAGCAAGGACAGAGTTCGCAATGGCAACCTGGCCCGTCAATAACCGGTAATTAGTCTCCCTTTAGTTTCCCTCTTTACCTGTCATTAACTAAGATCGTTAAATTACATGGAACATGCACGATTTCTTGTTTAAATCGTAGGGTTTTAAATTCAAACGATATGATTACCATACCTGATTTTAATTCCTTCTAACCAGGAACGTCCAGCTACTTCGCCGGCACACCTTTGCCCAGCAAGAAGACATTAGAATCTGTGCTGGACGTGCTGCAGATGTATGTTCTTTCTAATTACTAACTTCCTTGAAAAATTATGCTTCTTTATTGTTCATGCATGGAAGGACAAGAGAGAAGTTTCAGAGTATTTTAGAAGACGAGTTTTAATGATGCGTGTGGATTCAACTTTTGAGTTGACTCCACAGATTTTGATTCAAAGGTTGACCTATTTCACATTATACATGGTTGGGATGAACTGACATCAGTCAAATTAATCTCCTTATTATTATTAACAAAAGTTTGAAGTCAACTTCTAGTGTTATTTAATCTCATTGTGTGCTCCAATATGCATATCTAACAATTTACTGCTCACCAATATTTTCAGGATGGATTCTGATAGCATGCTAGCGATGCCCAAATCTTTTGAGGTTTGTTGGTTCTTCAAGTGTGGTTATGCCCAAGTAGCGAATATTATTACATATAGATTGATGCTACATGCTAATTAGTAGAAGACCCCATATATCGCATTTATAAGAGTACTGAACATCTCATTATTTTTACTAAGTTAAAAAAGTTTCCAAGCCAATTGAAGAAAGCAATCATGGTTCACTAGGTGAAAATGTAACAATATATATATATATATATATATATTTTAATGTTATTTTTAACATATATCGTAAGAGCCGTATTATATGCATGTGCGCCTCACTTAAATAAAATCTCAAAAATCCCCCTGACGTATCCAAATACCTATACCCGTTTCATGTTGAAGTTAAAATTCTGCCCTCAAGTTAGAGGGCAATTTTGAACTTATTTTTTGGTATTTTTCATACATTTTATAATGGTGTAAAAGAACAGAAACTGCGTGTGTAATATTTAGGTATGAGGGGTATCTTTAGACATTCAATTCATGGAAGTGAAGGCTATGTATACTTTTAAAGACATATGAGAGAGTAGAGGGGCATGTTAATGTCTCCCACAATAATTAAGGAACCAACTATTTTACGATTGCAGGTGGAGAGTACTGAGCTTGCAAACAACCTCAGCAGGCCTCGGGACTTTGGGACAGTGAGAGCCAAGCTCCACGAGGGATACTACGCCACGTTTGAGCATTTTGAGGTCGCTTTCCCACAACAATTAGCTCTGTTTGATCCACCATGAAGTACTCCAACTTAATTTTTTCACATTCTTCAGGGTTTTAGGTTTAGTTATATCCGTGATACGCTTAGTATATATATATATACATCGTTTTCTTAATTCCGCTTCGTTAGTTTTAACTCATTTTTGCAATGGGGGCAGAGCGACGTTTTCTCCATCACAGCGAGAGCGAAGCGAAGCGATCCGCCTGAAACGCCTGTACACAAGTTGGTCAGTGTTCTCCGTTATAGCCATGGCTCATCCTCAAAGCCTAGAGCTTCCTGTTCTTGGGTTCCCTGGATGTGCAGGTAACTCACCAGAGCGCCTTCTTTTCCTGCAGGCGTCAGACATAGAGCAGAGGGCCGCGGAGGTCTTCCGCGCTCTGAGAACTCAGCCGGGCTTCGACTTATATGTTATGAACTGGGCCACCAACAACAGGAAGACTACCGGGCAACTCAGGATCGGCGGTGGATCAGCGGCCGGAGCCAGCGGTGCCGCGGGCGGCAACGAGCCAGGGAGAGCTACAGCGGGTGGGAGGCCGCGCTCTGCGGGTGGCAACAGAGGTCTCAGAAAGGCTGCCGGTGCACGAGCGCGGGGCAGGAGAAGAACCGTTTCCGAAGGTGAGAGGCTCCTTTCTCTCTCTCTCTCTCTCTATATATATATATATATATATATATTTGCGATATTCTTGTTGCCAACATCCTGTTATTGCGACAATTCTGTTGGATATACGTTCGGGTGTACTGTATTGGATTATGGGATCGAGAAGCTAATTATGTTAAGCAAGTCTTTGCTGTATCTGCACACAGTTCATGCCGGGGCGCAAGGCCTCACAGAGGACCGCCGCTTGGGCTCCAAGAGACTTAAACAGGCACAGGAAATGTACGCCGTAATGCTGGAGAATTCTCGCCAGCTGGTGAAGGTAAGTAGTATCAACTGGCACTGCACTGTAAATCTAGGCGTAGTTAGAAGCTCCATGTCTTGCTCGTTTTCTTACAGTGTGCTGTGCTGATGTTGCTGGTTTCATTTCGGTCGCTCAGGACATCCGGGTAGGCACGGACATCTCGTACGAGGAAAGCCTGATGAGGTTTGCCAGTGCCGGCGGGCCCACGGCAGAGAAGATCGCCAGGAAGGTAATGGAGGAGGAGCGGGCGGCCGCCATGGACAGACTGCAGATGAGGAACCAGTTGCCATCCGCGCCTGTTGCTGCTGCGCAGTGGAACCCACCCACGCAGTACAACAACGGCGACTTCGTCTCTCCGGCGCCCCACCTGTCGCGGCCCCGCTCTGGCCCTGCTCCAGCACAGGGAAACATGCTCTCGCTCGGGCGGCAGCAAGGTGAAGCAGCTGTGCGCCCGTCTCCCGTCTTCTACGACCTCACGCTGGAGGAAGCTGGGACGTCAGCACGTTCTGAGACCACAGGCACGGGCGGCTTCGCCTTCCCACCGCCCTCTATTTTGGCTTCCACTTCTGCAGGTACACCCGGCTTTGGCACCCGACAGCAATCTCACTGGCTAAGCTCTGACGTGGGGAGCTCTTCCGCCGGCTACAAGTTCTATCCTGACGCTGCAAACGTCCCGCCGGCGAGCACCATGGTCGGGGATGGTTCTGCATTTCGCGACGGTTTGGTGGGGGAGGGGTCTTCCTATGCCGGCTTCCTGTTCGGCCCCAGGAAGCTCAACTATATTCCTCTCTTCCCTGCTGCCTCCACTTCTTTGGCGCCCGTGTACCAGACGCCGGCGCCGGCACCGACTCCTCAGGCCGACATGTGCGATTTCTACAGCTAGGGAGCTGCAACAAGATCTCCTCCCATTCCAGTTCGATCCAGCTGCCGCCCGTGGATCCCGTCGATGGATTCCAGTACCTATTGTCCGTCGATGACATCTGCCCCGACGGGTTCGCCCCGAATGTTGATGCCTCAGCCGCGCAGTTCTCCCCGTCCCGCAGCCAGAGCCCACGTCGCAGGCAGTGTTCGATCTGAAGCTCCTTCAGTCGCGCCTGGGGAGAACCCCTGGGGAAAGAACGGCATCTCATCTCTGAGGGGGCCGTGTGACTACACCGGTGCCATGAATGCCAGCAACCCGAGCTCCATGGAAGCTGAACCGAGCAGCAGCAAACGTAACGTGGAGCTGAGCACTTTAAATCTTCTGGGGGGCCGAAACCCCGACCTCAACCTCAACCTTTGAATTGAATCCCCTCCGCGATATGATCCCCCATGCAGGGACTCCCCATTGCATGCATGCAGCAGTCACCGGTCCGTTTGCCGGGAAACCCGAACCTTAACTTTGGATCTGCTCCCGGAGTAGGATTCGCATCAGTCAGTAGCTATCCAGGGAGCATGATTGAATGATTTTCTATCTTGGATCTAGTGTGACGTAGAGCAGAAGCTGGGTTTCTGTTCCAGCTTGTTGACTTGATCAGTTGGTTTCGTGGCAGCTCTACTAGGTGAAGGGGTTCTAATTACATTTCCTATGTTGGATTTAGTGAAAAGGTAGGTAGAGCAGAAGCCAAAACTGGACCTCAGTACTTTATCCATTTCCCTATGCTTTTGTTCTCGTCATAGCGCTTCTAGGTATAAGAAGGTCTCATTTAGTTTACTCTTTCCTTAGACATTTAGTTCTACTTCATTAGCGGTACTTAATTAGTGCAGTACATGGCCTTCTGTTTATTTGCTTCTGTAGGCTTTTAGTTCCTTACTTAGTTTTGTAGTTTTAAGACATGTTCTGGATATGTACCTGTTGAACTATATATGTTTGGCGTTTTGCATTGGAGAAGACTTGTACATCTAGAAAGTAATATTCGAATCGTGCCACATATATATATATATATATATATTGTTGTGGAGCTTATTAATTCATCTTCTAAGTTTGACTTGAAAAAAAACTTCGCTTCTTAGGGTGGGCTTGGTGTTTGATCCACACCAAATTCTAGCACCTCTTGATTATTCTAGGATGAGGGATCCGGGTTATTTTATCTTATCTCAAGGGCCAGGAGAGTCAAAGAGGCTGACCTCAGATCTGCTGGGGTTCCAATAAATGCTCTCATGAATGATGCCAATTTCCGAGTTCTGGTTTTGATCATTGATCATTAATCATTGAGGCGAAGGAGATATGATTTGGGAATAAAAGGCGATGGGTGTTTCTTATATGCCATTTTGTAAATAATATATATGGTCTTCAGATTCTTTAGATAGATCTTTCGGGACCTATATATGTCTGGATCCAAAAGGAATTCTTGGACATCAATGCAGAATTTAGGTATTCGAAGCAGTATACTAGTGCAGGATGAGACATGTTAAGGACAATGCCAAACCGGAGACTTCTCCCTTTTTTCTTTACCCTAAGTGTACAGAAGCCATAAAACCATATGATCATCAATCCTCAACCTAGTTAGGGATCAATTTTCTGGGTCATGTATTGCCCAAATCAGTTCATGGACCTAAATGAACTAATATACCTATATATCAAAGTTGGATCAATTTATTACTCCCCAAAACTTTGTTCATGCTTACTTTATTCACTGCATAGCTAAGTTTTTATCCCAATTATTCTTGGAATACAGTATTACTCTGGTTTATAATCACATAAACATAAAGTTGCATGTTGTGTTTAGTTAATAATGGTTACGTTGATATAATCCCTGATGACAGTGACTGGAGTACCGAGTTCATGACTCTTGATCACCACTATACAGATGGAAAATAATCCACCCCAAAAGATATATCTTGCACAATCAAATTACAAGAGTATTAATGGACGTCAGATACTGGTCTCAGTTCTTACACGGAAATATTATGTAAGAGGTGTTGATGCAATTATGATTCTAACTAGTAGCGGTGTTCACGGTTCAATTTGCAAGGATTTTTTTTGAACCAAACTAAAATTACGTTAATTTTGAATCGAAACATAATTTTTCTGCGATATATATGAACTCTCGTTGGTATTTATATATTCAAAAATTAAGATTAACATTAAAACATTTGCGTTTATATTCGTATGTATAAGTAATTTTTAATATTTAAATATATAATTAATGAAATTATATCCAATTTGATTTATTAGTTTAGTTTGGTTCACTAACTTAGGAGACTGAACCATATTACGAACATATAAATTAAGTTATAATTGAATTGAGTCACATTGTTGATTGGTTTTTTTGTTTGAATCACATTAGGAACATCCCTAATTCTAAGGAGTGTTTTACATATAAAAGTGTACAATTATTTATATAAATTTATAACATAAAAATATCATAATTAAATCTGCTACTATATCTGAAACCAAGAAGTTGAAATGAACTGGAACTTTGCCATAACACTCTCTCAACAATGCTGAGTTCTCTCACAATTTTTTTTTACCAACAACATCACACATAAATCATAATAAATAAAATCCTGAAAATTACTCAGAATTTCATATTACTTTCTTTTTCCCCCTTATTTCTCTGACCTGATCCATTCTCCTCTGCAAGCCTGCTCAAAGCAGGGCCGCAAGAACCGACCACCCGCCGACGTGGCCCTTTTGCTATTTATATGGCCTCCTCCCTTCTTCTTCCCGCTGCCGCGGCCTCCCGCTTCTCCCCGGCGCCGCTGAACCCCAGGGGAAGTGCCGGAGGCCTCCGCCACTCACCATCTCCACCAGCTCTTCCCACCACGACCCCGCCCGCATCCGCGACCTCCTCCACGCCGCCGGCCACTCCTGCCACAGATTCCCCGACGCGGCCCGATGGGCGGCCGGAGCCCGTCGACCTGGACAAGCTCCGTACCGCCCTGTTGCACAGCGCCGTCGTGGTGTCGGTGTTTGCAGGTCGAGGATCCTGCGGGAAGATCGTGGACAGGGCCGGATGCCCGCATTACTGGGGTGGAGGAGTTGTTCGAGAGGGCTGCTCCGGTTCCCGGGGAGGACTTGCAGCTGGTTGGATTCGGCCGGGCTGTCACCGACGGGGGGATGACGGCCTCTATATACGATGTTGCGGTGAGGGTCGGCGTTTCTCTTCCTTTGGTGCTTGCTGGCAATTTCCCGATCGTCTTTGAAAATTATTGGTGGATTTCTCAGAATTACCGTTCTCTCATTACGGTCATTGGATTTCTGACTTTATTTGGCAACGAGTGTTGTCTTTTTCGTCCAAAGTTTTCTTCTATGATATTGGCTTTTGCAATTTCAATCTTCGCCTGCGTTCTAGAAATGTGTCTTTGCTCTCAGAAAAATGCCAGTCTTGGTGTCAGTAGTCGTGGAGTGGATCATAAACGTCCTCTTTTTCAACTTAGGAAGGAGGAGTTCAAATTTAGGCGGGCTTCTTTTTCGCAACTTTGCTTGGTAATGGGTTACAGCAGCAGATCATATGATTGTCTTGTGGTCACATCATTTACAAATGGGTTAACTTCGGCACGTAGTATTACTAGCTTCTGGTAATGCTGCTTGGATTTTCTATCGGCTTTAACTTCCCTGCAATATTCATAGCTTACGTTTGGTTCATATTGCTCTTGATGCCAGCTATGGTATCTTCATTGAATATCATATCTGCGGTGAAACATTGGATTTTGGTTATTTGGGCGGATCGTCCCAGTCTGTGGACCAATGACCGTGCCTTACACTTGATAAAACAAAAGTTGTTGCTCTCAAGTTACTTTAAAAGAGTTCCCCCGGATTCCCCGTGGAGATAGAACTAAAGCCATCTAGTCAATACAAACTTTCTTAGCACTTCGGTTGCTACGATTGGAAATTTTTCTGTATTTCATTGCCGTTTTGCCTCATAAAAGTATGCATTCGCTAGCATCCTTTATTGCATAAATTTATGGTCTTTCTTATTCTTTTGAGATTTACATTTAAAAAGTAAGACAATTTGCTCTTAGTAGTTTATAAGTTATCTAGTGCACTTAACACTTATGACTTAACTAGCGATAGCTATTTTGAATAATCCATTTCTCTACTTTCTTATTATGAAGTTATTGGGGGCTATATGATTCTCTTACTCTTGATCTCCATCTGTTCTCCTGCAACCCCCGAAAAGAAAGGGAAAAGGGCAGGGAAGGAGACAAGCAGTTTAGAGAATCCTCTATTACATCTCTCTTTGAACATGATTTCATCTGTCTTATGGTTTTCAGGTTATCCATCACTGCAAAGACTGGGAATTGGTCGCAAAATTGTCCGCAAAATTGTTAGGTATGTGCAAAACATCAGATGCCTATTGTTATTAATGTTGTGTTCATTCTAGTTTATATGGCCGCCTATTTTTAAGGAGCTCCATGTAGAATCGTGGAATCTGGATTTGCTGGCCTATAGGATTTCCATAAGTGATCAAGAGTTTTCCGTCTTGTATTTTAAGAATTCTGACCTATTGTAAATTTCCCTTATTCAGAGGATCTTTTGATCATAAGGATTGTAACATCAGCGAGATTGCCTTTTACTTCAAATATTTTACATAAGTGACATCAAATTTCATGGTTCATACTTCTTTTGCTTTTTGTGTTCAAAGTGCAGTATGGTCATGAGATTATCAATCTAAATGGCTGGTGGAAAGAATGAAATCTGTATATGAATGCTCTAAGCTTGTCAACCTCTGATGATCAACATGTCACTTCTGCAGTATCTGCAGTGCCATTTCATCCTACTCCTAGTGTCCACCTGAACATGTAGAGAAGCTTGAATGAGGACACACAATTGTCTTAAAAAGGACTGGGCTGCCCAAGTCAGACAACCCCCTCACTGACTAGTTGGACTGACAAGGGGGTGAGTCGGGTGCCTGAAGTCCAAGTCGGCTGTTTTTTGAGGATTTATTTTAATTTTTGATGCATGTCTCCTGCTATATATCTCATATCTGAAGATATGAGCATCATGAAAAAAATCTGATTTAATTAAAGGACTTGGCTTAAAGCCCCTGCTTTGGAGTTGGAATTGGAGTCCCATTCATGGAAGGATGATCATGTATGTTTTGCAATTGGAGGAAGGAAAAACACAAAAGGGAAACTGGAATATAATTAAGCATGTAACTTAAATAGGAGCATAACAGTTATTTACAGAGATAAAACACATGCTAAATGAAGTACTGCAGAAGTACTCAGATCAGGACCTGCCTAGGCTGCTAGGATGCCCCAGTCGACTAATCAGCTTGTCTAGTTGCCTAGGCGGCTGACCTTTTAATCACTGAGGACATGGAAAACATGAAATACTATTTTTTTTCTTCCTTTACTTCCTTTTGTTTTTATATTGTAGAGGGTGAATTTCTAGCAAGTTGTAGTTACATACTTCAAAATTATTAGAAATTATTTTTACCTTGCAGAAAGTAATTGCTGAAATTATTTGAAATTACAACATAGGAAGCCTTTAACCAATGATGTCCATGTATTTCTTTTGCTCTTGTATGTATAAATATGCTATTGAAAAAGCATTTCAAATCTGAGACTGTTGAATTTTCAGGTTTCTTACTAACAGAGGCGTATATGATATTTCTGCCCTGTGTACTGAAGAGGAGAGGTACTTATTCTATCACTTCACTCACCATCCATTTTAGGAACATTGATCAATCTTCTTTAGATTAAATATTCCTCGTAGATAGATCCTTACGACAATGATGTCCAAGTATCACATGATATCTGTGGATTGGCAGATTTTTGAGGGTGTTAAAATAGTTGGTTGGCCCTGACGACTTCTGAGCAAATGAAAATATTCAAATATGGTTTTTCACCCATTCTGCAGAGACACCAAACCACTTAGTAACATAACAGTTGGGTTGGGATGCTTGCCTGTTCCTTATTTTGAGTTTGACTATTTATAATAACTAGTCTTACACTTGCCTATTTTGTGTTGGCTCAACTACAAAGAAAATTACTGGTTTGTTTTTTTGTTTTGAACTAGTAACTCTCTCAGATGTAGTTATCCAAACCGAGATTAAAAATTATCAATAGAATATCCAAGGACTAGATGAATGGAAGTTGTGACAATAGTTGAATGGGTTGATGAAGAAGGATATTTAGGCAACTCCTGGTACAAAAGTCAGATTCCAGGAAATATGATTCTTTGGGTGCTCACCTCACCAAACATCTCTTTCACTAAGAAGACTGTCCCTCTCTTTTTGGCAAGTCTTGCAAATCACGAATAGCTATAATGGTTAATAACTATGAATAACATATTTGAACATCCCATACTATCTGAATCTTCATAATTTAATGCTCAAACTTTATTTGGCATTTGCTTCCTAGTGGCTAAATCTTTATAATTGAATGTTGAGAATGAATTGGACCTTTTGACTGTTTTATTAGAACTGGCGTTATTGCTTTTGCATTTATTTGTATACTCCCATTTACTCTGTGTGTGCATGCCTGAGAGAGCGTGAGAGAGAGAGATAGATAGATAGAGAGAGAGTATTTCAAGCTTTTCTAACTTTAGCTTGTTCAAATACTTTAACAAAAGGTGTTATCAGGGTTAACCTCAAAGGCACATGGATGTTGTTAGGGAGTTATATGCCATGGAAAAAGTCTCTCATTATTCCTAGAAAATCATTAATCTCCATCCTCTGCTTCTGCATCATAACTGCTGTTTGACTTTTGATCTGGTTGAAATCAACAAACACCATAGGATTTGTTGATGCATATGCACTACACCTTTTGAACATTTGACACAAGTCGTATATCACACACGTAGAGTGAATGCCTGCATTGCAAATGGATTCACATTCCTACTTATCATCCAAAACATTTCACGAATATGCACTATAGACAATTTCACTTGTCAATTGACATTTATAAGGTTTTCAGCTTATTTTTTAGAGCATGTGGTTTCGGCGAGGACTCCCTAGGTTCAATCACAATGATGTATAAACGGGCCACTTCAAGCAGCAACATGGAGGAAAATTCAACAGTCAAACGTGCTGGTCGGATGTTGCTATTAGTTCCTGAGTTGGCAAGAACCCAAAATATCTGAGAAGTTTCTCTTGACATTGGCGAAAATTTACTGCGGACTGGAAGCATAGTACATTTTGAATAGTAGATGGAGTACCCCTGGCATGCTTGCGGCTTCACTCCCTCAACGAGGCACTAGTTTAGCTTGTAAATTGTGAACAGAATGAATCTGGACGTGAGGTGCAGCATCCTTTGCCCAAGCTTTGTAAAGATGCCGGAGGAGTACAATGTCAATACAAGGGACAAGCGGGCATTGATGGCAACATTACAAGCGCCACCATCATTTGGTAGGTTTTTTGTGCGTCTTTATGTTGCCTCCTTTCTTCCATTCCAGGTCGGGGGAACAGAGTTCCCTATAAAATATCTCTTCGACATTGTGTGAACTGTGTTCGGTATGGTGGTTCAACAGCAGACGTTGGCTAATTTTTTTTCCCAATGGCACATACGAGTATTATTTACTCGTTAGATGCCAATAATGTGTCTGAAACCTGTGGCATTCCAGTTCAATTCCTACGTGCGAATATGTCTGCACAAGGCCATCAATGGATATATAGCTGAAAGTGGTGCATACGTATCCCATCAGAAACTCGGTTGTTTCGACCGTCATTAATCATCTCTGTACTCGCTGTTTATGAAGCAGTTCCATAAGCTCCGGTCTACAATTTTCTTGTCACTTTGGCATGTTATACTCTTTTCCCACCATTGGATTTGGGGCAATCGGACATTTAGAAATGCTTTCACTTATGAATAGCTTCCACAGTCACCTTTGACCTTACCTCAAAAATGGCACCCACGAACCCTTTTATTATGCATTAAGATCTGCTAGTCCCTTGAACTATAGTTGATAAGTCGCAAGTGTGAAATTAACCCACGTACATGTATAATAAAGTTACTTTAATGGATATATGAGTACTTCTTGAATTATAGTGAAGTTATTCGTACAATCATCTTAATTAAGAAACCCAAGACTTCGGCAGTGTACACAAATGCTTGGATATGCATATGGCCATTAGATGTTCAAGCTTCCATGCTTTTCACAAGGTAGTATTTGATACTTATAATGGTGTACAAGAAATGTTCTTTTCAGAGGTAGCGTGAGATTTGAACCCTGCTCACTTGGGCAGCCATGATTAAGGGTTGAGAAATACTTAGTACACACCTTGGTGTGCACTAAGCATGGCACACCCTCTAGGGTTGTGCCATGTGGTCTTGGGGGATTATAATATTCCCTCATCCCACTTTCCCCAACCCCAAGATCACATGGCACACCCCTAGTGGGTGTGCCCAACTTAGTGCACACCAAAGGTGTGCGCTAAGTATTTCTCTTAAGGGTTTGCTTCAAATAGACCCTGTAATTATTGACTTTTTAGAGAAAGAGGTTGATGCGGTAGTGGACAATGATTACTAGTGCAGAATGGCCCATACGTGGACAAATGAAATTGTTTATAACGAAAAGAGGGTTTTCAGATTAGAGAGTGATTTGCTGCCCGTAATGGGGTGCTCTGCTATCGCTAGTCTTAAATATATGATGTGATGTGACGTTTACAAATCTCACTTTTTATATGTAATCAAATATCTTGAAGAGAACATAAAGTAAGGCAACCAACACAAACAAAAGGCTTTTGGATCCCATTGTAGCATATCATGGAGCATTTATTCCATGGTATTCTCACATAAGATATCAATTTCCCTTTTGTGTGGGAATAGTTTGTCGATGAGCATTTTCACTTCTGGGTTTATCTGTTGAATAGGAAACACATTTCAATCACCAATGTGAAAAAAGAACTACATGGAAATATATCATTTCATGCTTTTCATAATAGCTGCTAATAGATCTTGTTTATTTGGTGCATTTAGGACCTTTTTTTTATCATCTCAAGCTCATCTAAACTGTAGAACACAATTACACATACAACATGTGGTGTTTTCTTAAGAGATTTCAACATATCTTTAAATTGTCATTATCATAGTTAACTTCAGCAATGTAGTTGAAAGAAGATAAGATATTATCGAAGACATGTGAATGGAATCTCCCTTCACCAACAAAGCTTTAGTGGAACGCCTCAGTTAGAAGATCCAATAGGATCTTGTCCATATAGATAGTCCAATGACATACACGAGGCCCCTAGATGAGCCAACCATATTCTTCTCTAAACATAACATACATTTTGAATTATACATAGATCACACAAGTATGATTGCATAATATAGTAAGTCTTTAAATGTAAATGAAGTGACTTAAAGTAGTACATAACAATGGTTAGTGAGGTAGCATATAGACTAGCATTACACCCACATCTGGCGTTTGTGCACAATGTCTTTTAAGTATCAATGTTAAGGAAGTATCTCTATGATGCTACACATGTGATCCGACTTGATGACTTGGTGCTACATAAGGACGTTTCCTACGAGGAACATGTAGGGAACGTGCAAGAACATCTAATGTGCAACATAATGAAGTTTAAAACAAAAAACACATTTTCCATAAGAACATATCGGATCGGGATGATGTTCGGGTGTATGACTCTCATGCAAACCATTCAAGAGTAAGACATTCTCACCTAAGGGAGTTCATAGATCCTCTGATGTGCAGAACCTATTCATTGAAAGGAAGAAGCTCTCGCGAACTCTTCTCTAGCGGTATCCACATGGCGGTGACCGGCGATGATTCCTCCTCGTTGGGGAGACTCTCCACCACGTCAAGGTACTCCTTGTACACCCCAAGGTGCAGTAGCAGTCGGGCATCAGCAGGAGCACCAACAGCAAGAGGAGAGAAGAGAGTCCCACCCTCTTATACTCCTCACTCTCTCTCTAGAGAGGCCAAGGGGGGAGAGGAGAAGAAGGAGGGAGGTGAGAGGGATCCAAAAACTCTCAGCCCATAAGGTTCTTCAGAGCCACACTCCCTCAAATAGAGGGGTTTCACTCACCCACATCTGGAGGGGCGTGCATGCCATACTATGTACGGCCAAATCATACATGCAACCATACCTGTGTTGACGACAAGATAGAGTGTCGTCAAGACCATCTTGATGACAGTTTTTCTCGTCGTAAACATTTGTTAACGTCATTGATCTCACTGCTAACCATAATTGTTAACGACAATCGATCTCATCGTCAATAATAGTTAATGTCAGTCAATATCGCCGTCAACCATACTTCGACTGCCTTCACAAGGAAGAAGAAGTTCTTGACGGCGGTCGATCTCACTGTCAACCTCAACTTCATCTTCCTTCACAAAGATGATGAAGTTCTTGTACGACAATAGATCATGTCGTCAACTTCAACTTTGTCTTCATAAGGATGATGAAGTTCATTACGGTAGTTGACACTGACGTTAACCCAGCTTCGACTACATGACTATTCTCGTGAGAGAAGCCATATTGGATAACTCTTATCCAATCCTCTATTATCATCGTGTCGTCCACCTTATGTGTGCGACCCTCTAGGCCTAATAACGAGTTGCCCATGAGTTGTGTTTGTCAAAACTTCCTCGGACTTAATGAATTATTATCTCCACAATAATTCACTTAACTCATCGACTATGGATGTACTAGACCACTACGTCATAGTTCCCATATGGTACATGGGGATCTAATCCATTGGATCTTTTTGCCCACAATTACAGTGAACCTAAGTCATTTATCCATCTAATATCTCAGAGACCGTATATTAGACATAATTTAATCAGACCTATAAAGAATACATCTAAGTCTCACTTTTATCATATTCTCTTGAAGAACTCTTCCTCTCTCAATCTGATTGACCTTGGCCAGAGATTTGCCTGAGTAAGAACACATGAGATATTTCTCTCATGATATCGAGAGTGGATGATCCTTTATTGACACTCAATTGCCTTCGTAAGGTTGGCTACCATTCTCAATAATCGGCTGTACTAGATCTGAGACTACCCTACCTATAAGTCATGCATCAAAGAATGGAGTACTCAAACAAAGCATCATTGGTGTCTCAAGTCAAGGACCATTACACAATTGGAATCATGGAATCACTGTCTGAAAATTAAGTATCATCAACCATTTATTATTCTGAGAGCGGATAATTCAGTGAACTCATTCTCCAATGAGCATCTGCACTATACCCCTAGTGTCTCCACATTAGTAGCTATGAGACCAACTGCCTGTAACATTGGAATTTAAATAATAATAAATATTGAACATTAGAAAAGATATTGATTTTAAATTACCATGAAAGATACAAGAACATGATCACAGTTGAATCTATAAACTTTCACATAATTTATGTGATTCCGGTACTCTCTTCAGAAGTGCGTATTCCGACAAGGCGTCATCAGAATTCGGTAATAAAAGTAAAATCTAACAACACCATAATTACCAGAAAAATATACTGATCTAAAAAATATAGCTATTCTGGATTATTGATGTACAGACATCCAGATTAAGTCACATAATGATTTTTTAGGGCAATTTCCACCTAATGGAAAACTAATTCAAAAAATTAAACTAAAATCATCATAATTTGTATCACCTCTTAATTAACTTATGTTTGAAATTTCACCTAAATTGGATATCATTTAAGTATAAAACAAGTGGCCCAAAGAACCTAAACGAATTAAATCTGAATTACGTAACTGGTAAATGTCCCCACATATCAAAATGTCCCCAGTTCGCCAGTAGCACTACATGGTAAAGATAAGGATGCAGGAAGACCTTGCACTATGAGAGAAATGATTGAGGTTATTGAAAGTAACTCTCATATGTATAGAGAATTTTAGAGTATGTGTAGTACCCCGAAAAATTCATTAATTCAAAAATAAAGATAAATTGAAAATTTATCAATTAATAAATGTAAACTAGTTAAAAGAGGTACACATCATTATCGCATAAGTAAAAATATATATAAAAATGACGTAAAAATAATAGTCATGCTTAAAATAATATTCTCTAATGACCCATCAAGAAATTTAGGCATAAAGAAGTCATTTGGACCTAGTTTAGGAATTTATGCGACTCATTGTCGTAATTAAGAAATTAGTCGGAGAACCTATTATTAAATGAGCTAAAGTGAATTAAAAATCAAAATAAACATGTGGGTAGACTCTGAATAATATGGTTGATAGCTCATTATGATAATGGACCAATAAACAATCTTGGCCATGAATAATTTTTTAATAAAAAGATAATTAAGACCCATTAAGTAAATGGATTGTACAATTGAGCCATATTTAAGTATTGGGCCAAGAGCAAGAGCCCAATTAGTGGATAAATGTTAGAAATATCAGGATAAATAATATTAAATTAAATTGAAGTTAGAAAACCATTGAATAAATATGTTAAATAGATTTAAATTAGAATAAAGGGTGAATAAGTAGAATTAAACTAAAACCCATTAAGCTAAATTAGGAATGGGTTGTATTAATGGTCCAAGCATAAAAGAATGGGCCCAAATGTGAAGAGCCCATCTTGGGATGGGAATTAATTAAGCTAAATTCGCACTTAAATTAATAATAAATGAAAAAATGTTAAGATAATCATTAAATAACCTATAATTATCCTAAAAAAGAGTCCTCATCCCATCCTAACCTATTAGCCATGAAATTAGATCTCTCACCAAGCCAATTAGGAGATAAATACTAGAATAGGGGGAGATAAATGTGGAAATTCGGAGTTAATTAATAAATAATTTAAATAAGGGTAAGATAAATATTAAAAATGGTTATAAATGTCTTAAAAAGAGTCCTAATCATATCCTAACCCTTTGCCCACGAATTTAGACTTCTCCCCAAGCCTATTAGGTTGATAAAGTCAAGAAATAGGGGGATAAATATAAAAAGAAGTTTGAAGGGAAAGATGAGTTTTAAGAAAGAAGGACTCTATAGCAACCCAATACAACCCCAATTTCGGCCCTAGCAATCCTAGAACGACTATTGGAGTTTTGGAGGATGAGGAGGGGAGCTGAGGACGAAGAGCAAGGAGAGGAGGAAGCTGGAGAAAGGGATTTTCGTCACCTTCTTCGTCCAAACCCTAGGTTTCCATCACAACGCAAAAAGGTAGGAAATCTCTCAAGTACAAATCGTGAAACCTTAACCCTAGGTAGCGCTCATGATCCTCTTCGAAAGCCCTCCGATTTTGCTATTTTTCGTTCATCCATGAGGGATAATTAATTCTGTGAAACCCTGTTACCTTTATGTACCCGAACTTACATTATTGCCTTCAATCCATGCATGTACATGATCCCATGCCATGCAAATATTCTCATAAATACTAAATGTTGATAGCTTTCAAAGCCCCTAGTTTCCCTAATTTTCATCTTGTATCCATCGCTAATTAATTCGTTGATCCATGACTATACATGTTTAGGTCACCGAAAAGCAACTAAATCAAAGCATGTCCTAAACGTGTTTGTTTTCTAATTCATCATGCCCAGTAATAAATCTCCATGTCTAGATTCAATTAAAATTTATTTCATGAATTTTGAAGCTTTTTGTGATTATATATCAATTTTTAAAGTGAGCTATGAGGGATGGAACCCACCTGGAAAAGGGGCAAAAGCTCTTTTCTGGGCTCGGGCCACCTCCTGAAGTCGCGACGGCCCGACCCGTCGTGATCTCAGAGGGGTTCGCGACACAGGGGTCCATCGCGTTCTGAACGCGATGGGTCGACATGTCGCGACATGGCCGAGTTGACCCATAGAGGCCGGTTCAACAGACGCGACCGGGGCTGGTGTCGCAACCTGAACGGAGCCACTAGCGTCGCTACCTGAACGCGGCATCCATAAGCGTCGCGACCTTAACGCGACATCCCTGTGCGCCACGACTTGACTGTTGTGGCCAGAACCCTGAATTATCAATATAACCTGCTATTATTGCCATACAAGCCCTGATTAACCCTAAATAAGTTCTGTCATGAGAATTTTGACTTATTAATTAATAATGGGCATTATTACTGTTGCCCAGCTAGTTAGCCAGAGGGGGGGTGAATGGGTTATTGAAACTTCGATCTTTGATTAAAACCTGTTTACTGAAAAGATTGCACAACTTAATAACAAGGTTAGAGTTAGAGCAAACAAGATAACAATCACACAAAACACATCCACAAGACACAAGGATTTTATCCTGGTTCGGAACTCCTCTCCACAGGAGACCTACGTCCAGTCCCTGAGCAATACCTCAGGATTTTACTATCAAGGGTACAATCCCCCTTAAGGATCCTTACACCCAGCCTCAACTGGTCTTCCTTCAGCCTGAAGGGAACAACAACCACCCTGGATACCACCAGGTCTTCCTTCGTCCAGAAGGGAACAACAACCACCCTGGATACCACCAGGTCTTCCTTCGTCCAGAAGGGAACACAAACTAATCAGAAAAAGGTTGTGAAAACAGGCTTCAGATTCTAGCTTGACCAGCTACAACCTGAAGCTCCTAAGCCCCGAGAGAGAAAGAGATTTAACAAGGTTTTTCTCTCCAAGGACCACACAGGCTCTTACAAATATGAGAAGATTCTTTGAGCACAGAGAGCTAAGAGCTTTGAACAAGGTTTTGAGTGGAGGCTTCGCTCTTCTTCCAAGTTCTGAAGATTGAGAGAGATGGACTCCTTTCTTCTTCTAAAATCAAGCGATGTTACTCTTTTTGGATGTTCTTCTTTTCGTCTTGAGTCTTCTATTTAAACTGCTGATTCAAATTCGAACGTTGAAGTGCCGTTGTCTCTTATCCTTGTGTACGTTAGACTGATTACTGAGGAAGCTTCTGATCGTCAGTCTTTTATCCTGGTGTACACGCCAAAGAGATGTCATAGAAAGTTGTATCTTGTGTCCAACGTTGTCCAGATGAGTCTTGTCAGATATCTGTAAGCATATCATCAATAAATAGAAGACAGCTAGGACTGCTGTCTATTGTTAGTTGAGATGGAACAGATATTGCAGTATATAGCAAAGCTCCTTTTGTCCAAGAAAAAGTACGTAGACAGAGTAGCATAGAAATGGAAGATATTGTCTGCATGCATGGGAGATACGATCGGAGAGCATTTAATGCAAAGCAGTCAACGGACAAGATATGACTTTGACTTTTCAACGCTATTAAAAGGCATTATACTGATGCATCAAGAAATTCGATAAAGAGAATCTTGCTGACTTCAATAACTTATGAAATCGTTATGAGTTATAGCAAGTCGTTATGAACTGTAAAGAAATCGTTGTGATAACTTATGAAGTCGTTGCGCGTTCTAAAGAAATCGTTGCAAGAAATCGTTAGACTAATAAAGAAATCGTTGCAAGAAATCGTTATGACTAATAAAGAAATCGTTACGCGAAATCGTTATGACTAATAAAGAAATCGTTACGCGAAATCGTTATGACTAATAAAGAAATCGTTACGCGAAATCGTTAGACTAATAAAGAAATCGTTACGCGAAATCGTTATGACTAATAAATAAATCGTTACGCGAAATCGTTATGACTAATAAAGAAATCGTTACACGAAATCGTTATGACTAATAAAGAAATCGTTATGCGAAATCGTTATGACTAATAAAGAAATCGTTACGCGAAATCGTTATGACTAATAAAGAATCGTTACGCGTAATCGTTATGAATTCTAAAGAATCGTTATGACTATAGAGTCGTTGCGAGTTCTAAAGAAATCGTACGAGCTCTAAAGAAGTCGTTACGGCTAGAGAGTCGTTGCGAGTTCTAAAGAAATCGTTACGAGGTCTAAAGAAGTCGTTACGGCTAGAGAGTCGTTGCGAGTTCTAAAGAAATCGTTACGAGGTCTAAAGAAGTCGTTACGGCTAGAGAGTCGTTGCGAGTTCTAAAGAAATCGTTACGAGCTCTAAAGAAGTCGTTACGGCTAGAGAGTCGTTGCGAGTTCTAAAGAGATCGTTACGAGGTCTAAAGAAGTCGTTACGGCTAGAGAGTCGTTGCGAGTTCTAAAGAAATCGTTACGAGCTCTAAAGAAGTCGTTACGAGCTCTAAAGAAGTCGTTCGGCTAGAGAGTCGTTGCGAGTTCTAAAGAAATCGTTACGGTAACGATTCGAGTGTTCCGGTCAAAGAGGAAGTCGTTCTGCTTATCAAAGAAGTCGATACAGGGACTTAGATAGAAATGATGGGACTTACCAGATTGTCTTGATCTTTCATTTTTCTTTTGCTTCCTGTTCTCAAGTCTCATGAAATTATTAGTGTTGTTTTGTTAATCATCAAAATTAATATTAAATAAATGGAAATATTTATTATGGGGACAGTTTGGTCATCAATCTCCCCCTTTTGATGATGACAAAATATACTAAAATCATACAAAAAAATGAAATATGTGTTTCAGATTTATGTTAGTTGTCCCCCCATTTTGTCATTAGGCAAAAGATAAGCTGTGAGACAAAGAAGAGAGAAAGATTTTTATTAAGAGGAGAAAGATAATACATAGGAGATAACAAGGAGGCATGCTGTGAGATGACAGCCCATGCCTTGATCTCAAGATCCTCAAAAATTTGCAGAAAACACTCCAAAGGTAACTGAGAAGGAGGGTCCCATGGAAGGGATGTTCCTGAATGTAGAGTTGCCTTTGCTGCTCTATGAACTCTCCATACTGAGTTTTGTCCAAAATAAATCTGAAGTAAGTACTCTTGCCAAAACTGGCCCTATGGAGAAATCTGTCCAAGGAAACAGGATAGTGAAGTTGGTGATTTAACAGATCCTGCTTTAAGGCATAGAAGGCAGAATATCTAGCTGCCCAGACAGCATAGAGCTCTGGTAGGGTGCGATGGAATTGAGATCCATAAAGGCTTCTGCAGAAAGAGTCGGCTTCCTCTGACTAACCAGATCTTGATTGATAGCTTCCAGTTGCTGATAAGAGGCCCGATATAGAAGCTCCCATTCTGATGAGATGAGTCGTTCACACTCAGAAATGAGTGGAGCTAAGGTCAGGGAAGAGATGCGGCCAGAGTGATATTCTCTGAAGATAAACCGCAAGAAGGAGGGAGATCGGCCCTGCTTGCTGACATCCGGCCCAGCTGCCTTGCAAACATGTCGAGAGCATGAGATCCAGCATCTGAATTAAGCACTAACGAGTGCAGCTTAGGCAGAAGAACTGGAAACTCAGCCTTGAAGGAGACAAAATCTACTGTAAAAGGAAGGTTGAGAGGGGTCTCTGATTGCCGCACAGTAATCTGTGAGTTGAACTGGCAAAATTGAACTTCTGGAATTTTGTTCAAATAACAGAAGTCACTGTACAACTGAAAAGCTCTGGCAATGCGAATTTCCTTCAAAATGAAGGATCCCAGGAGTTCTTGTGCTGGAAGATAAACCACTCAGAGAAGGTGAGTGGGTGATCTCTGTGAGAGAGGATTCGGCCCTTGCAGTCAGGTATTTGGAGTACTGAGCCTTGTTCCCTTGATGGCTGCCCACTGATCTTCAGTCTTGAACTCAGTGCCCTCAAGGATTTTGGATTGAAAGGTTGAGATATCTGAGTAAACGGAAGAACAATGGCTAGGTGTTCGGAGAGGTGAGAAAAGGAATACCATAAATGGTAGAAAGAATGCATTTCTGGAGGTATTCTCTGTAGATAGGTCTTCTCTTAGGATCAAGGGTAAGAGAGTACCATAAAGGGTAGAGAGAAGCAGAGGAGTGCTTAGAGAGGAAGAGGTTTTCTCTTTTCAGGACAGGACTAGGAGGGTCAGTCCTGTGAATGTGAGAGGCGGTGGAAAGAATGGTGAGGAGAGTGTTCCTTTCAAAAGGGTCGGGAACATTGGTGTCAAAAATACCAGAGGCAGAGGTTTACTGGAGGAAAGGTAACAGAATTAGGAGGAGTAGGAGGATAGAACAAGTGTTTAGGATTAAAGGAAGAGGTTGAGATGATTGAGTTTGAATAGGAGAAGGTTGAGGAGTTAATGAGGATGAAGCTGAGATGAGAGGTGGAGTAGGTGAGAAGGAGGGTTGAGAGGAAGTAGAGGATGAGGAAGGTTTGGTGCGAGGCATGGGATGCTTTATGGTTGGTGGAGCAGGAGGTGCAGTAGGAGGAGATGAAGGTGTGAGGAGAGGGTTGGAGTGGCAAGAGATGAAGAGTCAGGGGCCTGGAAACAGACACAGGCTCTTTTCCTTGACCTTACTTTCTCTGACTGCAGGAGGGGTCCTGAAGACCCTGAGGCTGCCACTGGTCGGGTGACCCTACACTGATGGCCTGATGGCCCTGACCCTTGAGCTGGCGGCCCTGTTGGCCCTGAGACTTCTGCTGGAGGCCCTGGTGGCCTAGGAACTTCAGCTTGAGGCCCTGGTGGCCTAGGAACTTCAGCTTGAGGCCCTGGTGGCTAGGAACTTCAGCTGGATGGCTCAGAGTAGGTGCAGGAGGGACACCACTAGACTTTGAAATACTGGCCAGCAAATTCTTCATATCAGACATTTCCTTATTGAAGTACCTCATTGCATTTCTTATTGAGGATACGTCTGAGGAGGTTGACACTTGATTTGAGACAATTCCTTGAATACCATTCTGAACTGAGGTCAGGATCTCTCCTTGGGCTTTTAGCAAGGCCATAACATGCTTCAACTTTATTTTCCTATGGCCCTTCCTTGACCTCCTGTGAACAACCCTTTTCTGCTTACTTGGCTTAGAGATAGGCTCCTCAAAATTTATAGCTGCACTTGGGCCTTCATTCTCTGGCCTTTCACTCTCAGCATACTCCCCCTGAATGGGAGCAGGGACTTCAAAACTTTCTTGCTCCCCCTGAGCAGGAGCTTCTTCCAAGACGACATCTTCATCAGGTCCACCTGCCTGAGAAGAGACTGAGATGGAGGGGATGGAGTCCAATACCTCTCTTAAAATAGAGGTGACTAGGGTAGTGGGCGAGGAATCTGCCACACCAGCTGCACCCTCTTCCAATTGAGCTTCAGATGGGCATCCCATAGCTGACTCAACTGGTGCTGGCTCTGCTTGACTTGCTGCTGCTTGCTCTACTTCTACTGCTTCTGGCGTATCTGCAATAACTGCTTCTCCTTCAGCCACAGAGGATTTCGACCAAACGCCTTCTTGCACTGAAAAACCACTTTTCTTCAGGTTTCTGGACCTTATAGACTGGCCCATCTTTTCAGCTACCGCCCCTGACAGATCTACTCCAAAGTGCTTGAAAATCTTGGTCAGAAGATGGGCATATGGAAGGGAAACATTCAACTTGCTCTTTGTTTCCCATAATTGAGCATGTGCAAACAACATTCGCTCAATCATCACGGCGGCCAGGTTTATCTCTTTGTTCTGGATTGCCCAGAACATTATGTCCGAATCTGCCCTAGTGCATGAAGAAAAGGTAGCACTACGTGGAACTAAGATTTGGCAGACTATAAAGTGCAGCAACCGGTTGAACGCGGACATCTGATTAATATCCAGCTTCCCATCCTTCAACTTAAATCCTGGACCGATGATCCCGAGACCTTTGACTTCATCATTCACAGAGTGAATGCCACTAAATCCTGAGGTCTTCACTCCAAACAGATCGCAACAGCTCACGGGTTATTCTGATTTGGATACCCTTGACAGAGGAAACAAGGGATCCATCTGCTTCTGACTTCAGACAGACGTAGAAGGCTTTACCAAGTCGGGTAGCTTACCCTCACTGAATGTGACCACATCCATCCACTGCGATCTTCTTATAGTATCAACTAGCCTGGCTAGCCACTCTTCTCAAGATTCTGAACATCCACCGCCTTATTTCCGCAAATCTTTGTCTTCACAAAAGTAAATCTTTCTTGCTCCTTTGGGGATAAATACTCAGCACTGTAGCCCCCAACACTTCCGGAGATCAACGGAGCGGCCATGGGTGCAGAGAAGAAAGGATTTTGGAAGGGAGGATGATGGAAGGGACGGAAGTTTTCGAAGGAGTTCTTCGCGGGAAGAGAAGAAGGCTTCGAAAGTTGCAGAGAGACGATCCCAAAATCGTTAGGGCATCAGCTTTAGATGAACAGATAGAGAATAAAAAGGGGTAAAGGTGGAAGGCGAATCGATCTCAAAACGGTTTGGATAAATTAATATTACTTTAATGACGGGAGCGCCAAAAGGCGGCAAGGGCAGAAAGCGACAAAAAGGTTTGACAAGTCAAACAACTTTCTACACAGAAGCGGTCAAAGTATATAGATAACTCGAGTTTAGTTTAACTTTAACGGAGAGAGAACTTTTCATTTAATCTGAAAAATTTATATGTCAATAAAATCACAGAAATTCTTTCACAAATTGCACATCCCTAGTTCCCTTCTAAGAGATGTAAATCTCTCTTCAGGTAGGGCTTTTGTGAAGATATCTGCCAATTGACCATTTGTATCTATAAACGAAATTTCTAAATTACCACTAGCTACATGGTCTCGAATAAAATGATATCTTACCTCAATGTGTTTCGTCCTTGAGTGTTGAACTGGATTTTTGGTGAGGTTGATGGCACTAGTATTATCACACAATAGAGGAATTGATTTGATGTGAATGCCGAAATCTTCAAGTTGTTGCTTTATCCAAAGAAGTTGTGTACAGCAACTTCCAGCAGCAACATATTCCGCCTCAGCTGTTGATAGAGCTACTGAATTTTGTTTCTTGGATGTCCATGATATTAAGCATCCTGCAAGAAACTGACAACATCCACTGGTGCTCTTTCTATCTACTTTGCAACCAGCATAATCAGCATCTGAATATCCTATTAGATTTATCTCACAAGATCTAGGATACCAGAGACCTAAATCATGAGTTCTAGCTAAATATCTAAATATTCTTTTTACAGAGATTAAGTGAGACTCTCTAGGGTCTGCCTGATATCTAGCACACATGCATACACTGAACAAAATGTCTGGTCTACTGGCAGTTAAGTAAAGTAATGATCCTATCATACCTCGATAATTCTTTTGATCTACCCTTTTACCTTTTTGATCACTGTCCATTCTGGTTGATGTGCTCATTGGAGTTGATAATGGCTTTGCATCTTCAAATCCAAATTTCTTCAACAGCTCTTTGGTATACTTTGCTTGACAGATATGAGTGCCATCCTTCCCTTGCTTGATTTGCAATCCAAGGAAGTAGCTTAACTCCCCCATCAAGCTCATTTCGAATTCTCCCTGCATAAGCTTTTCAAAGTACTTGCAAAGAGATTCATCAGTAGATCCAAAAATAATATCATCCACATAGATTTGTACAAGAAGTATATGTTTAACTTTAGATTTTATAAATAATGTACTATCTACTTTACCTCTAGTGAAACCATGATTTAATAAGAAATTACTGAGCCTTTCATACCAGGCTCTAGGAGCTTGCTTTAGACCATATAAGGCCTTATGTAGTTTAAATACATGATTTGGAAATTCAGAGTCATCAAAACCTGGAGGTTGTTCAACATAAACTTCCTCCTTGATGAAACCATTTAAAAAGGCTGATTTGACATCCATTTGAAAAAGTTTTAAATCAAGTGCGGATGCATAAGCAAGTAAAATCCTAATGGCCTCAAGTCTAGCTACAGGTGCATAAGTTTCATCGAAATCTATGCCTTCCTCTTGGGAGTAGCCTTGAGCCACCAATCTGGCTTTGTTCCTTAAGATTATTCCAGACTCATCCAGTTTATTTCTGAACACCCATTTGGTGCCAATAACTGAATGATTGGATGGTCTAGGAACAAGTGACCATACTTGGTTTCTCTTGAACTGATTTAGTTCATCTTGCATGGCTAATATCCAAGATTCATCAGATAAAGCTTCATTGACTGTCTTAGGCTCTACTTGAGAAACAAATGCTAAATAGTCGCATGGAATTACATTACCTCTAGTTCTTACCCCTACAGATGGATCACCAATGATGTTTTCAGGAGGGTGATCTTTCTGATGTCTCCACTCCTTTGGAAGATCTTTATGTTGGATTTCTGTTTGCTGCAGTTCTTCCAGAGTTGGATCCTCTTTATCCTTAATTGAAGTTTTCTTTAATTTTTCGGACAGGACATCTGCATCATCAATGTCACTAATTTCTTCCTTTTTCAAGGAAGGGTTAGATTCATCAAAAATAACATGTACTGATTGTTCAATTAATAGGGAACGTTTATTGAAAACTCTATAACCTTTAGGTTTAGAGGAATACCCCATGAAAATGCCTTCATCTGATTTGGCATCCAACTTACCAATGTCCCTTTTTCCATTGTTATGGATGAAGCAAGGACATCCAAATATTCTGAAATGGCTAATCTTTGGCTTCTTTTCTTTGTATAGTTCATAAGCAGTCTTTTTCAAATTGGCCTGATCATCACTCTATTTATGATATAACATGCAGTGTTGATAGCTTCGGCCCAGAAATATCTTGGCAGATCATATTCTGATAACATTGATCTTGCCATATCCAAAAGAGTTCTGTTTTTCCTCTCAGCAATTCCATTCTGTTGAGGTGTCCTTGGAGCTGAGAAGTTGTGCTCAATTCCTTGATCATCACAGAACTTCGCAAACTTTTCATTCTGAAACTCACCACCATGATCTGATCGAATAGAGACAATTGAGAATTTCTGATCTTTCTGAACTTTCTTACTGAAGCTGACAAAATTCTCAAATGTGTCATCTTTGTGCTCTAAAAAGGATACCCAAGTGAATCTTGAATAATCATCAACTATTACAAATCCAAAATTCTTTCCTCCCAAACTGGTAGTCCTCATTGGCCCAAATAAATCCATGTGAAGTAGTTCTAAGGGCTTTGAGGTGGTTACTACAGTCTTTGATTTGAAGGAGCTCTTGGTGTGCTTTCCTCTTGCACAAGGTCTGCAAATGCTATCCAATCTGAAATTTACCTTTGGCAGTCCTTCAACTAGTTTTCTTTTTCTAAGCTTGTTCAGCCCATCCAAGCTGCAGTGGCCCAATCTTCTGTGCCACAACTCAGTTGATTTATCTTTGCTAGCTGCCAAACACACATCTTGATCCTTGAGTTCATCGAGATATAGAACATACAAATTTCTTTCTCTGTAGGCTTCAATATGACTGCACCATCCTTTAAGATACTGCATTTTGATTCTTGAAACTGAATTTGATGGCCTTTGTCACACAACTGGCTGATGCTGATGAGATTGTGCTTTAACCCTTTGACCAGCATTACATCCTTTATGACTGATTTTCCTTTTATGTTCACAGACCCGCTTCCTATCACAGTCCCTTTTCCATTATCTCCATAGGTGACTGTACCTTCTTCAGCTTGGAGATCAACAAATATCTTCTTGTTGCCTGACATATGCCTTGAGCACCCACTATCCAAATACCATTTGGATGCTCGAGGGTTAACCTTATCCTCGGTATTCGCCATGAGAGCCAAGTTGGCTTCTTCACCTTCACTGCTTGAGCTTGACTCACTATCTGAGTCACTGCTGTTGTCCCATGCAGCTGCCATGGCCTTCTTTTTGAATCTTCTGAACTTCTTGGAGCTGTCCTTCTTCTTGTGATCATTTTTCTTTAACATTGGACAGTCTGCCTTGATATGTCCAGGTTTCTTGCATTCATAGCAAAGTGGCTCATTCCTCTTCTGATCTTTCCATCTGGTCTCTTGAGATCTTTGTTTTTCTTGAAATACCTCCTACCAGACTGGAACTTCTTCTTCTTTGCCAAGATTCTCTGCAATCTTCTTGAGAGCATGGCTTCTTCATCATCACCATCTTTGCTATCTTCACTGTTATCTAAGGATTCTTCTGATGAGTCCCCATTACCTTTAAGCGCATTTGACTGCTTCTTTCTACTGGAGGATTCTCCTAGTCTTTCCATGTTTATTTCATGGGCCATGAGAGACCCAATGAGTTTTTCTACTGACATTCTCTTAAGATCATTAGCTTCTTCGATAGCTGTGACCTTTGCCGTCCATGAAGATGGCAGGGATCTGAGAATCTTCCTTACCATATCTGCATTTTCATATGACTTTCCTAGACTTGCTAGGCCATTAGTAATGTCAGTAAATCTACTAAACATTTGGGTAATAGACTCACCTGTTTGCATTTGAAATCTTTCATACTGAGTGACAAGAATGTCAATTCTTGTCTCCTTTACTTTGTCTGTACCTTCATATGTGATCTTTAATTTTTCCCACATTTCCATGGAGGATTTGCATGCTGAAACTCTGTTGAACTCTTTCTTGCTTAGAGCACAACATAGAATGCTCTTAGCTTTACAGTTCAAGGAGATTTTCTTTCTATCTTCATCTGTCCATTGTGCTTTCTCATTTGTGACGACCAGATCACCTTCTTCCACTATTGACCAGATTTGATAATCGTGGCCTTGTAGAAAGTATTCCATCCTGGTCTTCCAATACGTATAATCTTCACCATCGAACAAAGGAGGTCTGTTGACAGACTGACCTTCGAAGTGACTTTGGGCTGCCATTGATCTTTGCTCTTCAGATCGTTGGATCTTCTTCTTTGTCGAAGAGACGGGCTCTGATACCACTTGTTGCCCAGCTAGTTAGCCCAGAGGGGGGGTGAATGGGTTATTGAAACTTCGATCTTTGATTAAAACCTGTTTACTGAAAAGATTGCACAACTTAATAACAAGGTTAGAGTTAGAGCAAACAAGATAACAATCACACAAAACACATCCACAAGACACAAGGATTTTATCCTGGTTCGGAACTCCTCTCCACAGGAGACCTACGTCCAGTCCCTGAGCAATACCTCAGGATTTTACTATCAAGGGTACAATCCCCCTTAAGGATCCTTACACCCAGCCTCAACTGGTCTTCCTTCAGCCTGAAGGGAACAACAACCACCCTGGATATCACCAGGTCTTCCTTCGTCCAGAAGGGAACAACACCACCCTGGATACCACCAGGTCTTCCTTCGTCCAGAAGGGAACACAAACTAATCAGAAAAAGGTTGTGAAAACAGGCTTCAGATTCTAGCTTGACCAGCTACAACCTGAAGCTCCTAAGCCCCGAGAGAGAAAGAGATTTAACAAGGTTTTCTCTCCAAGGACCACACAGGCTCTTACAAATATGAGAAGATTTCTTTGAGCACAGAGAGCTAAGAGCTTTGAACAAGGTTTTTGAGTGGAGGCTTCGCTCTTCTTCCAAGTTCTGAAGATTGAGAGAGATGGACTCCTTTCTTCTTCTAAAATCAAGCGATGTTACTCTTTTTGGATGTTCTTCTTTTCGTCTTGAGTCTTCTATTTAAACTGCTGATTCAAATTCGAACGTTGAAGTGCCCGTTGTCTCTTATCCTTGTGTACGTTAGACTGATTACTGAGGAAGCTTCTGATCGTCAGTCTTTTATCCTGGTGTACACGCCAAAGAGATGTCATAGAAAGTTGTATCTTGTGTCCAACGTTGTCCAGATGAGTCTTGTCAGATACCTGTAAGCATATCATCAATAAATAGAAGACAGCTAGGACTGCTGTCTATTGTTAGTTGAGATGGAACAGATATTGCAGTATATAGCAAAGCTCCTTTTTGTCCAAGAAAAAGTACGTAGACAGAGTAGCATAGAAATGGAAGATATTGTCTGCATGCATGGGAGATACGATCGGAGAGCATTTAATGCAAAGCAGTCAACGGACAAGATATGACTTTGACTTTTCAACGCTATTAAAAGGCATTATACTGATGCATCAAGAAATTCGATAAAGAGAATCTTGCTGACTTCATAACTTATGAAATCGTTATGAGTTATAGCAAGTCGTTATGAACTGTAAAGAAATCGTTGTGATAACTTATGAAGTCGTTGCGCGTTCTAAAGAAATCGTTGCAAGAAATCGTTATGACTAATAAAGAAATCGTTGCAAGAAATCGTTATGACTAATAAAGAAATCGTTACGCGAAATCGTTATGACTAATAAAGAAATCGTTACGCGAAATCGTTATGACTAATAAAGAAATCGTTACGCGAAATCGTTATGACTAATAAAGAAATCGTTACGCGAAATCGTTATGACTAATAAATAAATCGTTACGCGAAATCGTTATGACTAATAAAGAAATCGTTACACGAAATCGTTATGACTAATAAAGAAATCGTTATGCGAAATCGTTATGACTAATAAAGAAATCGTTACGCGAAATCGTTATGACTAATAAAGAAATCGTTACGCGTAATCGTTATGAATTCTAAAGAAATCGTTATGACTATAGAGTCGTTGCGAGTTCTAAAGAAATCGTTACGAGCTCTAAAGAAGTCGTTACGGCTAGAGAGTCGTTGCGAGTTCTAAAGAAATCGTTACGAGGTCTAAAGAAGTCGTTACGGCTAGAGAGTCGTTGCGAGTTCTAAAGAAATCGTTACGAGGTCTAAAGAAGTCGTTACGGCTAGAGAGTCGTTGCGAGTTCTAAAGAAATCGTTACGAGCTCTAAAGAAGTCGTTACGGCTAGAGAGTCGTTGCGAGTTCTAAAGAGATCGTTACGAGGTCTAAAGAAGTCGTTACGGCTAGAGAGTCGTTGCGAGTTCTAAAGAAATCGTTACGAGCTCTAAAGAAGTCGTTACGAGCTCTAAAGAAGTCGTTACGGCTAGAGAGTCGTTGCGAGTTCTAAAGAAATCGTTACGGTAACGATTCGAGTGTTCCGGTCAAAGAGGAAGTCGTTCTGCTTATCAAAGAAGTCGATACAGGGACTTAGATAGAAATGATGGGACTTACCAGATTGTCTTGATCTTTCATTTTTCTTTTGCTTCCTGTTCTCAAGTCTCATGAAATTCATTAGTGTTGTTTTGTTAATCATCAAAATTAATATTAAATAAATGGAAATATTTATTATGGGGACAGTTTGGTCATCAATTACATGGAATTCATTAATTTAAAAGTCATGTGCACAACCATACATGCTCTCTAGATTTCTTACACTTTCACACACTTAACAATCATGTTTGCCATTAAACTCTATTATATTTACTCAATAATGTATGTGGTAATTTAGTGAAATAAATTACTAAATTTTCTATTTAAATAATTACACTTGTCTTCGTTTTACTCACGCGTTTTATACACCGTTACCGTTTCCCTCGGCCTTCGAGCACTCAAGGCACGACGGACCCTAGTTTTCTACACACTCTTTTGGCATGGACCACCTCTCCACCGGGAATACTCTCGACTGGACCAGGGACTCCTTGTCAAGGCCTCCGTAAGTCTTCTTGGCTTTGGCGCACATCCTTAGCCGACGAGCTGGTTGTACCCTAAAACCCGTTACACCCTTAGGGATC
The DNA here is from genome assembly GCA_014218235.1 of Colocasia esculenta. Lineage (NCBI taxonomy): Eukaryota > Viridiplantae > Streptophyta > Magnoliopsida > Alismatales > Araceae > Colocasia > Colocasia esculenta. The sequence goes on along the minus strand of CM024757.1, from coordinate 31,504,214 downwards.
AGCATGATCCAAATGGCCTTAGTGCATTCTCTCTTACCTTGTGATCACGCCGGACCGTCTAGCCTGTGTTCATAGCACAGCTAGTGGGTGGTTGTGACTTCTACCAGACTGCCGACACTTGACCTAGTGCTGTGCAACTGTTTCTATCGATGCTTAACGTTGTTTTACGATTATACCCATATCTCATCTACTATCTCGTTACTCTCATCTGTTCACTTTCACTCTATACTCTCATCTACTTCGTCTAGTACTCTCATCTCTTCTTGGTACTCTATTTGGCCATACAATTGATTGTCTAAAATAACAAAACAGTGCTATATGCCAAGCAATAGGGCCGGGTCTGGTTCTGGAGAGAGCGCCCAAAGAGTGCCATTTCCTCGTGAGGGTAACGTGATCAGGGTGTGTATGGCATGCACCCAACGCCATTTAATAACAATCACAATTTAATCTATGACAATCAATCAATCATTTTACTATATCTCTGGTTGACATGATGCTCGACCAGGGAAGTGCTATTGCACCTTTGTGCAGACGTTACATATTCTTTCACTATATGGCCAATCCTTTATCATGCTAGTTTTACAATTGTTCTTTAGAAAGTGCTATCGTTCTCTTGCTATCATGTGCTATCTTTTTCTCGACTATACTTGATAGTTCTCTTTAGTTATCCTGCCTGATAAGATATTAATCACTTAAATCATGCCTGTTTACATGAGATATTAAGTCCTACTGAGCGTTATCGCTTACCCTGCGCTATTGTTATATGTGTTTCAGGTAAGTTAGATGATGGCCCTACGCACACCAACGGTAATAGACTGGAGTGATGAACGACCAAAGTCATAGCGATGGAATGTCCTTAGTACCTTAGAGTTTAGTTAGATATTTGCTTAATTATCCTTTCCAATGTTATGATATTATTGAGCCCTATATTTTGGCTCAGAATTAGTGGTTGTAATAGTTTAGGTGATTTATCAATAAAATAAGGAGATTATTGTAATTATTGTTCATTAGTTTGCTCTGATATTTGCGACTGTACGTGTAATTGTCGTTACCATACACGTTGTTCATGCCTCCCCGATTTATTCTGCTGCTAAATTGGCGGGGCATGACAGTTGGTATAAGATCCTGGGATGTCCTTACTAGGATATTTAAGTATAGGATGTTCTAGGTGAACTGCCCTGACACGTGTCTAAGACAACCACCATACTTATGTGAGGGTTGGGTAGAACCATGGTTAAGATTTGAATACATTTATCTATATATATGTGTGTATCAACTTAATATTACTTTAGCATCCTAATGCCAACCTTATTCTTGAAGAAACCCTTAAATGGCCGAACGTACGTCGCTGCAAGACGAGATGAGGCCAACTCAAAAGCTAGCTCAGGCATGTCGGCAAGCCACCCAACTACTAGAAGGAGCTTTGAGAACGACCAAGAAAATTAAAAAAATGACAGAAAAGAACAAGAAGAGAAGACACAACCAAGACAAGAAGGAAAATACCCAAAAGAAACGTAGCAAGGTCATCTGCCTTCATTGTGGTAAACCGAGACATGTAGCTAACGAATGCTGGCGAAGAATGGGTGCATGTCTACGTTGTGGTAGTTTGGAGCATCGGATAAAAGACTGCCCTCTTCTAAAGGAACCACCGACTAATACCAAGGATTCCAACTCTATCACCATAGAGCATCAGCCAATCGATGATAAGAGAACGATAAAGAAGAATAAGAAGAATGCCATACAATTAGCCCTTATTCGTAAAAGACGATATGCGAACACTGCAATAAGATAGGCCACATATTGGCGGAATGTTGGAGGAAAGTAGGTGCTTGCCTACGCTGCGAAAATCACAATCATTGCATTTTCGAGTGCCCTCTACTTGAGAAGTGGGAGAAAGAGAAATGTCCGACAGAGCAAGAGAAGTCTGACAGACTACAAGCTGTGCAGGAAGTTGAGATCACCAAGGAGGGTGGAGTTGTAGAAGGTAACTCTAAACTTACAACAATTAATACGTATTTAGCGTGAAATGATGATTTATATGTAACTGAAGTAGTAGTGGAATTTGGGACCAAATTCTTTTTAGGAGGGGGAGGATGTAGTACCCCGAAAAATTCATTAATTCGAAAATGAAGATAAATTGAAAATTTATCAATTAATAAATACAAACTAGTTAAAAGAGGTACACATCATTATCGCATGCGTAAAAACATACATAAAAATGACGTAAAAATAATAGTCATGTTTAAAATAATATTATCTAATGACGCATCAAGAAATTTAGGCATAAAGAAGTCATTTGGACCTAGTTTAGGAATTTATGCGACTCATTGTCGTAATTAACAAATAAATCGGAGAATCCATTATTAAATAAGTTAAAGTGAATTAAAAATCAAAATAAACATGTGGATAGACTTTAATTAATATGGGTTGATAGCCCATTATGATAATTGGACCAATAAACAATCTTGGCCATGAATAAATTCTTTAATAAAAAGATAATTAAGACCTATTAAATAAGCGGGTTGTACAATTGAGCCATATTTAAGTATTGGGCCAAGAGCAAGAGCCCAATTAGTGGATAAATGTTAGAAATATCAGGATAAATAATATTAAATTAAATTGAAATAAGAAAACTAATTGAATAAATATGTTAAATAGATTTAAATTAGAATAAAGGGTGAATAAGTAGAATTAAACTAAAACCCATTAAGCTAAATTAAGAATGAGTTGCATTAATGGTCCAAGCATAAAAGAATGGGCCCAAATGTGAAGAGCCCATCTTGGGATGTGAATTAATTAAGCTAAATTCGCACTTAAATTAATAATAAATGGAAAAGAGTTAAGATAATCATTAAATAACCCATAATTATCCTAAAAAGGAGACCTCAACCCATCCTAACCCATTAGCCATGAAATTAGATCTCTCCCCAAGCCAATTAGGAGATAAATACTAGAATAGGGGAGATAAATGTGGAAATTCGGAGTTAATAAATAAATAAATTAAATATGGGTAAGATAAATATTAAAAATGGTTATAAATGTCTTAAAAAGAGTCCTAATCCTATCCTAACCCTTTGCCCATGAATTTAAACTTCTCCCTAAGCCTATTAAGTTGATAAAGGTAAGAAATATGGGGATAAATATAGAAATTAAGAGTTTGAAGGGAAAGATGAGTTTTAAGAAAGAAGGACTCTATAGCAACCCAATACAACCACAATTTCGGCCCTAGCAACCCTAGAACGACTATTGGAGCTTTGGAGGATGAGGAGGGGAGCTGAGGATGAAGAGCAAGGAGAGGAGGAAGCTTGGAGCAAGGGATTTTCGTCACCTTCTTTATCCAAACCCTAGGTTTCCATCACAGCGCAAAAAGGTAGGCAATCTCTTAAGCACAAATCATGAAACTTTAACCCTAAGTAACTCTCATGATCCTCTTCGAAAGCCCTCTAGTTTTGCTATTTTTCGTTCATTCATGAGGGAGAATTAATTATGTGAATCCCTGTTATCTTCATGTACCCAAACTTACATTATTGCCTTCAATCCATGCATGTACATGATCCCATTCTATGCAAATATTCTCATAAATACTACATGTTGATAGCTTTCAAACGTCCCTAGTTTCCCTAATTTTCATCATGTATCCATCGCTAATTAATTCGTTGATCCATGACTATACATGTTTAGGTCACCGAAAAGTAACTAAATTAAAGCATGTCCTAAACATGTTTGTTTTCTAATTCATCATGCCCAGTGATAAACCTCCATGTCTAGATTCAATTAAAATTTATTTCATGAATTTTGAAGCTTTTTGTGATTATATATCAATTTTTAAAGTGAGCTATGAGGGATGGAACCCACCTGGAAAAGGGGAAAAAGCTCTTTTCTCGGCTCGGGCCACCTTCTGAAGTCGCGACGGCCCGACCCGTCGCGATCTCAGAGGGGTTCGTGACATAGGGGTCCATCGCGTTCTGAACGCGATGGGTCGACATGTCGCGACATGGCCGGGTTGACCCGTAGAGGCCAGTTCAGCGGACGCGACCGGGGCTGGTGTCGCGACATGAACGCTCCAGCCACTAGCGTCGCTACCTGAACGCGCCATCCATAAGCGTCGCGACCTTAACATGACACCCCTGTGCGTCGCGACCTGACTGTTGCGGCCAGAACTCTGAATTACCAATATAACCCTGTTATTATTGCCATACAAGCCCTGATTAACCCTAAATAAGTTCTGTCATGAGAAATTTTGATTTATTAATTAATAATGGGCATTATTACATGAAATTTATTAATTTAAAAGTCATGTGCACAACCATACATGCTCTCTTGATTTCTTACACTTGCACACACTTAACAATCATGTTTGCCATTAAACTCTATTATATTACTCAATAATGTCTCTGGTAATTTAGTGAAATAAATTACTAAATTTCCTATTTAAATAATTACACTTGTCTTCGTTTTACTCGCGCGTTTTATACACCGTTACAGTTTCCCTCGGCTTTCGAGTACTCGAGGCACCCTAGTTTTCTACACACTCTCTTGGCATGGACCACCTCTCCACCAGAAATACTCTCGACTGGACTAGGGACTCCTTGTCAAGGCCTCCGTAAGTCTTCTTGGCTTTGGCGCACGTCCTTAGCCGACGAGCTGGTTGTGCCCTACAACCCGTTACACCCTTAGGGATCAGCATGATCCAAATGGCCTTAGTGCGTTCTCTCTTACCTTGTGATCACGTCGGACCGTCTAGCCTGTGTTCATAGCATGACTAGTGGGTGGTTGTGACTTCTACCAGACTGCCGACACCCGACCTAGTGCTGTGCAACTGTTTCTATCGATGCTTAACATTGTTTTACAATTATACCCCTATCTCATCTACTATCTCGTTACTCTCATCTGTTCACTTTCACTCTATACTCTCATCTACTTCGTCTAGTACTCTCATCTCTTCTTGGTACTCTATTTGGCCATACAATTGATTGTCTAAAATAACAAAACAGTGCTATATGCCAAGCAATAGGGCCCGGTCTGGTCCTGGGGAGAGCCCCCGAAGCGTGCCATTTCCTTGCGAGGGTAACGTGATCAGGGTGTGTACGGCATGCACCCAACGCCATTTAATAACAATCACAATTTAATGTATGACAATCAATCAATCATTTTACTATATATCTGGGTTGACATGATGCTCGACCAGGGAAATGCTATTGCACCTTTGTGCAGACGTTACATATTCTTTCACTATATGGTCAATCCTTTATCATGCTAATTTTACAATTTTTCTTTAGAAAGTGCTATCGTTCTCTTGCTACCGTGTGCTATCTTTCTCTCGACTATACTTGATAGTTCTCTCTAGTTATCCTGCCTAATAAGATATTAATCACTTAAAGCATGCCTGTTTACATGAGATATTAAGTCCTACTGAGCGTTATCGCTCACCCTGCGCTATTGTTATATTATTTCAGGTAAGTCAGATGATGGCCCTACGCACACCAACGATAATGGACTGGAGTGATGAGTGACCAGAAGTCATAGCGATGGAATGTCCTTAGTACCTTAGAGTTTAGTTAGATATTTGCTTAACTATCCTTTCCAATGTAAAGATGTTATTGAGCCCTATGTTTTGGCTCAGAATTAGTTGTTGTAATAGTTTAGGTGATTTATCAATAAAATAAGGAGATTATTGCAATTATTGTTCATTAGTTTGCTCTGATATTTGCGACTATACGTGTAATTGTTGTTACCATACACGTTGTTCATGCCTCCACGATTTATTCCGCTACTAAATTGGCGGGGCATGACAGTTGGTATCAGAGCCTAGGATGTCCTTATTAGGATATGTAAGTATAGGATGTTTTAGGTGAAGTACTCTGACATATGTCAAAGTCAACCACCATACCTATGTGAGGATTGGGTAGAACCATGGTCAAGATTTGAATACATTTATCTATATATATGTGTATCAACTTAATATTACTTTAACATCCTAATTCCAACCTTATTCTTGAAGGAACCCTTAAATGGACGCCGAACGTATGTCGCTGAAAGACGAGATGAGGTCAACTCATAAGCTAGCTCGGGCATGTCGGCAAGCCGCCCAACTACTAGAAGGAGCCTTGAGAACGACCAAGAAAATTAGAAAAATGACCAAAAAGAACAAGAAGAGAAGACAACCAAGACAAGATGGTAAATACCCAAAAGAAACGTAGCAAGGTCATCTGCCTTCATTGTGGTAATCCGGGACATGTGGCTAACGAATGCTGGCGAAGAGTGGGTGCATGTCTACATTGAGGTAGTTTGGAGCATCGGATATAAGACTGCCATCTTCTAAAGGAACCACTCACTAATACCAAGGATCCCAACTCTATCACCATAGAGCATCAGCCAAACGATGATAAGAGAACGATAAAGAAGAATAAGTAGAATGCCACACAATTAGCCCTTATTCGTAAAAGACGATGCGAACACTACAATAAGATAGGTCACATATTGGAGGAATGCTGGAGGAAAGCAGGTGCTTGCCTACGCTGCGGAAAGCGCAATCATCGTATTTTCGAGTGCCCTATACTTGAGAAGTAGGAGAGACAGAAATGCCCAACAGAGCAAGAGAAGCCTGGCAAACTACAAGCTGTGCATGAAGTTGAGATCACCAAGGAGGGTGGAGTCGTGGAAGGTAACTCTAAACTTACAACAATTAATACGTATTTAGCGTGAAATGATGATTTATATGTAACCGAAGTAGTAGTGGAATTTGGGGACCAAATTCTTTTTAAGAGGGGGATGATGTAGTACCTTGGAAAATTCATTAATTTGAAAATGAAGATAAATTAAAAATTTCTCAATTAATAAATGCAAACTAGTTAAAAGAGGTACACATCATTATCGCATGCGTAAAAACATATATAAAAATGACGTAAAAATAATAGTCATGCTTAAAATAATATTCTCTAATGACGCATCAAGAAATTTAGGCATAAAGAAGTCATGTGGACCTAGTTTAGGAATTTATGCGACTCATTGTCGTAATTAAGAAATAAGTCAGAGAACCCATTATTAAATGAGCTAAAGTGAATTAAAAATCAAAATAAACATGTGGGTAGACTTTAAATAATATGGGTTGATAGCCCATTATGATAATTGGACCAATAACAATCTTGGCCATGAATAAATTCTTTAATAAAAAGATAATTAAGACCTATTAAGTAAGCGGGTTGTACAATTGAGCCATATTTAAGTATTGGGCCAAGAGCAAGAGCCCGATTAGTGGATAAAGGTTAGAAATATCATGATAAATAATATTAAATTAAATTGAAATAAGAAAACCAATTGAATAAATATGTTAAATAGATTTAAATTAGAATAAAGGGTGAATAAGTAGAATTAAACTAAAACCCATTAAGCTAAATTAGGAATGAGTTGCATTAATGGTCCAAGCATAAAAGAATGGGCCCAAAGGTGAAGAGCCTATCTTGGGATGTGAATTAATTAAGCTAAATTCACACTTAAATTAATAATAAATGGAAAAGGGTTAAGATAATCATTAAATAACCCATAATTATCCTAAAAAGGAGTCCTCATCCCATCCTAACCCATTAGCCATGAAATTAGATCTCTTCCCAAGCCAATTAGGAGATAAATACTAGAATAGGGGGAGATAAATGTGAAAATTTAGAGTTAATAAATAAATAAATTAAATAAGGGTAAGATAAATATTAAAAATGGTTATAAATGTCTTAAAAAGAATCCTAATCCTATCCTAACCCTTTACCCACGAATTTAGACTTCTCCCCAAGCCTATTAGGTTGATAAAGGTAAGAAATAGGGGGATAAATATAGAAATTAAGAGTTTGAAGGGAAATAGGAGTTTTAAGAAAGAAGGACTCTATAGCAACCCAATACAGCCCCAATTTCGGTCATAGCAACCCTAGAACGACTATTGGAGCTTTGGAGGATGAGGAGGGGAGCTGAGGACAAAGAGCAAGGAGAGGAGGAAGCTTGGAGCAAGGGATTTTCGTCACCTTCTTCGTCCAAACCCTAGGTTTCCATCACAGTGCAAAAAGATAAGCAATCTCTCAAGTATAAATCGTGAAACTTTAACCCTAGGTAGCCCTCATGATCCTCTTCGAAAACCCTCTGGTTTTGCCATTTTTCATTCATCCATGAGGGAGAATTAATTCTGTGAATCCCTGTTATCTTTATGTACCCGAACTTACATTATTGCCTTCAATCCATGCATGTACATGATCCCATGCCATGCAAATATTCTCATAAATACTACATGTTGATAGCTTTCAAACGCCCATAGTTTCCCTAATTTCATTATGTATCCATCGCTAATTAATTCATTGATCTATGACTATACATATTTAGGTCACCGAAAAGTAACCTAATCAAAGTATGTCCTAAACGTGTTTGTTTTCTAATTCATCATGCCCAGTGATAGATCTCCATGTCTAGATTCGATTAAAATTTATTTCATGAATTTTGAGGCTTTCTGTGATTATATATCGATTTTTAAAGTGAGCTATGAGGGATGGAACCCACCTGGAAAAGGAGCAAAAGCTCTTTTCTGGGCTCGGGCTACCTTCTGAAGTCGCGACGGCCCGACCCGTTGCGATCTCAGAGGGGTTCGCGACTCGGGGGTCCGTCGCATTTTAAATGCGACGGGTCGACATGTTGCGACATGGCCGGGTTGACCTATAGAGGCCGGTTTAGCAGACGTGACCGGGGCTGGCGTCGCGATCTGAACGTGCCAGCCACTAGCATCGCTACCTGAACGTGCCATCCATAAGCGTCACGACCTTAACGCGACACCCCTGTGCGTTGCGACCTGACTGTTGCGGCCATAACCCTGAATTACCAATATAACCATGCTATTATTGCCATACAAGCACTGATTAACCCTAAATAAGTTCTTTCATGAGAAATTTTGACTTATTAATTAATATTTACATTATTACATGGAATTCATTAATTTAAAAGTCATGTGCACAACCATACATGCTCTCTTAATTTCTTACACTTGCACACAGACCAGGGACTCCTTGTCAAGGTCTCCGTAAGTCTTCTTGGCTTTGGCGCACGTCCTTAGCCGACGGGCTGGTTGTACCCTAAAACCCGTTACACCCTTAGGGATCAGCATGATCCAAATGGCTTTAGTGCATTCTCTCTTACCTTGTGATCACGTCGGACCGTCTAGCCTGTGTTCATAGCACGGCTAGTGGGCGGTTGTGACTTCTACCAGACTGCCGACACCCGCCTAGTGCTATGCAACTGTTTCTATCGATGCTTAACGTTGTTTTACGATTATACCCCTATCTCATCTACTATCTTGTTACTCTCATCTGTTCACTTTCACTCTATACTCTCATCTATTTCATCTAGTACTCTCATCTCTTCTTGGTACTCTATTTGGCCATACAATTGATTGTCTAAAATAACAAAACAGTGCTATATGCCAAAGCAATAGGGCCCGGTCTGGTCCTAGGGAGAGCACCTGAAGAGTGCCATTTCCTCGCGAGGGTAATGTGATCAGGGTGTGTACGGCATGCACCCAACGCCATTTAATAACAATCACAATTTAATCTATGACAATCAATCAATCATTTTACTATATATCTGGGTTGACATGATGCTCGACCAGGGAAGTGCTATTGCACCTTTGTGCAGACATTACATATTCTTTCACTATATGGCCAATCCTTTATCATGCTAGTTTTGCAATTGTTCTTTTGAAAGTGCTATCGTTCTCTTGCTACCGTGTGCTATCTTTCTCTAGAATATACTTGATAGTTCTCTCTAGTTATCCTACCTGATAAGATATTAATCACTTAAAGCATGCCTGTTTACATGAGATATTAAGTCCTACTGGGCGTTATCGCTCACCCTGCGCTATTGCTATATGTGTTTCAGGTAAGTCAGATGATGGCCCTACGCACACTAACGGGAATGTACTGGAGTGATGAGCGACCAGAAGTCATAGCGATGGAATGTCCTTAGTACCTTAGAGTTTAATTAGATATTTACTTAATTATCATTTCCAATGTAATGATGTTATTGAGCCCTATGTTTTGGCTCAGAATTAATGGTTGTAATAGTTTAGGTGATTTATCAATAAAATAAGGAGATTATTACAATTATTGTTCATTAGTTTGCTCTGATATTTGCGACTGTACGTGTAATTATTGTTACCATACACGTTGTTCATGCCTCCCCGATTTATTCCACTGCTAAATTGGCGGGGCATGACAGTATGGAACCACCTAGATTTGCTGATCCTGAAGATGCATAAATTTGGCTAAGGAAATAGAAAGGATTTTATTTTTTTAGTAACCCGATGTCCAGAAGAAGATAAGGTCAAGTTAGCTACTTTCCAATTAGAGAAAGATGCGAGAATCTGGTGGAAGGCCACTGAAGCCACACTGACTAAGAAAGATTACACGGGAGGAATCTGTAGACCTCTACGATAATTAGTATTTCTCATAGAAATCCAAGAGAAGAAAGTCATGGAGTTTATCAACCTAAGACAAAGAAATATGTCTGTAGCAGAGTAAGAAGATCAACTTGCCAGATTGTCTCGATACGCTCCACAGTTAATCTCTATTGAGAAATTAAGGGCTAAAAGATTTCTGAATGGGTTGAAGTCCAATTATATTACTCACTTAGCACCCAAGCTGATCACATTTTATACCGATATGGTTAAGAGGGCATTAGCCCTAGAAGGTGCAACTGAGATAGCATACTGAATGAGAAATATAGCAAAGAATAAGAAGAAGGGCTCGACATCCTTCCACATCCATCAAGAAGTATCCATTATACCTAGACAACAAGGATGTTGGGATTACAAACTTGTAAAAATTGAATCTGGTTAAAAAGAAATCCATGTAATGTTGTGAAATCCTATAAAAGTTACTTTTATTTATAATGCCAACCTTTCATGTCATACTTGTCACCAGCATCAATGGGGATTTCGAGGATCTAGATTGACCTTTAGTGGGGGAGACCGTAACAATAATAAGACATTGTTTAGAACTTGCGAAACGCTCACTATATTATGAAGAATCTAACCAAGTTGCATCTAATTAAACCTGGAGATTGCAACCTTGACTCTTAAACCTTCGTGAATAATGCTAATACCAAACTTTCCATCGATGCCAGAGTTACGGGGCTTATGGCCGGTGCACATACCGTATGACTCGATAACCATGATAGAGTTGGTAAGATTAACCTAAACCAAATAAAACATAATAGACTGAACCTTGTGATCCATCCAAACTAGTCATAGAGTTTGGAGGACCAAACTCTTTTTAGTGGGAGGGGATTTGTAACATCTAAAATTTAAATAATAATAAAATATTGAACATTAGAAAAGATATTGATTTAAATTACCATGAAAGATACAAGAACATGATCACAGTTGAATCTAGAAACTTTTCACATAATTTATGTGATTCCGGTACTGTCTTTAGATGTGCGCACCCCGACAGGGCGTCATCAGAATTCAGTTACAAAGTAAAATCTAACAACACCATAATTACCATAAAAATGTACTAATCTAAAAAATATAGCTATTCTGGATTATTAATGCAAAGATATCCAGATTAAGTCGACATAATGATTTTTAGGGTAATTTTCACTTAATAGAAAACTAATTCGAAAATTAAACTAAAATCATCATAATTTGTATCACCTCTTTATTAACTTATGTTTGAAATTTCACCTCAATTGGATATCATTTAAGTATAAAACAAGTGGCCCAAAGAACCTAAATGAATTAAATCTGAATTACGTAATTGATTTACGTAAGCCAACTTACGTAAGCAAATAGCAACGTGTTGTTGCCTGGCTGATCCTTATCTAAGGAGGCTCGTGGCAATAGCTGGGTTGGAGGAAGAGGATAAGAATCAACCCTCATCTCTCCATAGGCTAGCCATTATAAAACCCCACCTACGTGTCTAACCCCGGTGAAATCTCCCCAGTGATTGCACCCCCATCGGCCACGATTTCAAGCACACCTTCTTCCCCTTCGAAGATAAACTCTACATATAAACCCCCCAGTAATCCTTATCCATCGCCCACTGCAGCTGCTACTGCTACTGCTACTGCTTTATCTACTGCTACTTCTTCTTCTTCGTCTTCTTCACACTCCTTCTTCTTCCTTCACTTCTTCTTCTGCTACTTCTTCCTTCTTTTGCTACTTCTTCTTCCTCTTCTTCCAACGCCTTCTGCTACTTCCTCTCTTCTCCACTGTTGCCTCTTCTTCTTCCACTTCTCTTTCCTTCCTCCACAGAACACCAACACTTCTTCTTCACCACTTCTTCTTCAAACCACCATTACCATCACCATTGTCCTACAAAGAAAGAGAGAAGGGAGTGAAGGAAGGAAGAGGGAAAGTGGGTGCAGAGGCAAAGAAGAAAGGAAAGAAGAAGGGAGAAGATAGGAAGAAATTGCAAAGAGGAAGAAGTGAGATAAGGAGCTTAGGGAGCAAACCCAACTCTAAAGTAGGTTCCTCTCTATCCATCTTGATTATTCACTTCTATTCTAAGCATATTTGGACCGTGTGATTTGAGTTTTGATGATTATGGTTTTTACCGTAACCGTTCGATCAATTTTACAATTTTTCTGTCAGGACTGCTTCTTCCAGAAGTGTCAGCAGAAATTCTGCGAGACTGCAAACTCCTACCTTATTTACACTTCATATCATTTAAGTAGATGTTATAATTTGATGTTTCATTTACTTAAGATATTACATGTAAATAAGGAAGTACCCCCCATTTGAATCTATGGCACTATCGTTTCATGATTTGCACTGAAAAGCTAAATCGATTGTTGTTCAAGCATATCGATTACTGACTAAGTGCCACATCAATTACTGTTTTAAAGTCCACATCAATTACTATACAAACACATCGATTACGGTTTACTTCAACATCGACTCCATTCAAACATCGACTTTGGTTCCACATCGATTTCATTTAAAACATCGATTTCACTTGAACATCGACTCCATGCAAACATCGACTTCGATTTAACATCGATTTCGTTTAGAACATAGATTTCATTTAAGCATTGACTCCTTTCCCACATTGACTCCGGTTCAACATCGATTTCATTTAGAACATCGATTTCACTTAAATACCGACTCCATTCAAACATCGACTTCGGTTCCACATCGATTTCATTTAAAACATCGATTTCACTTGAACATCAATTCCATGCGAACATCAATTCCATGCAAACATCAACTTTGGTTTAACATCGATTTCATTTAGAACATCGATTCTACTTAAACATTGACTCCGGTTCAACATCGATTTCATTTAGAACATCGATTCTACTTAAACATTGACTCCATTCAAACATCGACTCTGGTTCAACATCGATTTCATTTAAAACATCGATTTCACTTGAACATCGACTCTACTCAAATATCGACTTCGGTTTAACATCGATTTCATTTAAAACATCGATTTCACTTAAGCATCGACTCCCTTCCCACATCGACTCTGGTGCAACATCAATTTTATTTGAAATATCGATTTCACTTAAACATTGACTCCATTCAAACATCGACTTTGGTTCAAACATCGATTACTATTATACTTAAACATCGATTGCCACTATTTCAAAATGTCTCATATTGCATAACTGTGTTATCTCTTGAAATTTCAATCATTCCAACGGTTCTGAGATTCTTATACAGTCTTTTACATATGCCTTATCCTTGAAACTCCAAAGTGCTGCATAACTGTCCGGGAACACATCAATAATGAATGTGTCCTTACTGTTTAGGTCTTCAAACTCTACTGGATCAAGATGCTTATTGGGGCAAGTCCAAGTCCTTAGGAGGAACACCAAACTCGGCCACTGAATCGGACATGAGTTGTAAATGTCCTGCCAAGAATGGACATGCTGAGTGTCTCAGCATCAGACACTACCTACTGCTTCATTGAGGAAAATTCAATTATATGTTATTGTATCTCATCAGCATGACATAACTAGTTTTCACTTACTGTCAGTACGTGTTCAATGGATTGCTGGATAGTGATTACACATTTGATAATGATGGCATGTCGTTATGTGCCTGACACTCGTTATTCTGATTCGGTTCATTAATGTATCGATTTAATCACATGGTTTAATACTGTACATCTTGATTTGCATTATTCTTCCCTTTCTTGAATAATGTTAATTATTATCCTCGTGTGCAACAAATTTTCCTTGACTCTAATATCTATTTCTTTGTTATTCGAGGATAAATCCTACTGGGCAAGACTGCTCATACCTACTCTTTTTCCAGGTACACATCAGTTCTAGAAGGTGGGGCAACGGGAATTGTGTGCTGAGAGATCAACACTTGTCATGTCTGACCTTCGAATTACGGTTTGAGAATCATGTAAACACCTCAACTTTGAGGAACGACTATTAAATCTATATATTTATGTTAAGTCATGACCCCGAGCAATTTCTGCTCGAAAAATTTTAAATTTGTTCTCGATTTCCTGTTCAGTTGTGTCTCGACATTTATGGAAATATTAAATGACGGGACGTGACACTGCCACCATTATCTAGAAGGGTATATCGTACATCGGTCTATCCAATTATCTCGATGTCCTTCTTGAGTAACCTATGACCAGGAATATTTAGGATACGTGTTTAAAGATAATATGTCTCATTATCATGATCTTAATCCTCATTGCACAAACCCATGGACATCACAATATATAAACATCGTCTTATGCTTGTAATATAGAATAAGAAAATATCATTAATATTATTACCAAAAGAGATTAATATAAGATTACAAGTGTCATCACTAATATGAGTTGGCTTGCAAGACACTCATAACTAGTAGAACATGCGATCAAGATCTTAGATTGCAAGCTTCATCAACTAAGGAACCAAACTATGCCAATAGTAAAGTCCAATGGAGCAAGCATGGACAAGAAGAAGCCACCTAAGAACTAGACGAGATTATTAAGAAGAAGTACCCAGAGCTATTCATATGTTAGTTCATGAACCTCTCCTTAGATTCTGAAATGATTTCATGTGAATTTAGGGACCAAATTCTTTTAAATGGAGGAGGGTGTAATAATTTGAATTTTTTAAAATATAGATAATTTACAATTTTAATGAATAATAAAATTCATAATGCTTAAGGCACATTATTAAATCGGGTTATATGAGCCAAACTCTAAGTTAAATGGGCCATTAACTTGCACCTAAAAAATATAACCCAATAAATAAATTCAAATTTCTGAATAACTCCTAAATGAAATTGTAACGTCTAGACCGTTTGGATCGTGTTACAATAGGGTTGTGGGTCATTGCATGATCGTGTGTGGTGTTAGGTGTTTCTGGCAGGTTGCGTGTGTAATGTGGGCTGAAAATCCGGGCCTAATACACCCACAGACTCTCTATTTGTAAACATAATAGGGTGGTCTGTCGCATTCTGAATGCGACACACATTGCATCGCCTTCCTCCTGCCAGGGTTTTTCAGGGTTTGCCACATGCACGATGCGTGGCACGTGCATGGTTGCCACGTGGTGTTGGCGTCGAGAAGGCGATAGCCTAAACCATTGCGTTCGATCACGTATAGAAAATTACGTTTCCCTGCCATTGGAGTTCCTGTCGCCGCTCTGCTAGGGTTGCGCTGCCGCCGGCATGCTGGCCCTCTCCGGGGGCACTGGGTATTGGCCCCATGGCCGTTGCCGAGGGGGGATCCCAGTCCCCTCCTCCTGGACCTATATCGGCTCCTGCTCCATATCGCCATGAAGGAGGTAGACGCGATCAAGATGGAGGCACGGGTTCATCAGCCGTCGCTCCTCTCCATGACCGTGGCTGCGCTACGTCAGATGCATGCATGCATGCCATTAATGCTAATGGCCTCCCAGGACCATCTGCATGGGGACGTGACGGCACTCCCCTCTAGAAGTCTTTTGCTCAGATTCTAATGGAGTCTATTACCCCCGACCCTCCCCTTGAAGGTTCATGATCCTGCTAGCACTGACTCTGGAGAGCCTGCGGTATTCTTCACTCTTGAAGAGGTACGGATATCTTGTACACCTTTCAAGTTTTCTATCATCGCTCGTACTCCGCTCGGTCGGCCTTCCTTCTAGGATATTCGTACACACTTCACCCAACGTTTCAATTTTGTGAAAGACTTTGTTATTAGTGCCATGGATGGTCGACACCTCCTTATTCATTTCCAAGACAAGAGTGATTACCTTCAGGTCTTGTTGAAAGATACGCTATTTGTGAAGGGCAGATTATTCAGATTCTTTCAATGGTCGATGAATTTCTCTCCTGAGGAGGATTCTCCTTTAGTTCCTGTTTGGCTGGAGATGTCGGGGTTGCCAGCTAACTTCTATAATGAATCCATGCTTCGATCTATTGTTGGTAGTGTTGGACAGGTTCTACAGGTCGATAGAGATACTATAAGTTTATCCTGTGCGCATGCTGCTAGGGTCTGTGTTCAAACAGATATATCAAAGAAACTCCCCGACCGTGTCTGGATTGGTGTTGGCGCGGGTGGTATGTGGCAACAGGTGATATACCCGAATCCACCATCGTTCTGTCAATCGTGCAAGCGTCTTGGTCATCTCCTTTCCACCTGTAAGAAAGTCAATACCAATGTTAGCTCAATGCCCCCGGTTGATCATGATGTTCTTCAGAGCGCCCCACCCTCGGAAAAAAAAATATGGCGCCAGGTCATTAACGATAAGGGAGAAGATGATCGTGGTAAGTCCAAGTTGATAGATGATACTCTGGCAGTGATTATCTCTGAACCTGGTTCTTAGGATGAACCTAATGATAAGGTTGCTGGGTACTCTGGTGCTGCTATTCCTGTTAATGCCATGTTATCTGATGTTTTGCCTGTTGATATTAAGGCCCATCATGTAACGTCGTGTGTTTTTCGGATCCATGCGAATCTTGTGTGTTGTGGTGGTGGCGGCCGTTGTGAGGCCAATGTGAGATTGGTTGTGTGGAATGTATGGTGTGAATGTGTGGCTTGAGTAGGTGAAGTGCAGGGTTGGTCCTGAAATGAAATAGGACCTGCTGCAATTCAGTTGGAGTTGGCGGCCAGGGGTGGTCGTTGACCTGTTGGCATCTAGATAGGTGGACGTTGACTGCATGATCTTGGTGGCAGTATCTGTGGATGTTTATAGTGGCGGTTGTTCTTGGCGGCAGAAAGGGTTGACGCCAACCTGAGAATGATGCAGGTTATAGGCTCACCCGAGGGCAGGTTCTTCACCTGGTTCTCAATCCCTCTCGCCCCAGCTTGTTGCCCCAGTGTTCCTGAAGCTTCCAACAGGTACTGAAGGGTGCTTGGAGAATCGTAGAACACGTGGCGTCGCCAAATTGCGCAAGGAAACGTCGCATCGTGGTGCAATTCTCGTGGGAGCTCGCGGGGGGTTCGGTGTGAACCGGGCAATTGCAGGAGGTTCTAGCGTGTTCTGAGGTAGGGGACGAACCCAGTTAATGCCGTAGAAACATTAAAACACATCATAACCACCAAAATCAGCATGATAGTGTATTTCGGATTAAGGATTGCAGTTGCACCATACGGGGATAATGGGTGGTTTGAGCAATTTAGCTAGTGAAGCATGTTATAATGGGTTGTTCTGGGTTCCTATATGTTAAGAAACTGTTTTGGTATGTTTTTCTGTAATTATAATGGTTGGGAAACCCGCAGAACCGGATTAGGGTTTCTGCAGGGTTGGAGGCTGGAGATATTCGAGTCAAGTCGATTGACGCCAGTCTCATCAGCCTAGAGATAGACGGCCAGATCCCTTGCCGTCTACTTCCTGTAAGCGGCAGTCGATGTGGTCGCCTACTTGTGTTCATGCAGAAACGGCTATTTATGGTATTTGTAGATAATAAGTGGTGAGTTGGCACCTGTGTGCACTGAGTGCACATGGTTTCCGTGTTTAGCGTACGGGGTACACAGTTGGCTACTCACTTTCGTGACTGCGTGTTGTTCACGGGAGTTTAGTTGAGTTCACGTGTGGTGGACTGTCGTTACCTGAGGTTTACGTGAGGTTTCACGTGGTTTGTGTGTGACGCGCACGTGGTTTTGTGTACGTGGCGAGTAGTACGACGCCTACCGTGGTTACCTCTCCAGTTGGGTGCCCCAAGTTCTTTGTGAGCCAGGCTGTTAGCTCGGGGCTTTGTCCCGGTACTTGTGTTGTACCGTCGAGGTCTGTGTCGTCTGACCTGGACACCTCACTCTTGTGTTTGAGTAGCACGTCCGGCTGAGGGAAAGACGACAGTGGGACAGTGACACTTGTGTTTGTCTTTAGTCACTTGTAGCGCGCTCGTAGTTGGGGTACGGACACCAGTAGTCGACACTGGTCCCAGCTAGTCCTTTTCCAGTGCCTCACTCTAGAGAGCCTAGGCCAGGGTCTCCTGAGGTGTCAGGCATGGGCCTGTGACCGTGTGGTCTGCAGGTGGTGGTGTTTAGTTGGTCTCCACAGTTGCTTGACCTTTTCACGTGGAGCGGCAGCTGGACCTTTCGTCCGTGGCTGCGAGACTGAGAGGTGGACCTGTGTTAGTTTGTCCGAGTCAGTTTCTGGTGTCGCGAACCAGTTCACGTGACTCGTGTTTGGCTGTCTCTACTTTACCTTGTACACCTGTACTGGTTTGCCGTTTAATTATTAAAGTTGTTTCTCGTGAAAGACGGTGAGTACTTTTACAGCTTTAATATCCTGCTTACATGTTCTATAAATTGTTATTGTTTACTGCTTCGTACCTGTGGTTTTGGTTTGCTCGGTGTTGGGGGAGTTCCCTACTGAGCCAGTGACTAGCGAGGCTCACCCCTACCCGCACAGGTGAGAGCGAGGAGGACGTTTCTCGACGTCGTCCAGTTTGGAGCCGCGCCGTAGCGGTGCAGGGTCGGTACCTCCAGCTGTGTAGTGGCAGCTCCAGCAGTGTTGTTTAGTTAGTTGTTTACTTTCTTCAGTTGTACCTCGGGGTATGCCCCAGGCTCTTGTACTTCTTTTCAATTATGTGGAAATTTGGCTATGTAATCTTGTGAATTATATTTATAAAATGTGGTGTTCCTTTGTGTTTACACGGACATGTGGTTTGGTTTCCCTTGCGAGGCTTCGGCCCGTTCGCGGGAGGCGGATCCTTATTAAGCTTGTTATCGATTTAACGGGATTAAGTAAGGCTTTCCGTCACAGTTGGTATCAGAGCAAGGTCCGTGTTAATATAAGGGAACTAGAAAGATACATAGCCTTATTTCGGTCTTTGTACACTACTGGTAGGGACCCTGGTTTTGATAATTTGTTGTTTGATTTTTGTTTGGTGTTTTGTTTATGTAGAAGTTTCTGGAATGGCTGATAGAAGAGATTGGGGTGGTGGAGGAGATGATCCGGAGGAAAGTACCCAGCGTATGATAGAAAGAATCTGGGAAAGCCTCACGGATATTCGGGCAAGGATGGATCAACAGGCGCCGGTACCACCGGTTGCAGTGCCACCTGGGGATGGAGAGGCTGTACTGTAGCTCCAGCTCTGCCAAGAGTGGAGGTACCTTTTGCAGCACCTGTGCCACCACCACCACCAGTGTTGATAGCAAAAGAACCAGTGATGCAGGTGGAGAAGTTTCTGAGATTGCAGCCACCTACTTATTCAGGAGGGCCGAATCCAGATACAGCAGAGCACTGGATTCATGAAATAGAGAGGGTATTTGCAACTATGAGGTGTCCGGCAGCAGATAGAGTTGTGTTAGCTACTTGAGGGTTTTGCCTGGAATGGTGGCGACTGAAGATGCAGACCACCTTTGCAGGCAGGACAGGGAAAGGTATTACTTGGTCGGAATTTCTCGATGTATTTAATGATACATTCTTTCCGATTCAAGTGCAGCAGGTGAAAAGAGAGCAGTTTCGGACTCTCCAGCAAGGTAACTCTTCAGTTCTAGAGTACCAGATGAGGTTTATGGCGCTCAGCCGTTATGCACCTTATGTTGTTTCAGATAATAATATGATGGTTGAGTATTTTATTAGAGGTTTGAGAGTGGAATTGCAAGATGCGATAGTACCTCTCATGTGTAAGACAGTGGAAGAAGTAGCCCAGAGAGCAGCTACATTAGAGAGGTCTATTCGGACTCGTCAGGTGGGTGAGTCAGGTTCAGGTAGTTTCCGGCTACCGCAGCAGTCAGTGGGCAAGTAAAGGTAAAGCACTAGCAGGACCTTCTTCATCAGGCTTCAGTAAATGGGGTCAGAAATTAAAGTAGCATTTAAAGGCAAAGGAAGAGGATGGGGAGGTCGTTGCAGTTTCAGCAGGGCCGAGGTAGGCCTGAGGTGGAGGAGTCGCAGCAGAGTACTGCCAGGCAGCTTGTTACTCCACCGGGATATAGATGTTATAATTGTAATCAGCCGGGACATTTGATCCGCAATTGTCCCTATCCGAGAGAGTATGGTTATGGAAGAGGTGTGCAGCAGCAGCAGCAGCCTCAGCAGTTTCAGCAGCCACAATTGGTCATGGCAGAGGAGCACCGCAGCAGCGGGGTAGAGGCCGGGTTATGGCTATCACCCGAGCCCAGGCGGAGGCATCGAATATGATAGAAGGTACTTTACCTCTTTATGAATATTCAGCAAGAGTTTTATTTGATTCGGGTGCCTCTCATTCTTTTATTTCCGAAGAATTTCTGGATTGTATAGCTCATCCTTTAGAAGAGAAGTTCTGTGAGTTAGTAGTGGAGGTTCCTTCAGGTGAGTTCTTGCTCACTTCGAGCTATATAGATGAAGCTCTTGTTATGATTGAAGGGAACCAGATGCCAGGTCGGTTGTATGCCATGCAGTTGTCAGATTATGATATTATTTTGGGTATGGATTGGCTTGAGATGTATGGAGCAATGTTAGATTGCAGAAAGAAAAGGATCAGATTTTGTCATCCTAATGGTGCAGTATTTGAATATCAAGGTATGCCTTTTTATACC
The DNA here is from genome assembly GCA_014218235.1 of Colocasia esculenta. Taxonomy (NCBI): domain Eukaryota; kingdom Viridiplantae; phylum Streptophyta; class Magnoliopsida; order Alismatales; family Araceae; genus Colocasia; species Colocasia esculenta. The sequence continues at coordinate 31,483,281 of CM024757.1, read as the reverse complement.
TCTAAGTTTCTAATTTCTGCAATTAAAGCTAGAAAGTTGATAAATGCTGGGTGTGTGGCTTATTTAGCCTCGGTAAGTTGGTAGAAGCTAGTCAGCCAGTGGAAGCAGTTCCCGTGGTTAGGGAATTTGCTGATGTTTTCCTGAGGATTTGCCTGGTTTAGCTCCACATAGAGAGGTGGACTTTACCATTGAATTGCTGCCAGGTACCATGCCGATTTCTAAAGCTCCATATCGGATGGCACCAGCAGAACTTAAAGAATTGAAAAAGAAGTTAGAAGAGTTGTTGCAGAAAGGGTTCATTAGACCGAGTCATTCCCCGTGGGGAGCGCCGGTTTTATTTGTGAAAAAGAAAGATGGAAGTTTTCGGATGTGTATTGATTATAGGAAGTTGAATGATGTGACCATCAAGAATAAGTACCCGTTGCCAAGAATAGATGATCTGTTGATCAGTTGCAATCAGCAAAGTGTTTCTAAAATTGATTTGAGGTTCGGGTACCATCAGTTGAGAATTAAAGAGGAGGATATAGATAAGACAGCTTTTAGAACTAGATATGGTCACTTTGAGTTTGTGGTTATGCCATTTGGGTTGACTAATGCTCCTGCAGGTTTTATGGATCTGATGAATAGAATTTTCATCCATATTTAGATCAATTCATTGTGGTCTTTATCGATGATATTCTGATTTATTCAGCATCTGAAGAGGAGCATGCAGCTCATTTGAGGTTTACCCTGCAATTATTAAGGGATAACCAGTTGTTTGCCAAATTCAATAAGTGTGAATTTTGGCTGAAAGAAATTCAGTTTCTGGGTCATGTTATCTCAGCTAGAGAAGTAGCAGTGGACCCAAGTAAAGTGGAAGCGGAATGAGATGGGAAGTGCCTAGGTCGATAACCGAGATTAGAAGTTTTCTGGGATTAGCAGGTTATTATAGGCGATTTATTCAAGATTTTTCCAAGATTGCGGCACCTATGACTAAATTGACCAGGAAAGGTGTGCTTTTGTGTGGTCCGGTGAATGTCAGAAAAGTTTTATGAATTAAAGAAGAGACTTAACTCAGCACCTATATTGACATTGCCGGCAGGGAGTGGTGGTTTTGTATTATACTGATGCTTCAAGAAGAGGACTTGGCGCAGTGCTTATGCAACATGGCAAAATGATAGCTTATGCGTCCAGGCAATTGAAGCCAGCAGAAGAGAATTACCCCACTCATGATTTAGAATTGGCAACAGTTGTGTTTGCCTTGAAAATGTGGAGGCATTATCTGTATGGCGAGAGATTCGAGATCTTTACAGATCATAAAAGCTTGAAGTATATCTTCTCGCAGAAAGATTTAAATCTCCTTCAGCGCAGATGGATTGAATATTTGAAGGATTATGATTTCAGTTTGGCTTACCATCCGGGTAAGGCCAATGTTGTAGCAGATGCCTTGAGTAGAAAGGCATATGTAAGTTTGATGATGATGGTTAAAGAATGGAAGTTGTATGAGGAGGTAGTAGAGAATTCTTTGTATGTGCCCAGTAATCAGCGACGGGCAGTGCTAGCTGCTAGTGCTGTAGAGCCGTCTTTGTATTGGCAGATAATTGAAGCTCAGAGAGCAGATGCAAGTTTATCTAAAATTGTGAAAATGGAAGGAGTTACTATTGATGATAATTGTGTGGTCAGGCTCAGAGGCAGGTTGTTTGTTCCAGCAGAGAGAGAGGTAAAGCAGCGAGTGTTGGAAGAGGCTCATAAATCTAAGTACACTATTCATCCGGGTAGTACTAAAATGTACCATGATTTGAGGAAGCATTTCTGGTGGCCTCTTATGAAGAAAGAAATAGCAGAGTTTGTTGCAAAGTGTGCTATCTGTCAACAGATTAAAGCAGAGCATCAGAAGCCTGGAGGTTTGTTGCAACCGTTGCCCATTCCACAGTGGAAGTGGGATGATATTGCTATGGATTTGTGGCAGGTTTACCAAGGTCGAGTTCGGGCATAATGGAATATGGGTATTTGTTGACAGATTGACTAAAGTGTGCAGATTAGTGGCAGTAAGTATGTCTTGGACAGTGGACAGGTTGGCGAATATTTATATTGAAAGGATTGTTCCACTGCATGGTATTCCGAAGACTATTGTGTCAGATAGAGATCCAAGATTTACTTCTGGTTTTTGGAGAAGTTTGCAGAAAGTAATTGGTACTGAATTGAGATATAGCTCCGCTTATCATCCCCAGACAGATGGTCAGACAGAGAGGACTATTCAGACAATTGAAGATATGTTGCGGGCTTGTTGTTTGGTTTGGGGAGGTAGTTGGGAGCATCATTTGGGAATGGTTGAGTTTGCCTACAATAATAGTTATCATACCAGTCTTGGGATGGCACCGTATGAAGCTTTATATGGAAGGCCATGTAGAACCCATTGAACTGGCATGAAGTGGGAGAAAGGCAATTTGTGGGTCCTGAATTAATTCAGCAAACCACTGAAGTAGTGAAGCTTATTAAAGAGAAATTGCAGGCAGCTCAAAGTAGGCAGAAAGAAAAGTTATGCAGATGTCTGGAGGAGACCACTTCAGTTTGAGGTAGGAGATTTTGTTTTCCTGAGAGTTTCTCCAAGTAAGGGAATTATGAGATTTGGCAAATCTGGGAAGTTGAGTCCAAGATATGTAGGACCTTTCCAGGTAATTGAAAGAATTGGGGAGGCAGCTTATAGGCTGGATTTGCCAGCAGATTTTGCAGATGTGCATGATATTTTCCATGTTTCTATGTTGAGAAAATGTATTAAAGATCCAGCTCAAATAATCAGATATCAAGGTGGTGACCTGAGACCGGACATGACTATGCCTGAGTATCCGGTGCAGATCACAGATCGAAAAATGAAAAAGCTGAGAAATAAAGAAATTGAGCTAGTTAGAGTGAGATGGGAGAATAGGTTGGGTGGCGAGGATACCTAGGAATTAGCCGAGGAGATGGCTAAAGGGTATCCCTATCTGTTTGAATGAGCCTTCGTATTTTCTTTTTAGATGATAGTGCTTGTAAAAGTATGTATGTTTAAGTTGTTTAATTGTAAATTGTGTTATGAATTTCGAGGTCGAAATTTTCTTTTTAGATGATAGTAATGTAACGTCGTGTGTTTTTCGGATCCATGCGAATCTTGTGTGTTATGGTGGTGGCGGCCGTTGTGAGGCCAATGTGAGATGGTTGTGTGGAATGTATGGTGTGAATGTGTGGCTTGAGTAGGTGAAGTGCAGAGTTGGTCCTGAAATGAAATAGGACATGCTGCAATTCAGTTGGAGTTGGCGGCCAGGGTGGTCGTTGACCTGTTGGCGTCCAGATAGGTGGACGTTGACTGCATGATCGTGGTGGCAGTATCTGTGGACGTTTATAGTGGCCGTTGTTCTTGGCGGTAGAAAGGGTTGACGCCAACCTGAGAATGATGCAGGTTATAGGCTCACCCGAGGGCGGGTTCTTCACTGGTTCTCAATCCCTCTCGCCCCAGCTTGTTGCCCAGTGTTCCTGAAGCTTCCAACAGGTACTGAAGGGTGCTTGGAGAATCGTAGAACGTGTGGCGTCGCCAAATTGCTCAAGGAAACGTCGCGTGGTGCAATTCTCGTGGGAGCTCGCGGGGGGTTCGGTGTGAACGGGCAATTTCAGGAGGTTCTAGCGTGTTCTGAGGTAGGGGACGAACCCAGTTAACGCCGTAGAAACATTAAAACACATCATAACCACCAGAATCAGCATGATAATGTATTTTCGGATTAAGTTGCACCATGCAGGGATAATTGGTGGTTTGAGCAATTTAGCTAGTGAAGCATGTTATAATGGGTTGTTCTGGGTTCCTATATGTTAAAGAAACTGTTTTGGTATGTTTTTCTATAATTATAACGGTTGGGAAACCCGCAGAACCGGATTAGGGTTTCTGCAGGGTTGGAGGCTGGAGATATTGGCGTCAAGGTCGATTGACGCCAGTCTCATCAGCCTGGAGATAGACGGCCAGACCCCTTGCCGTCTACTTCCTGTAAGCGGCAGTCGATGTGGTCGCCTACTTGTGTTCATGCAGAAACGGCTATTTATGGTATTTGTAGATAATAAGTGGTGAGTTGGCACCTGTGGTGCACTGAGTGCACATGGTTTCCGTGTTTAGCGTACGGGGTACACAGTTGGCTACTCACTTTCGTGACTGCGTGTTGTTCACGCGAGTTTAGTTGAGTTCACGTGTGGTGGACTGTCGTTACCTGAGGTTTACGTGAGGTTTCACGTGGTTTGTGTGTGACGCGCACGTGGTTTGTGTACGTGGCGAGTAGTACGACGCCTACCGTGGTTACCTCTCCAGTTGGGTGCCCCAGGTTCTTTGTGAGCCAGGCTGTTAGCTCGGGGCTTTGTCCCGGTACTTGTGTTGTACCGTCGAGGTCTGTGTCATCTGACCTGGACACCCTCACTCTTGTGTTTGAGTAGCACGTCCGGCTGAGGGAAAGACGACAGTGGGACAGTGACACTTGTGTTTGTCTTTAGTCACTTGTAGCGCGCTCGTAGTTGGGGTACGGACACCAGTAGTCGACACTGGTCCCCAGCTAGTCCTTTTCCAGTGCCTCACTCTAGAGAGCCTAGGCCAGGGTCTCCTGAGGTGTCAGCATGGGCCTGTGACCGTGTGGTCTGCAGGTGGTGGTGTTTAGTTGGTCTCCACAGTTGCTTGACCTTTTCACGTGGAGCGGCAGCTGGACCTTTCGTCCGTGGCTGCGAGACTGAGAGGTGGACCTGTGTTAGTTTGTCCGAGTCAGTTTCTGGTGTCGCGAACCAGTTCACGTGACTCGTGTTTGGCTGTCTCTACTTTAGCTTGTACACCTGTACTAGTTTTCCGTTTAATTATTAAAGTTGTTCTCGTGATCGGCAGACGGTGAGTACTTTTATAGCTTTAATATCCTGCTTACCTGTTCTATAAATTGTTGGTATTGTTTACTGCTTTCGTACCTGTGGTTTTTGGTTTGCTCGGTGTTGGGGGAGTTCCCTACTGAGCCAGTGACTAGCGAGGCTCACCCCTACCCACACAGGTGAGAGCGAGGAGGACGTTTCTCAACCGTCGTCCAGTTCGGAGCCGCGCCGTAGCGGTGCAGGGTCGGTACCTCAGCTGTAGTGGCAGCTCCAGCAGTGTTGTTCAGTTAGTGTTTACTTTCTTCAGTTGTACCTCGTGATGACCAACTGTCCCCATATAAAATAATTCATTTATTTATATATTAATTTTGATGATTAACAAAACATTACTAATGAATTACTTGAGTCTTGAGGACAGGAAATAAAAGCAAAAGAAAAGTTCAAGACAATCAGGTAAAGTCTAATTTTATGTCTTGTCCAAGTCTTTGTATTAACTTCTTCATAATTCATATAGACTTCTATTGATAATCAGAACGATTCCCTTATAACTTCATGATAGTCATCATAACGATTTCATAAGTATTATGATCAAACAAATCGATGCCGTAACGATTTCCTAAAGATTTCATAACGATTCTATAAGACAGCGCAACGACCTGTCTGCCGTAACGATTTCTTTAGTTCTCGTAATGATTTCTTTGAAACTCGTAACGACTTCCTAGCCGTAACGATTTCTTTAGTACTCGTAACGATTTCTTTAGTTCTCGTAACGATTTCTTTGAAACTCGTAACGACTCCTAGCCGTAACGATTTCTTTAGTATTGGTAACGATTTCTTTAGTTCTCGTAACGATTTCTTTGAAACGTAACGACTTCCTAGCCGTAAGGATTTCTTTAGTTATCGTAACGATTTCTTTAGTTCTCGTAACGATTTCTTTGAAACTCGTAACGACTTCCTAGCCGTAACGATTTCTTTAGTTCTCGTAACGATTTCTTTGAAACTCGTAACGACTTCCTCCCCGTAACGATTTCTTTAGTTCTCGCAACGATTTCTTTAGAGTTCATAATGACTTGATAAGTGTTCATAATGATTTACTTTGCGTAACGATTTCTTTAGATCTCACAACGATTTCCTTAGAGTTCATAACGACTTGATAAGTGTTCATAACGATTTGCTTTGCACAACGATTTCTTTAGAGCTCATAACGACTTGATAAATGTTCATAACGATTTGCTTTGCGCAACGATTTCTTTAGAGCTCATAACGACTTGATAAATGTTCATAACGATTTGCTATGACTCATAACGATTTCATAAGTCATACAGTCATCGATTTCATATCTTGATATTTTATTCATCTTAAAGCATTGACCAGTCAAAGCCCACGTAGACATCTTTCTGACGCTTTTGCATTTATGAGATCTGAACATATCTCTGCATGCATGCAGATCATATCATCCTTTAACGTGCCTACTCTGATAACATCTTTTAGACCTAAGTCTTTTGGCTTTACTATTTTCATGACTATTGCTACTGACGTTGACTGACATCAGAAATAGCTTACCTGTCTGCTATTCAAGATTGACATCTGTGCAGACCTCTGAACTAGCTTCATGGTACAACGTTAAACAAATAGAAGCCAGTGAATATCTTGGAAGATCTCATCTCTTTGCGTGCTCAAGTAATCAAAAGACTGTTGACAGGAAGCTTCCAAGACTTCAGATATCATTTAGTCTAACGACTACTTAAAAGAGAGAGAACGGACTTTTTAACGTCTAGATTTCAAATTGAAGATATATATACAAGTCAGAAGAACAGAAGAAACAACATTCAAGAAAAGCATTCAAATTCTTCTGAAGAAAAGTGTAGAGCAGAAAAACTTCATTCCTCTTAGCTTTTGCTCTTTTGCTCTCTTCTAGCCAGTGAAAGATCATTTGGAGAGAGCTTGTGTAGTTCTGAGAGTGAGCCTAGATTTAGATTCTTCACTCTCAGTGCTAGGTCCTTCAGATCATTGCTTGTTGCAGTTTGATCTAGGGGCTTGTCTTTCAATCCTCTCTTTGTGTTGTTCCCTTCTGGTGTGAAGGAAGACCTGGTGGTGTCCAGGGTGTTGTTCCCTTCTGGTGTGAAGGAAGACCTGGTGATATCCAGGGTGTTGTTTCCTTCGGGTGTGAAGGAAGACCATCTGAGCTGGGTGTTGTAGTGTCCTTAAGGGGGACTGTACCCTTGTTAGTGAAATCCTGAGGTATTGCTCAGGGACTGGACGTAGTTCTCCTGTGGAAAGGAGTTCCGAACCAGGATAAAAATCTGTGTCTGTGGTTGTGCTTCTGTATGTTGCTATCTCATTTCCTCTAACTCTAATCATCGTTTTAAGTTGTTGTAATCTTTTAGTGAACAGGTTTCTAATCAAAGATCAATTTTTAATAACCCATTCATCCCCCCTCTGGGCTAGCTAGCTGGGCAACAAGTGGTATCAAAGCGAGTCTCTTCGACAAAGAAGAAGATCCAACGATCTGAAGAGCAAAGATCAATGGCAGCCCAAGGCAACTTCGAAGGTCAGTCAGTCAACAGACCCCATTGTTCGATGGTGAAGATTATCCGTATTGGAAGACCAGAATGGAATATTTTCTACAAGGCCACGACTATCAAATCTGGTCGATAGTAGAAGAAGGTGACCTGGTTGTCACAAATGAGAAAGCACAATGGACAGATGAAGACAGAAAGAAAATCTCCTTGAATTGTAAAGCCAAGAGCATTTTATGTTGTGCTCTAAGCAAGAAGGAGTTTAACAGAGTCTCAGCCTGCAAATCCTCCATGGAAATGTGGGAAAAGCTAAGGATTACATACGAAGGTACAGATAAAGTAAAGGAGACAAGAATCGACATTCTTGTCACTCAGTATGAGAGATTTCAAATGCAGTCAAGTGAGTCAATCACCCAATGTTCAGTCGATTCCAATATCACCAATGGTTTAGCCAGTCTAGGAAAGTCCTATGAGATTGCAGATATGGTAAGAAAGATTCTCAGATCCTTGCCATCTTCATGGACACCAAAGGTCACAGCTATCGAAGAAGCTAATGACCTTAAGAGAATGTCAGTAGAAAAGCTCATCGGGTCCCTCATGGCCCATGAAATCAACATGGAAAGGCTAGGAGAATCATCTAGCAGAAAGAAGCACTCCAATGCTTTGAAAGCAGAAGAAGAGTCATCAGAAGCAAGCTCTAGCGAGAGTGAGGTAGACAGCGAAAATGAAGAAGCAATGCTCTCTAAGAGATTGCAGCGCATCCTGGCCAAGAAGAAAAATTTCAATCCAGCAGAAGGTACTTTAAGAAAAATAAAGACTTCAAAAGATCAGATGGCAAAGAAATGAAAGAAAGGAGAGACCATTGTTATGAATGCAAGAAGCCTGGACATATCAAGGCAGATTGTCCAATGCTAAAGAAAAATGATCACAAGAAGAAGGATAGCTCCAAGAAGTTCAGAAGATACAAGAAAAAGGCAATGGCAGCTGCTTGGGAGAACAGCAGTGACTCAGACAGTGAGTCAAGCTCAAGCAGTGATGAAGAAGAAGCCAACCTGGCTCTCATGGCCAACATCGAAGAAAAGGTAACTCTGACTCTTCTTTCGATTCTTGTAATAATTCTGATTCAGATTCTGACAATTTGGAAAGCGCCTTCAATGAACTTTACGACAAATATAAAGAGGTGTCTAAATTACTTAAGATTAGTAAGAAGAATAATACATGCTTAGAAAACACTAACTCAGACTTAAAAACATAGAAAATGAAGAACTAGAAAAGCAATTAATCGAACTAAAAAGAAGAAATGAATTGTTGTGTGAAGACTTAAAGTTAAGAATAAACAAATAACACAATTAGAAAAACAAGAAAGTGTAGATGAATTAAGAAAAGAAATAAAAATCTAAATGAAGAGAATGAGAAATTAGCAAGCACATTAGAAAAATTTACAAATGGTAAGAATCCCTTAATATTAAAGGAGCTAGACGCTCAGTAAAGAGAAAAGATGGTGTAGGCTACACACCACTGAAAATGCGAAAAACTATAATTCACCTAAGGTATATCCAACTCCAAGATTTGTTCCTGAGAAAATACAGCCTATAAAGCTAATTTTAAGTATATTGAAAGAGTAAAAAAAAACATCATGTTGTAGTCACTGTAATAAGCTAGGTCATTTAAAATCCACCTGTCCAACAAGACATAAGAAGTGGATAATGAAAGTAAAAAATAATGATACTGACCCATCAGGACCCAAAAGAACTTGGGTACCTAAAGCTTGATGTCTTAATTTCAGGTTAATCCTCGAGCATCCAAATGGTATTTGGATAGTGGGTGTTCAAGGCACATGACAGGAAACCTGAAGCTGTTTTCCCATCTCCAAGCTGAAGAAGGAACAGTCACTTATGGGGATAATGGGAAAGGAACTGTAGTAGGCAGTGGATCAGTAAATAGCAAAGGAAAAACAGTCATAGAAGATGTGCTATTAGTCAAAGGATTAAAGCACAATCTCATCAGTATAAGTCAACTGTGTGATAGAGGTCATCAAATCAAATTTCAAGAATCAAAGTGCAGCATACTAAAGGATGGAGTAGTCATCTTTGAAGCAAATAGAGAGAAGAATCTGTACGTGCTCTACCTTGAAGAACTCAAAGAGCAAAATGTGTGTCTGGCAGCCAGCAAAGACAAATCAACTGAGCTGTGGCACAGAAGACTAGGCCACTGCAGCTTGGACGGATTGAACAAGCTTAGAAAGAGGAATCTTGTGGAAGGTCTACCAAAAGTCAATGGAAAATTGAAAAGCGTTTGTAAACCCTGTGCTAAAGGAAAGCACACAAAGAGTTCCTTCAAGTCAAAGACAGTGGTGACAAACTCAAAACCCTTAGAGCTCCTACATATGGATCTATTTGGACCAATGAGGACTACCAGTCTTGGAGGAAAGAATTTTGGATTTGTCATAGTAGATGACTACTCAAGATTCACATGGGTATCATTCTTAGAGCATAAAGATGATAGTTTTGATAATTTTGTCAGTTTCAGTAAGAAGTCCAGAAAGATCAGAAGTTCAGTATTGTGTCCATTCGATCAGACCATGGTGGTGAGTTCCAAAATGAAAAGTTTGCTAGATTCTGTGATGATCAAGGAATTCAGCACAATTTCTCAGCACCAAGGACACCACAGCAAAATGGTATAGCTGAAAGGAAGAACAGAATCTCTTGGATATGGCAAGAACCATGCTCTCTGAATATGAGCTACCAAGATATTTTTGGGCTGAAGCAGTCAACACAGCCAGTTACATTGTCAACCGAGTAATGATCAGGCCAATACTGAAGAAGACTGCATATGAGTTGTTCAAAGGAAAGAAGCCAAAGGTAAGTCATTTCAGAATCTTTGGATGTCCTTGCTTTATTCACAACAACGGAAAAAGGGACATTGGTAAGTTGGATGCCAAGTCAGATGAAGGCATCTTCATGGGGTATACTTCTAAACCCAGAGGCTATAGAGTTTTCAATAAACGCTCACTATTAATTGAACAAACTGTGCATGTATTTTTGATGAAACTAACTTCCTTAAGAAAGGAAGTAGATAGTGATAATGATGATGCAGATGAACTGTCCAAAAAGCTTAAAGATACATCAATTGTGGACAAGGATGATCCACCTCTGGAAGAATTACAACAAGAAGAAATTACTCATGAAAATCTTCCAAAGGAATGGAGATACAAGAAAGATCACCCACTTGAGAATATCATTGGTGATCCATCCATAGGGGTAAGAACAAGAGGTAATGTAATCCCTGTGATTATTTAGCCTTTGTTTCTCAGATAGAGCCTAAGACAGTCAATGAAGCTTTAACTGATGAATCTTGGATAATAGCCATGCAAGATGAATTAAATCAATTCAAGAGAAACCAAGTATGGTCACTTGTTCCTAGACCATCAGATCATCCAGTTATTGGCACCAAATGGGTGTTCAGAAACAAATTGGATGAAACTGGTGTAATCTTAAGAAACAAGGCCAGATTGGTAGCTCAGGGCTATTCTCAAGAGGAAGGCATAGATTTCGATGAAACCTATGCACCTGTAGCTAGACTTGAGGCTATTAGAATCTTACTTGCATATGCATCAGCTCTAAACTTGACACTATTTCAAATGGATGTTAAATCAGCATTCTTAAATGGTTTTTAAAAGAGGAAGTGTATGTTGAACAACCTCCAGGTTTTGATGACACCGAATTCCTAATCATGTTTTCAAACTCCATAAGGCATTATACGGTTTAAAAAAAGCACCTAGAGCCTGGTATGAAAGGCTTAGCTCTTTTCTGTTAAATCATGGTTTCAATAGAGGCAAAGTAGATAGCACATTATTCATAAAGTCAAAGGTCAATCACATACTATTAGTTCAAATCTATGTAGATGATATCATTTTTGGTTCTACTGACAAATCTCTTTGCAAGTATTTTGAGAAGCTTATGCAGGGAGAATTTGAAATGAGTATGATGGGGGAGCTAAACTACTTCCTTGGATTGCAAGTCAAGCAAGGGAAGGAAGGCACCCCATCTGTCAAGCCAAATACACCAAGGAACTCCTGAAGAAGTTTGGATTCGATAATGCCAAACCACTGTCAACTCCAATGAGCACATCAACCAGAATGGACAGTGATCAAAATGGTAAAAAGGTAGATCAAAAGATTTATAGAGGTATGATAGGGTCTCTTACTTTATTTAACAGCAAGTAGACCAGACATCTTGTTTAGTGTATGTATGTGTGCTAGGTATCAAGCAGACCCTAGAGAATCACACCTAATTTCTGTAAAAAGAATATTTAGATATTTAGCTAGAACTCATGATTTAGGTCTTTGGTATCCAAAATCATGTGAAATAGATTTAGTAGGATATTCTGATGCTGACTATGCTGGATGCAAGATAGATAGAAAGAGCACCAGTGGTTGTTGTCAATTTCTTGCAGGATGTTTGATATCATGGTCTTCAAAGAAACAAAACTCAGTGGCACTATCAACAGCTGAAGCTGAATATGTAGCTGCTGGAAGTTGCTGTACACAACTCCTTTGGATAAAGCAACAACTTGAAGACTTTGGATTAAATATCAAATCAATTCCATTGCTGTGTGACAACACCAGTGCCATTAATCTGACCAAGAATCCAGTTCAGCACTCAAGGACAAAACATATTGAGGTTAGATATCATTTTATTCGTGATCATGTTGCAAATGGAAATATAGAAATATCCTTTATTGATACAAATAGCCAACTAGCAGATATCTTCACAAAAGCCCTACCTGAAGAGAGATTTACATCTCTTAGAAGGGAATTAGGGATGTGCAATTTGTGAAAAGATTCTGTATCAAAATGGCATATAAAACTTTTCAGAAGAAATGAAAATTTTCTCCTCTCTCTCTCACTTTAAGCAAAAACTTAGTTTATTTACTCTTCCTTGACCGCTATTGTGTTAAAAGCAGTTTGACTCGTCAAACTTTTTGTCGCGTTCTGCCGTTACCGCCTTTTGGCGCTTCTGTTTTTGATAAAAATAATTCTAATTAGTCAAATCGTCTGGGAACGACTCATCTTCTACCTTTACCCTTTCTCCTTTATCTATTCACCCAAAGCCGATGCCCTAACGATTCCGGCATCGACTCTCTGCAAGATTTGAAGCTTTCCCTTCTTCCCGCGAAGAATCCCTCGAGAGCTTCCATCTCTTCCATCATTCCCTTCTCCAGAACAGTTCTTCTTCTCTCTACCCATGGCCGCTCTCGATGATCTCCGGAAGTGTAGGGGGCTACAGTGCTGAGTACCTATCCGCAGAACAGCAGGAAAGGTTCACCTTCGTGAAGACAAAGGTTTGCGGAAACAAGGCAGTGGATGTTCCAAATCTCGAGAGAATGGCATGGGAAGTATAGCAGAAACTCTGAGAAGGATGCAGTGGATGGAAATTGCCACTTTCACCGAGGTAAGCTATCCCGACTTGGTGAAAGCATTTTATGTGTGCTTAAGGTCCGAGGCAGATGGGTCCCTTGTATCATCAGTAAAGGGAATCCAAATTAAAGTCGATCATGAGCTGTTGCACATGTTGTTTGGAGTGAAGACGTCTGGATTCAGTGGGATTCATGCAGTGAACGATGAAGCAAAAGGCCTTGGCATTATAGGTCCAGGGTTAGGCTAAGAGACGGAAAATTGGATATTAATCAGATGAATGCATACAACCGTCTTCTTCATTTCATTATCTGTCAAATTTTGGTTCCTCGCAGTGCACCTTCTCAACGTGCACTAGGGCAGACTCTGATATGATGTTTTGGGCGATTCAACAAAAGGAGATTAATATGGCGCAAGTCATGTTGGAAAGGATGAAATTTGCCAGAGACCAAATATGGGATACAAAAAGTAAGTTAAATGTCTCATTGCCCTATGCTCATCTACTTACAAAGATTTTCAAACACTTTGGAATAGATTTATCCGGGGCAGTTGTGGAGAAGATGGGCCAGTGTATAAGGTCTAGAAATCTCAAGAAAAGTGGTTTCTCTGTGATTGAAGGTGTATGGTCTAAGACCACTGTGGCCGAGGGAGAGGCCATAATTGGTGATGTAGAAATTCCTGATGTTCAGGAAATGGCAGCAGCTCAGCCATCAGCAGAGCAGCAGGCAGTAGTAGTAGCACCGCAGCGCAGCAGCAAGCAGAAGAGTCAGTAGCGAGCAGCAAGCAGCTCAGCCATCAGCAGAGAGCAGCAGGCAGTAGCACCAACATTTCAGCAAGAAATCTTACAGCTTCTGTAGTTGAGGAGGAAGTGGCAGATAAAGCAAGTGATTCGCCTACCTCAATAATTGGCTCAATTCTTAGGGATTTAGTTGAATCCGCTCTCTCCATGCGAATCGACTCACAGTCTGGTGAAATTGAAATGGAAGAAGCTATGGCAGGAGGGCTATATTGAAGAATCAATTCCTGTGGAGCAGTCCAGTGCTCCAGTAGATCCAGTTGAAGAGGAAGCTCCTGTTCAGGGGGAGCAAATGGAAGTGAAAGGAAGCTCCTGCTCAGGGGGAGTGTCTATTGAAGAACCAGCACCTCAGAGGAAAGGCAAGAGGATAGTTCACAGAAAATTCAGAAGAGCCACAAGAAAGTCTATCTGAAACCGGTTTGGAATTGTTGAAGGCTCAGGGAGAGGTTCTGTCTCAATGCAGTCCAGTGTGCAAGGGATACTTGCTAGTCAAGCTTCGACCACCTCAGAGCTCTCTTAGTCAGAAATGCAATGAAGTGGTTTAATAAAGAAATGTCTGAAATGAAGTCGATGCTAGCAGTTCTTTCAAGGTCAAGTGGAGTTTCTCCTGCAGCTACTCAGAGCAGACAGCTGCTGTTCCCGGCCACCAGGGCCTCCAGCTCAAGAGTCTCGGCCAGCAGGGCATCAGTTCAAGCATCAGGGCCACCAGGGCCATCTGTGCAAGCTTCAGGGTCATCAGGACCCTCTTCAGTTGTCAGAGAAGGTCAAGTCAAAGGGAAAGAGCCCATGACAGCTACTAAGGCCCCTGACATTCTACTCTTGCAACTCCAACCCTCTCTTCACCTTCATCTCCTTCTACAGCCCCTCCAGCACCACCAACTCTCAAACACCCTCTGTCTCGCACCCAACCTCTTCCTCTCTCATTTCATCTCAACCTTCTTTCTCTCCCACTCTTCTCACACCTCAGCTCCATCATCATTCTCACCTTCTTCACCTCTCACTCAAACCACTCCAATTCACCCGTCTACATCCTTCAATCCCAAACACCTCTTCTATCCTCCTACTCCTCCTTCTTCTGTCACTCTTATTCCGGAAAAACCTTCACTACTTGGTGTCTTTGACACAAATCTGCCAGATGATTTTGAGAGAAATATCCTTATCACCATTCTCTCCACTGCCACTCATATCCACAGGACTGATCCTCCCAGTCCTGCCAAGGAAAAGAGAAAAAATCATCCTCTGTCAGCATCTCCTCCTCCCCATTATTTCCTCCTCTTTGGTACTCTCTCACCCTTGAACCTCAGAGAAGATTCCTCTATAAGGAATATCTTCAAAAATGCATCCTCTCTACCATCTATGGTATCCTTTCCTACCTCTCTGAGCATCTAAACATTGTTCTTCCTCTTACCCAGCTGTCCCACCCTCAAAAATCCAAAATCTTTGAGGGCACTGAGTTCAAGACTGAAGATCAGTGGGCCAATGTCAAGGGCAACAAAGCTCTATACAGCAAATACGACTGCCAGGGCAGGAATCTCTTACCCATCGAGCTCACCCACTCACTCTTTCTGAGTGGTTCATTATTCAGCATAAGAAGTCGTGGGGAACCTTCATTTTGAAAGAGATCAGAATTGCCAAGACTTTTCAGCTGTACAGTGACTTTTGCTATTTGAACAAGCTGCCTGAAGTTCAGTTCTACCAATTTCATTCAGCTGTAGTGATGCTGAGATCAGAACGTCTAGTAAATCTTCCCCTCATAGTGGACTTTGCCGATCTCAAAGTTGACTCTCCTGTCCTTCTGCCAAAGCTACATTCCCTAGTGTTTGACTCTGATGCAGGCTCCCATGCCTTTGACATGTTTGCTAAGCAGATGGGGAGAATGTCAGCCAAGCAAAATAGAATGCCCTCCTTTTTGTGGTTTATCTTCAGAGAATACCACTCTGGCTGCATTTCCTCTCAAGTTCTGGCCCCTCTCATTTCTGAATGTGAAAGGCTTACTCCCACCATATGGGAAACTCTCTACAAGGAACCCCATCTCCAGTTACAAGCCATCAACAGTTCCTTGGCTCGTCAAGATAAGCCCATTCTATCAGCCGAAGCCTTCATGGATCTCAACCCCATAAATCCAATTCAAGATATCTATGTTTAGTGGGCAGCCAGATATACTGCCTTCTATGCTCTGAAGCAGGATCTGCTTGCTCAGAAGATTTTCTATCCAATCTCTCTGGATAGATTTCTCCATCGTGCCAGCTTTGGAAAGAGCACTTACTTCAGATTCATCTTGGACAAAGATCAGTATGAAGAATTCCTGGAAGAGCAGCGACAACTTTACATTCAAAGGGCCATTCCATCCATGGGTCCTATTTTCTGTTGCTTTCGGAGTTTTCCATCAAAATTTTGAAGATCTTGAGATCAAGGCATGGGCTGTCATTCCCAGCATGCTCCCTTTTATCTCCAATGTGTTATCTTCTCCTAATTAATACAATGACTTCTCTCTTCTTTGTCTCATAGACTATCTTTTTGCTTATTGACAAAATGGGGGAGAAAACTAAAGCCATTCTGAAAACATGTTTATTTTTGTATGATGTTTAGTATATTTTGTCATCATCAAAAAGGGGGAGATTGATGACCAAATGTCCCCATATAAAATAATTCATTTATTTATATATTAATTTTGATGATTAACAAAACATTACTAATGAATTACTTGAGTCTTGAGGACAGGAAATAAAAGCAAAAAAAAGAAAGTTCAAGACAATCAGGTAAAGTCTCATTTATGTCTTGTCCAAGTCTTTGTATTAACTTCTTCATAATTCATATAGACTTCTATTGATAATCAGAACGATTCCCTTATAACTTCATGATAGTCATCATAACGATTTCATAAGTATTTGATCAAAAAAATCGATGCTGTAACGATTTCCTAAAGATTTCATAACGATTCTATAAGACAGCGCAACGACCTGTCTGCCGTAACGATTTCTTTAGTTCTCGTAACGATTTCTTTGAAACTCGTAACGACTTCCTAGCCGTAACGATTTCTTTAGTACTCGTAACGATTTCTTTAGTTCTCGTAACGATTTCTTTGAAACTTGTAACGACTTCCTAGACCATAACGATTTCTTAGTACTCGTAACAATTTCTTTAGTTCTCGTAACGATTCTTTGAAACTCGTAACGACTTCCTAGCCGTAACGATTTCTTTAGTTCTCGTAACGATTTCTTTGAAACTCATAACGACTTCCTAGCGTAACGATTTCTTTAGTTCTCGTAACGATTTCTTTAGTTCTCGTAACGATTTCTTTGAAACTCGTAACGACTTCTAGCCGTAACGATTTCTTTAGTTCTCGCAACGCTCTTTAGAGTTCATAACGACTTGATAAGTGTTCATACGATTTGCTTTGCGTAACGATTTCTTTAGATCTCACAACGATTTCTTAGAGTTCATAACGACTTGATAAGTGTTCATAACGATTTGCTTTGCGCAACGATTCTTTAGAGTCATAACGACTTGATAAATGTTCATAACGATTTGCTTTGCGCAACGATTTCTTTAGAGCTCATAACGACTTGATAAATGTTCATAACGATTGCTATGACTCATAACGATTTCATAAGTCATACAGTCATCGATTTCATATCTTGATTTTATTCATCTTAAAGCATTGACCAGTCAAAGTCCACGTAGACATCTCTCTGACGCTTTTGCATTTATGAGATCTGAACATATCTCTAATGCATGCAGATCATATCATCCTTTAACGTGCCTACTCTGATAACATCTTTTAGACCTAAGTCTTTTGGCTTTACTATTTTCATGACTATTGCTACTGACGTTGACTGACATCAGAAAAGCTTACCTGTCTGCTATTAAGATTGACATCTGTGCAGACCTCTGAACTAGCTTCATGGTACAACGTTAAACAAATAGAAGCCGGCGGATATCTTGGAAGATCTCATCTCTTTGCGTGCTCAAGTAATCAAAAGACTGTTGACAGGAAGCTTCAAGACTTCAGATATCATTTAGTCTACGACTACTTAAAAGAGAGAGAACGGACTTTTTACGTCTAGATTTCAAATTGAAGATATATATACAAGTCAGAAGAACAGAAGAAACAACGTTCAAGAAAAGCATTCAAATCTTCTGAAGAAAAGTGTAGAGCAGAAAAAACTTCATTCCTCTTAGCTTTTGCTCTTTTGCTCTCTTCTAGCCAGTGAAAGATCA